>JMRO03000038.1:0-572271 GCA_000743665.3 Scytalidium sp. 3C | reverse complement strand
AAAAAAAAAAAAAAGAAAAAGAAAATAATCAGATAGAGAATGATGTGCCATCCCAATCTGCAATGCTAACTTACGTTTGACGGATACCTTACTTTGGTGGACAGAGTACCACCAAGGATACGCTTTCCGAGAAGGCTAATCGCCATTATGAGACAAATAACCTTTGGATTACATTTATATGTAAAGGAAAATAACTCTATTATGCCGAATAGTTAGCTGAGGTTGACAAGAATATCAGGAGATCATGCAATATAACATGTTGATGAGGTCCGCATACTTCGCAATAAATCTAGCGAACCATGCTATAGCGGCTGTATGAGCTCTCAAAGGATCGACAGCAGACACCACCAAGCACCACTTCCGGCACTCATTACTGAGGAGATATAGGTTTTACTGTTGCTGAAACATCGTTTGTGACCTGCTCTGGCACTATTGGGAAAAGGCTGAGATGACAGCCTCGTTTGCTGACGTCTTAGCTCAGAGCGAGGCTTTTCCAGATCTGGCCAGGAATCTGAAGCTCGGCTCAGCCTGTAACACCGAGCATTCTATCATTTGGTAAAGCTTGCTGCCATATCGGATGAACGCATAGACAGGGGAATTCAGGCAGCCGTGCTGCAGATGAGCCTTGAAAATTTTGAGATTGATAATTCTCGGTCCAAGAAAGATAGGGATACATCAGGTACCTGGCTATGGATATGTTCAAGAGATGTATAATTTAAGTTCAACTCAGAAGTTAATATCAAATAAAACCCAGTCCGAAGAGCAAACCGTAATCTGCAGCGTTGACATAGTATATAACATGTACCAAGAAGTAGTAGCTGGAGACGCCAGAATAATGTTTGGGTGTCATAGGCCACCAAAAGAATAAATACTCTTCGCCACACGGTTTGTACTATTGAGGTCACAGTGTCCAAAAATCGGCTTAAACCTCAAATTCTTGGATGTAAATATATCCTAGCCCATTTACATATTTCTCAATGCATATTAACTGTTAAATATCCTCGAGTACAGCATCTCGTGTCTTCCCATCCACAAATCCATCATTGGAACGCTCTGGCCAGCATCCTCAATCTTTGTGTGCCATTCCAGATCAATCACCTTTTGGATTTTGCACTGCACGTCGACACTCGCAAGCAATTTTTGCGCATGGTAGGGACCAAATAGGCTTGCCCGTACTGCCGCAGACAACAATGCCTTCACTTGACTCAATATAAACACGTAGGCAGTTTGATGCAAGCTTAATCCTAGTATATACGCAACAGCTCCAAAAAGTGGGCCGAGATGTGCCGATGCTGTTTGCAATTCCCCAGCATTTGTCGAATTAGAGGGCATTGATCGGAGCATGGTACTAAATTTCCTCAGTGTTTCGACTGCCGGAGTATCTGAACTTGAGGGCAATGCAGAATTAAAAGATCTTTCCCAGATTGACAATAAAGCTCTTCCCTGGGTAACCGATGCCCGGCGTCCTACGGTACACATGATCGCAGCATCTAAAGCATCATCCAGCTCTATGAGAGCAACTGGATCGCGATAAGCAGCCAACACAAAGGGTAGGCTTGTAGAAGCATACGATGAAAGAGAGAATCCCAGAAAATCCAAGAAAGATTGGTTGGGTCGAGTGTGCGCGAGGTAGGATTCAAGACCACTGCTGAACGCAAAGGAGCCCAGCGGGAGGGCAGAGTCCGAGAGCAAAAGGAGGAAATGATAGCTGGAAGCCCCAGGAGCCCCTACAACTCTTAGTGATGTGACCAATTCGGTGAAATAGTCTTATCTTACCAGTACCGTTCAAGAGGTGTGATACATTGCCAACAAACCCATCCTCCCTAACTCTGGCAAACCGCGCTCGCGCTTCCTTGAGGCGATTTTCAAGGTCATCGATCTCCGCCTGGATTGTTTGTAACCCCTCCGGATCCGTATTTTCACTCATTGGAGAGCATTCTTAGAAAATACTAGGATGCGTATGTGAAGGGGTTTCTTGAGATATAGCAGCCCCACCAACAGCGAGAGGCGATAAGGGTAGCAGACGGGTACATTACGGTACCCTTAGCGTTATTGGGAGTATGATAGCTGCATCTAGGATCGAGAAAATTGAAGCTGCGTGTTACATGCAATTAAACATTCAATCCATAATTATTTGATTACGGTTTATTTTCCGCTCATTCTATATGTATTTATCGCTATAATTATTCCTGCTACAACATCTGAGCGTACAATCACCTGTCAAACCAGAGTTTGATCGCATCCGGCGACGTATTTTTAAAGTTAGCAATTGGAAAAAAAATAGATAATCTATATATGTGGCAGCCTAGGAATGCTTCCATTCTACAGTTGATAAATCCAGCGGTTATCGACTGTCAAATCCGTGATTGCCTCCTGAAGTATCAGAATATATCTACGCAGCTTAATATTTCAACATCATTTCCTTAGACCCTGGGCTTCTGAAGGACAAGCGACTGACATACTTGAGCGTAATAAAACTTCCTCTACAACACCGCGCAGACCCATATAGAGCAAATAATTTTATGTTCTATAGTCTCCATTAATCGTGATGTATTCATGGCTACAGTTCTCAGTCAGCGTCGATTCAAAATACCTCATCATCCTCTGCTTACCTATAATCGCATGTCCAATAAACAGCCTCCTCTTTTCCTTCTCCCAGCCTCACTAATATTTCGAGATCTTCGTACTCTAGAATCTCAGCTGCTCGGGCCTCATCTACACTTTCTGGCTCTCCGTTAACTAAAAGCTTCAGTTCCGCCGAGCCATCTGAGGGGATGAATGAAACGCTAGTCTTTTCGGGAACTATTTCTGGTACATCATTTATCGGCGTACCAGGTTCAGAAATCAAGGAATAGCCGGTGGCACATAGAATACGGCCCCAGTTAGCATCTTTTCCATATAATGCCGTTTTAACCAATGGCGATCTTGCAATCGTGCTTGCAATCTTGCGAGCTGCAACTTCAGAAGAGGCACCAGTGACACGAATAGTGACAAACTTAGTTGCTCCCTCGCCGTCTCGAACTACAAGCTTTGCTAAATCCGTGGCGAATTCTGTTAAAATCGATTGGAGCTCATTATAATCCTTCGATGAAGCCGATGTCAATCTTTCGCCGCCTGCAGCTCCATTTGCAAGAATTGCAACCGTGTCGTTAGTAGAGGTGTCACCATCGATTGAGATGCTATTAAAGGACTTGTTTACAGCATTTGTGAGGAGGGACGGTAGTATCTCAGGTACAATTGGTACGTCAGTCGCAATAATTCCTAGGAGTGTCGCCATATTTGGATGAATCATTCCTGCACCTTTAGTCATACCTGCGAGAGAGTATGTGATAGAAGGCGAAGATGGTAAAGAGAATGTTCGAGACATGAGCTTTGGAAACGTATCCGTTGTGCATATGGCCCGGGCTGCTGTCAGCCAATGCTCGTGAGTTGCACCAACAGTGTCGTAAGCTACTGGTATTTTGTCAAGAATCTTGTCAATAGGGAGCCTGCACGTAGTTGTTAGCTAAATCCATTCGCGGCTATTATTATTCACACCTTTGGCCAATAACACCAGTGCTCATGACAATAGTACTCGGTCCATCATTGTCACCTGGAGGTCCAAAACATTGGTCCGCAATGGCGCTCATTTTTTCAGCGTCCTCTATACCGCCTCTTCCTGTCACAGCATTCGCGCAGCCAGAGTTCACAATTACTGCTCGTATACCACGGTTTTTCCTCTTCTGTAACATTCCCCGACTGACAGTTACGGGAGCCGCCTGGAACTTGTTCTTCGTAAATACTGCAGCAGCAGCACACGGGGTTGTAGAGGTGACGAATGCCAGATCCGGCGTGCTCTTGTTTGTTGGCTTGACTCCTACATGGGTTCCAGACACAAGGAATCCTTTTGGATAAACTCCACTTGTAGGTACATACTTCTGCTTAGCTGCGGGAATTTCTCCAGTGAGAGGTACAGAGTAATTGCGAACACATGCCTGTGACAACTGGACTGGCTTGAATTTACAATGGCCAGCAATGGCTGTCCATTTTGACCCTCCGGGGATCATCTGAAAGATGCGAAAGAAGACACTTTCCAAAAACTATAAAAGCGAGCAATCCAATTGATCACTGATCACAAAATTCTGAAGTTTTTGAGAAGAGATGTGAGTGATAAACTACGTACTCTCGTGACTCAATTATATTTGACGCACTGCTAAATTAGGACTAGCCGCCTGCGATAACGAACAAGGTGCTGTGATAGCGTTCTCAGCCTTGTCATACCCGTATTGGACAGCTCCACCACACAGCGCATTCTCCCAGTACTTCAAGCAGATCCTGTACCCATAGAAGAAAATCTCCTAACAACAAAATCATGTACCACCCCAGTGCGTGAAAGATCCGTAGCTTCGGCTGCGTGTATCTCTCCGAACTCTATAACATACTCAAGAGTTCCAGTTTCGCAAGGAATAATCATGCCTCCAACTTCTCCCTGGGGAAAAAAGCAACAGCAAAACAATACTTCTGCATCTGGGTTCCCTAGCCTGAAGCCGAACAACCCCCAAGATGCCACACAAAAGTCTCAATATGAGGAAATACAAGAGGATGAGCTCTTTGCTCTAGCATCCATATATGGGGAGGATTTTACCCGTATCGAAACCAATCATGGTGCTTGGAAGGTCTGTTGGCTTATCTTGATTTTATGTTTTAACTCGATTGACACCACTTTTAGAAGTCCGAGCCTTCCTTTGAAATAAGGATCAGAACTTCAGATGACGACGTTGCCGCAACCCTTGCTGTGACATTCACAGCAACGTACCCAAGGACAGCTCCCTTACTTAGCATCAAGGAGGATGAGGGGCTTCGTGAAGGAACTCGATACAAGGTCCAAAAGGTTATTGAGACTATGCCTAAAAAGCTGGTAGCAGAAGAGCAGGCAATGATTATGGAAATTGTAAACGCCATTCAAGATATACTGGTCGATGCAGCCCAGGCAAAAGCGGACGGCTTGGAACTGCCTAGCTTGGAGGAAGAGCGCGTCGCTCATGAAGCAGAAGCTGCTAAAATTGCCGAACAACAGAGAGAAGAAGAGGAAAAGAAGAAGAAATTAGAGGAACTCGAGGAGGAGCGGATGCTTGGGTCACTAGTCCAGGATGAATTGAAGCGACAGCGAGTGAGGGCTAAGGAAACCAAGCTCAGAAGCAGGCCTCCAGTCCTCTCTGAAGATTCCGTCGAAAACCTCTCGGATAATCCCCTGCCACATAACATTTTAGGATTTGATCAACCAATTAATGTGGTTGATTCCGCTGGCAACTCATTATTGTTTCAAGCCGTAACTGGGAAATTCAGTATACGCCGAGGTCCAGTATCAGAAGTCTTTACTGTGAGACCAGTCCTTCCACAGGGTACAGGAGCTGGACCTTTACTTGCTCTGAAGCAAACAGACTTGGACCCTGCTTTTAATGACCGGAACATGTTTAAGAAGCATCTTCAGGCGCTTGAAACAGAGCTAGAAACTCTCAAGAAGATAAGACATAGAAATATTCTTGATCTTTTTGAGTATAAGCTACACAAGATCACTGATAAGAATACAGATTCTGGATTATCTTGGACTGTCAGTGTTTTGTGTGAGTATGCTGAAAAGGGTTCGTTAGAAGAGTTCTTGGACATAGCAGGTAGCCTGAATGTTACCAAAGTTCGTTCTTGGACTATTGATTTACTTGATGCTTTGCGCTTTCTCCATGATCAAGGCATCGTTCATGAAGATGTACATGCCGGGAACGTCATACTTGTTCGAGCCCCAGGCGGAGAGGTTATGCCAAAATTAGCCGATGCTGGATATCAACGGAAATTACACGATCTAGTTGGCAAGAAACGAGCTCCTAATACTCTCAGTGTTGCCAAATCAGCATACTGGTTACCTCCAGAGACTGCTCATATAAGCGAGCCACGCTATAGCCAAAAGACCGATATTTGGGATTTTGGAGTACTCTTTTTGCAAATGATATTTGGCTTGACCGTCATTCAAAAATACTCTTCTCCTCAGACTTTTGCTGAGGCCTTCGACTTGTCTGATTCATTGAACGAGCTAGTGCTTAAGCTGTTCAGGCCAGATCCGAAGAAAAGGCCACGTGCCTTTGAGCTTTCTTCATCTGAATTTTTAGCTACAGATGCTCCTATCCTCGATGAAAGAACCCCAGAGACCTTACCGAGATTTGATTCTACGGTCTCACTTTCACCCGCGGTTCCCCGACGCCAGAGGCGTGAGTCCACAACAAGTGGGCAGTTCTCACGGTACAGGGAAGATTTCGTGGAAGAAGGGCGCCTTGGGAAAGGCGGCTTTGGAGAGGTCGTGAAAGCACGAAAAAAGCTCGATGGCCAAATCTATGCCATCAAAAAGATAACCCAGAAGTCGTCGGCTTCGCTTACAGAAGTTTTGAAAGAAGTTCGACTTCTATCCCAGCTAAGTCACCCATCAGTAGTTCGTAAGTTGCACATCTCATTTTATCTTGGCATTACATATATTCAGCTTTATTATTTTGTCAACGGCGAGTGGCTCCTCCTCTTAGACCGTACCCTCGAGACTTTTGTTATCAATGATAGCCCCCCTCTTCCGTCAGAGCGAAGAGAGGAAAGAAGCACCAGCATGGGGTAATGATATCTCGTGGATTCCACAATGAATGATCTATTCTCAATCTTGTTGTCGATATTATAATTGCATTTTCGCCATATGGGTCTACATCGACCAAGTGTACTAATATTTTCCGTTATGGATTAGGGTACTACAATACATGGACAGAGGAAGTACCTGATAACTCGGAAACTGATGACGACGTCACAACTGAAGATGCGGGTACAGAAGACGAGATAAGCCGAATATCGCCAGATTCGGATACTAATATTGATTTTGGAGCTAGTACAGGAGGCCTTGACTTTATTTCATCCAGTGGCTATCCCCAAATCGAATTTGGTTACGACGATGGTACAGATACTGATGAAGATGGCACTAATGATTCCACAAATCCCGATGCCAATATGGCTGACTTTGGACTCAATAGCCATAACAAATTAGCTCTGAGACGAACCAGATCAAGCTCTCGAGCGCCAAGGCCCTTTAAAACTGTACTATATATCTCTATGGAATATTGTGAGAAAAGGGTTAGCTTATTCCGATGAGTTCTAAAGTGTTATGCACCGTTTCCTAACGTTCACCAGACACTTCGCGATCTCATCAGGAGAAATCTTTACAAGGAAGCCGACGAGATATGGCGTCTATTTCGCCAGATCGTGGAAGGACTTGTTCACATCCATGGGCTAAACATAGTACATCGAGACTTGAAGCCCGAGAACATATTCATCGACGGGGCGTCAAATGTCAGAATTGGTGATTTCGGCCTAGCTACAAGTGGCCAAATTGCTGGAATTGACAAAGCAGCCTCAAATTCCGTACACGCTAATAGTGATATGACGAGGAGTATTGGTACGGCGTTTTATGTTGCTCCTGAAGTTAGATCTGCTGTCAATGGTGGCGGCAGTTATGGTAGCAAGGTAGATGTAGGTCTCAGATGGTGTCCTTTGGTGTGAGCGTATGCTAAGGGCTGAAGATGTATTCCCTAGGTATCATATTCTTCGAAATGTGCTACCCCCCCGTAGAGGGGATGGCCCGAGCAAAAGTAATGGAGGGCCTGAGACAGAAGCAACCAGTCTTGCCGAATGATTTTGATGCCAAGGATAAACCGGTGCAGACCGATATCATCCTTTCACTGCTTAACCACAGTCCCAAAGATCGTCCTTCGAGTGCCGAACTTTTGCAGAGCGGAAAACTTCCGGTCCAGATAGAAAGTGAAACTATTCGACAAACATTAGCCGGATTATCTGACTCCAGATCGCCATATTATCACAAGATGATGAGCGCTCTTTTCTCTCGACCTATCCAACCAGCAAAGGATTATGCTTGGGATATGGGGATGATTAATTATCGCGCCAGTGACCTGCTACTACAAGGCCTCGTGAAACAGAAACTTATATCTATTTTCAGACATCATGGGGCTGTGGAGACACCACGCAGCGCTCTATTTCCACGCTCGAGCCTTTATGGAAACAACGCAGTGCAATTATTGGATCCCAATGGCACCTTGGTTCAGTTACCGTATGATTTGACTCTCCCCCATGCCCGTGTTATTGCAAAGCATGAACCACAAGTACAGCGCTCTTTTGCTTTTGGCAATGTTTTTCGGGATAGGCATGATGGCGGTCAGCCACAGACATTTGGAGAAGTTGATTTCGACATTGTGTCCACGGACAGCTTGGATCTGGCTTTGAAAGAAGCCGAGACAATTAAAGTCCTTGACGAGATCGTGACAAGCATTCCATCATTAGCATCTGTCCAGATGTGTTTTCACATCAACCACTCCGACCTTCTTGGACTTATCTTTGAATTCTGTGGCATAGAACCTAGCACGCGCCAGGCGACTGCGGATACACTCAGCAAACTAAATATACAACAATGGACCTGGCAAAAGATTCGAGCCGAACTCCGCTCACCTCTAGTCGGTCTTTCCGGTACGAGCGTAGATGATTTACAGCGTTTTGACTTTCGAGGTATGCTACCCGGCCATGTTTCTATCTTCATCAAATATAAATTACATACACTGATATTGCAAAGATACCCCAGCAAAGGCTTTTCAAAAACTGAAATCTGTATTCGAAGGCACTGACTTTTTCGAAAGAGCCTCCTCCCCGATCGCCCATTTACGTGACGTAATCGAATATTTAAAGCGCTTCAACGTTCATAGTAAAGTATATGTGAACCCTCTAGGAAGTCTAAAAGAGAATTTTTATAGAGGTGGCGTATTATTTTCATGTCTCTATGACAGGAAGATCAGAGATGTGTTCGCGGCAGGAGGCCGTTATGACTCCCTGATCCGAGAAAACCGCCCAAGAATTGGTGGCCACTCCGAAGAGAGGCATGCAGTTGGCTTCAATCTTGCATGGGAGAAGATGGCGAGATTCCCAAAGCAGAACTCCAAGACTTTTTTAAAGAAGGCCGAAGAAGAATTTCAGGGTATTTGGAACACTAAGCGGGTATGTCCATGACCTATATTTCAAATACTGAAGCTAACATCACAGTGCGATGTGCTTGTTGCAAGTTTTGATGCCACAATTTTACGATCTGTAGGCGTGAATCTCGTCTCAACGTTGTGGGCAAATGACATAAGTGCGGAGCTGGCACAGGATTCAAGGTCACCAGAAGACCTGTTAAGCAAATATCGAGAAGACCATCACTCCTGGGTAGTGATAATAAAACAGGATGCAGTGCTCAAGGTTAAGAGCATGGACCGTAAGGATGTTTCGGATACCGATATAGTATCCAGTCAACTGATTTCTTGGCTCCGGGGCGAAATTCGTGAACGAGATCAAAGAGAGGGCGCGCATTATCGAGCTAAGCCCCAACGTAGTGTAGGTCAAGTTGATACGAATGGTGCGAATGAACGTGAACAGGAAGTCCGCGTTCTGGTTGCTGGGACGAAGAGCAAAAAGTCGAATCGACGTGGCATAGTGGAGCAGGCACAAGCACGAGCTGCAACGCTTGTTCAATCATTTTTGGACGGGCCTATTGCTGCAATTGAAACTACTGACCAGGTCATGGATCTTATTCGAGAGACTAAACTCTCAGATCCAGAAAGCTGGCGAAAAGTAACGCATAGTGTCCCTACAGCTGAAAGAAGGTACATAGGGGAGATACATGATATGATGAACGGGCTGGCCTTTCAGAATAAGAACGTGACCAGAAATGCGTTTGTCTATAATTTCAGGACTGGTACATGTATATATTATGATCTAGCAGCCTGAAATTGAAACATAAGTTGGGAATAAAAACTGAGAGCGAATGAGTTATCGAGCTGTTATCATTCAATGTGCACGTGGGAGGATCGTGATCTGAGGATCTATAACATCCTGTCTATAACGAATTACGAAAGCTTCACTTATATCACATAGCATGATAATAGCCGATATGCAGCACTTTGTGATTTTGAAGACCGAAGTATAATAATAATAACAGAGCCTCAACTATTCCTGTTCAGGCAAGAGATACATTCAATGCAAACCAAAAGTGTCGTTCTATTAGACCTAGGATCTTGGTGCTACAGTTGGCTGCCAGGCAGAGATCTTAGGCTTTGTTCTGCGTTGCACCGCTTAGGACAGAGCGAAATAATGGGCCAGAAATGTCACACTTACGTTGAGTATGTCTTGAAAGCACCACGGCTGAATGTAGGGTTTGGCACATGCTTCTGTTCCCACGGCCGAACTTGTGTTTGCAATATCGGATCTTGGTTCGGAGGTTTGTCTACCATATAGGCTAGCCATGCGTGCCAGCCAGGCTCGATATGTGATCTGGTATATTTGAATCAGAGCCGAAGTCATCAAGGTGGAAAGAGGATGCCCCTCCAAATAGCTCTTACGCATCTAGATCCTTGTCCTTGTAGTCCACCCATCTCGTGCGTACTGAATCATGGTAAGTACTTGATTATCTATATCGTTTCATGAAGGTCATACAAGGCAATTCATCCTCTACATTCTCGAAGTACTTGTTTCCATATCGGTCGGTAGCGATCAACGTGCCTGCTTTGGTATCGCCTGAAATCCGTGAGTAGGGGAAGTAGAACAGTATCCGTGCTGTACAGCGTACCTTGGTACTATTTGGATAATCCATCATTAGCAAAGTGTATTCCTAAATAGGTCGCTAAGTCGGAGGACGTTTTCAATGACATACCTGCATTTGATGAAGTGCATCCTACGTGGAATTGAGTCAGCAGCACACTCCAATTAGATATACCCATGTGTAATTTACCCTGATTCCGACTTTGCGCAGATTGCGCAGCGTCCTTGATATGGTAGACATCTCTGGTGAGGTTGATAGTAACTGGCTGATTGAATGAGTGAGGTTAGGATACAGACGGAGCATGAGTTTGGTTTATCCGTTTCCGGACTAGCGCCAACCAAGCTACCTTGACTTGAAGCTCCCCAAGATAATAATTTTCGTGAATTGCCTGAATATTTTACCTCTCTGTTGCGGATATGATAACAAGGAGTGTTGTAAGGTATTCGAATACTCGAGGGCGCCAGGTCTTTCGAGCACAGTTATTCAGAGTCAATCATTGTCGATATTCAACGTCGACTCAGACTCCTGTTAGCCATGGCACTTCCTTGGCTCCTGGTCTCGGAGTGTTCACCAACGAATTGGACAGGATAGCGCCTAAATTCGAGATCGCAGGATCGCAAGTTAGGATATTACGGACACCGGCTGAATTCTATGAGACGTTGAAGGTTGGAAATAGAACTCTGGTGACGGACGTTGCTGATAAGGGCAGACCAAAATACTCAATGCAGAAAGAGAGATCTTTCTGTCTACACTGTACATAGGAAAAACTGAGCATGAATTAGTAAATATCGTCCAATCTGCCACGAGTATCCACCATTGACTTCCTACAGATTGCTACTTTAGAAAAAGCTCTTAGATCAAAACCAAATCTCAAACTCAGGATCCTTACAGATGCCCTCCGAGGCACAAGGGAATCTCCGAATCCATCGTCTGCCTCTCTGCTGGCTCCATTGGTAGCGGAATTTGGCCCGGATAGAGTCGAAGTTCGAATGTACCATACTCCTAATTTAACCGGACTGCGAAAGAGGTATATCCCCAAGAGAGTCAATGAGGGCTGGGGCTTGCAGCATATGAAACTATACGGGGTTGATGACGAAATAATATTATCTGGGTAATTGAAAAGCCACCGAATCACTGATCCAAGGCTGATAATTGTAGGGCGAATCTCTCTACAGACTATTTCACAAATCGTCAAGATAGATATCACATATTTTCATCGAAAGAAATTACGAAATATTTCTGGAACATACAGAAGGCAATATCGGACCTGAGCTTTATTGTCATACCAGATCAACAATCTCCAGCCGGCTATACGCTGGAATGGCCAACCTCAAATTCCGCACCCTCCCCGCTTCACGACCCTTCTACATACGTTTCCCGCTCAAGTGCCGTCCTCCATGAAATTTTACAACCTAAGCTTAACAAACAAACATTGCCAAGAGATCCAGATGCCAATACAATTGTCTATCCTATCTCTCAGCTAACGCCACTGTTAAAACCGGATACTTCTACCGAAGAGCCTGCAATTAGGACCATCATCACTACTCTCTCCCGCCCGTCCTTCAAAAACTCCTCATGGACCTTCACAGCCGGCTATTTCAATCCAGCCCCAGCATTGACACAGATTCTCCTTTCCACAAGCTCTACTAATAATACCGTTATAACGGCTTCCCCTGAAGCAAATGGTTTCTACGGATCCAAGGGAGTATCTGGTTTGCTTCCCCCAGCATATGTACTTTTGGCTAGACGGTTCCTGGAGTCCGTGAGAAAGCACAATCGATTGGGGGAAATTACTTTAAAGGAATGGCAACGAGGCGTAGTCGGTCAAAAAGACGGATGGACGTATCATGCAAAGGGTCTATGGGTAAGCTTGAATGGCGAGAAAGAGCCAAGTTTGAGTGTCATTGGCAGCAGCAATTATACAAAAAGAAGTTATACTCTCGATCTGGAGACTGGGGCTGTGATTATCACTGCCGATCAAGGGTTAAAAAGGGCGCTAATGGAAGAAAAAGACGGACTACAGGACCATGCTCGCTCCGTTACTATTGAGGACTTCACTAAGACGGAAAGGAGAGTCGGATTTCATGTTAAAATAGCCATGTGGCTAGTTAAGGTAGCTGGAGGCGCTTTATAGTTCGCTTATCAGCTTTTGTACATTACTCTAGACTTGTATGATTATACGCTGGATCGACTACCGAATATCGGACATTAGAATCTGCGCAGCAAGCTTTATTGTTCGTGTCAATAAATGCATGTTCGCGGAACAGACGTCGCATAGCCTAATGCATTGTTCTTTTACATTATCTTCTAGATCATTTATTCACCTCCACCCAAACACCAAACGAAAATGAAATTCCTGGAAAGACCAAATATAAACAAGAACGCTATCCTGCTGTGCAACCATTTCAAACCGCCTGTCAACACCTTTCCAGCACAATTCCAACGCTTACAAAATCTCCTTGAGCTGCCGTTTTTGCTCTGCTGTTAACGTGGTAGGGAATTTTACATTGTACTTAACAACGAAATTACCCCTCTCGCCGGGCTTTTTGCTTATCGGCATTCCTAATCCAGGATATGTGTCTGAGCTACCTGGCTGAGTGGGACCGCCCTTTTCGATGCTCAGATTCTTTCCGTCAATTGTAGTGACGGTTCGCTTCCAGCCAGTGAGGGCCTCTTTGAGAGAGAGCTCAACATTGAGAACAACATCGTTATCCTCACGGGTAAATAGTGGATGTGGTTTCTATGATAATTGTTAGTGATCTTCTTGGCTGAAACGTGGACGTGCGCCGAGAGATAACGTACCTCTTCTACGATGAAGTGGAGATCTTGCTGACCACCTTCTTCTTGATCGCCGACTCCCTTGAACTTAATTTTGCTTCCTTTCTTTAGGCCGGGCTTTATATCCATTTCAAGAATCTTATCCTGCGTCGTTCGAAGACCGGTGTTCTCATCGAATGTCTTTCGTTTTATCTTCATCTTCTTATGAACGCCCTTAAATAGTTCCTCCAAGGTCAACGGCAGCGGTCTTTCTACAGTGGTAACTTCAGGTGTTGGTGGCCTTTGTCTCGCACCGGCAGGTTCAGCCCCACCAAATTGTGCCCGTCTTGATCTTCCACCACTGCGAGGCACTTGCGAGAAGATATCTTCCATCCCTTCATCACCACCAAATCCACCACCACCTTGCTGCCTGAAGAATTCCGAAAATATTGACTCTGGGTTGCTGAAGCTGAATCCCCCACCGTTTCCACCACTTGTTGAGAAGTGGAATGTCCGTCCACCACCACCGCCAGGCATACCGCCGAAGCCTGCAAAGCCACCTGGCATGCCCCCTGCTGCTTCAAACGGATTACCTCCAGCTCCAGCATCTGGAGGAGGAGCAGCACCTCCACGAAGGAGGAATTCGAGGCCGAATTGGTCATATGTCTTACGTTTTTCCGGATCGGACAATATCTCATATGCTTGGGAGACTTCCTTGAACTTCTCTACTGCTGCTGGGTTGTCTTTGTTCTTATCTGGATGATATTTAAGGGCTTGTTTGCTAGGGATAGAGTTAGTATGTGGCCAATGTCTAAATGAGGAGAGTGGTAACTTACCGATACGCCTTTTTGATTTCATCTTGCGAAGCAGTAGACTTAATTCCTAGAGAGTCGTAAAGTTTAGTTTCTGCAACCATTGTAATGGATTGGTAATATTATGTTGCTGAGTGAATGTTTGTAGAACTGAAATTAATTTATCGTATCAAGTATCAGATGTTAGTGTGCTCAGCTGGGGTTGGGAACCAGAGGCTTATATGGAACCTTGATTGGACAATCCAGAAACCGGGATGTACTCTCAAGGGCGAGACGATAGAAGGTCCTCGAAGGTTGTAATCCGTACTCCGAGAAAACAAGGTGATGGAATCGCGGAGCTCTATATCGTGTGACTCCGGTACACACTCGGTAACTTCAGAGAAACGAACGACTTCGCAATAGGATTTCAATTTGAGTTGCGGTATTTGATGCGATAGAGCGCGTGCAAATATTAAGAAATATTCTGTGGTTGTGGTCTCTTAGAAAAGGAGAGATTGCCCAGTTATGGGTCTTGTGCAATTGGGTCTATGGACTGATGCTATCATTCAAATCCGCTTCCCCGCGGCTGGGCGTGTGACGTCGACTTGAGGGGCCAGTCACATGACAGCGAAGCTTCGAGAACCTTCTTCGTGAGTACTGGCAATTACAGTACAGCGGAACTAGGTGAGAACGAGATATATACAAAATACAAACTAATCAGGATGGATGGATCAGTTAGATTGGTTCTTGCTCTGATCTAGAATTGAGTTTAGGGACTAAGACTTCCACTGCGCAGGACCCCGAGTCTACCCAGATAAGACCCTCCCTCGTCAAAAGGAATGCCTGAGATCCTTGCCCTTCCATTGTCGCTTTTGGCATCCCTTATTCAAGATATCATATTCAATACGACCGCCAACCTGGCACCCGTAATACCTTGGTACCGCGGTTGTCCGATTAAGTCGAGCGATGTAAATCTCTTAAAAAGTTACTATCTTCGGGTAGCACCGAATTATTCCCGAAATACCAGTGACAGCCCACGCAACACTGCCAGGAAGTTCGGCAGGTCAAACTTACGTCTTACTCTTGCAAGCCACCATCTTCTAACCGTGAAATGTCCATGTAATCTATACCTTGCTTCTGTTGATTTTCTCGTGACTGGGCGGTCAGCTCAAGAAGGCTGCCTCGTTCTTGCATCTCTGGTGCGAGTGTTTTCTGCTCTTCCCGTTCAACCTCAGCCTCGTGCAGAGAGGGGTCAATTCCTACTATCACCGTATCAGGCATCTGAGGAGTCAGAGGTCGATCCGGAAGTCGGGGCCCCGTATTCTGAGATGCCATCTGACTTCTTC
This sequence comes from Scytalidium sp. 3C, assembly GCA_000743665.3. Taxonomy (NCBI): domain Eukaryota; kingdom Fungi; phylum Ascomycota; class Leotiomycetes; genus Scytalidium; species Scytalidium sp. 3C. The sequence continues at coordinate 556,738 of JMRO03000038.1, read as the reverse complement.
TCGATTCTTCGCCATCAGCGTCTGCCGTACCTGTCTCCGCAGGACCAGAACTGCTCTCAACAGCTGATTGAGGATCCCAATCTTCCCATCCCTGGCCCTCTTCGACACTTTGTTGGTATTTCCGCTTACTTGGAGATTTAGGTGTGGCCTGAGCATTTTGTACTTCCCCAGCGGGATCAAGCTCAGCATTGAATGCGCGATTATCTTCTAAGACGAATTCCTAGAATTAATAAGCACAGTGTACCTGGAAAATAGGACGTCGATATCAAATACCTCTAGAGGGCTGGGCAATGGCTTAGAGGGCCACTGCATAGCCTTCTCACTGGCGTATACGAGAATACAATTCTTGCTTTCAGCCAATGCACTCTTCAGAGCGACTTCTTGCGTAGTTTTCTGGCTCCTACATCAGCAATTGTTTCTTCTCTTCAATGAGATCGGTATGTCATCTAACCTCGACTACAACAGGATTGGAGCCAGATGAGCCGTAACTGATTCTCCACCACTGTTCTTCCGACACTTTTGGATCGTCGGAATCAACATCCATGCTTATTAAGTCCGGCTCGGCTTGCCTGCAGACATATAATATTTCTTTAGTAGTACTAATACCCCGTAATGTATATCTATAATGCGGAGGCTTTTCTGGATCATTCGAAGGCTCTGTATATAATTTTGAGACCTCCTGTAGAGTAAGCCTTAACCTCTCCTTCTCCTCATTCAAAGCTAACCCAAATTAGCTGCGTATAATTCTCATAAGTTGGCAACTTACCTTGTAATTTTTGGTCAATATTTGACAGGACCTTGCGTAACTGTGAGGACAGGTTATCTTTTGTTCGGGGATTTGTATCGCCGTCTATTGTTTCAGAGGATATTTCTGAGCCACTGCCAGACTCAATTTGAGCGTCATCATGTTGTAAAGATATCTGGAACAACTCTCGAACTTTCACCTCTTGGCCATGTCTGGTAACAAAATGCGTCAATTTGTTCTCAATAGCGGTGATAGATTGAAGCTGCTCCTCAATTCTGTTCTGCTGTATGCGCATTGCAAGTGCAGCTTCCCTGCCAGATTTCAAATATCGATCTGGGTACCATACCTGAGGGATTTCAATCTCTTTACTATAGCTACTCCCTTCTAACCGGAAGGCTATAACCTCACCGACGTGAGATAGGTATGCAGAGTTAGCAAGGGAGGTGGGCCTATAAGCCCATAGGATTGCATCAGCAACATCATAAATTGTTGACTGCTCTGACCCTATTAAGGGTAGGGTCAAGTCTAAAATAGCGAAATCCTTTGATTCTTCTTCCTCTGCTTCGTTTGCTAGAACCCCTCTGCTGAACAGCTTTTTGACTGTTGAATCATCGGCGGCCACTTTTTTCCAGGTTTCGAAAAATGCCGACTCTAAATCAATTGGTGATCCATCTACACCTCGCCGCTGGATCTTTCTCAAGATCCTCATATTTGAGAGCGGCTCAATCGAGCCATAACTTCTCTGTGTTTTATCAAGAAATGCCATAAGACGCTGCAGCTCTCGGCAGAACTGCTCACCTTCGCGACTTACACGCCCTTCACCTTCTGTATCAACACTGGCCATTTGGATCTCTGTGCCAGACCACCATTCTTGATTGAAACCGTAACTTGGCGAGACATCCATTCTATCAAGAAATATTTCGCGAGCAAGGGGTATCTCATGGTAGATGGTCAATAGAGCAGCCAAGCGATGATCTTCAACAGCTGGTTTGAGAAAAGCAGGGGCATCGATCTCTCTTTTTCGCTCTGTCGGTTCTGGGTCGAATAAGATTTCTTGCACCGAGGACTTGCCAATAGGTACCATATCCCATTTGCCTTCTTCATATTGAGTCCGTGTTGCGGGCCCAAAGTATACCTGGTCTGTACCAATAACACCGCTTTCTTGTGGTGGCAAACCCGCCTCTGCCCTCGATGCCGCCAGTGCTTGCTCCAAATCTCTATCATTCTGCGTCAAGGACGTTCTCGAATTTGCTTTTTTGTTTTAGCAACAATACACCAATATATTCCGGGGCAAGAAATACCTGCAACATGCTCACTGGTCAAATCTACCGCCTTGCTAAGAGGAGATTTGTTGTTACTTGTTCTAGATGGTGGTCGGGATGGTGCTGTATCGAAGTGCCCATATTGTGGTATCTCATCGGGTGCATGTATAGCAAATGCTGTATGAACACTTCAAGTCAGATACCTGTTCGGTCCTTGCTTCTTCCTAAAGACTGGTATAAGGGGACTGCTCACAGATGCCAGTGTCATTTGAGCCTCCGTCCCGATCGGTGTTGAACTGGGATTCGTCCCATCGATACTGCATTAGAAGTTAGGCAAGACAACTAGCAGATCCATGTAACATTATACAAACCTGAGTGCTTTCCGTATTGTCGAAATACTCATTGAGAGCTTGCTCAACGTTGTTATTATTGCCCTCGCAAATGTTAACCATGTATCAGTGATTTTCAAATATGTTGGTATTCTACCTTTAGCCTGGCAATCGCCTCGGGGCGGCTGATCCCACTTGCAAGTGCACAAAAAGCATCAATATCATCTTCTGTTGGTTGCACTGCCATCGTGGATTTGAGAGGATGTAGCTCAACGAGCCAAAGAGGCTCACGCTTTGCACGGGCTCAGATGGGGTGAAGTAGATATTTTGGAGCTCTCATGAAGCTCGACACAGGAATAATAGAACTTTCTTGAATCAAAAATCGGGTTAAGGTATCGACCTAGGCTCGGAAGCCGCAGCAGTGCATAGATCATGCGGTTGAGTGTAAAATAGCATCGAGAGCGCGAGCTAATAGTGGGTGCTGACGACCCCTGTTCGCGCCTGCCGCCAGATTGGTGACGTGAGCTGCTAAACTAGCGGGTGTATATCGATATCGTTATCGCCCAGGCAAGGGTCCTTCAAGGCTGCATACAATACATTCAGGTAAATGCTCCTGTCAAAGCAGTAGCGGAAATATGTGTAATAGCATAGTTCTTCTATGAACCTGTTTGAAATTGTCTATCTCATATATATATAACACTTTGAATGATCTGTAAACAATCCGCATCCTGCACCATACTCCAGGGATTAAAGAAAAGGAACCTTCTTGAACGCCGCCATGAATAAATGCTTGGTCCTCCTCCTTCAATACGCCCTCTGCAGAATCCTTGAAAGACTGATGCTATGCAATGCGATGCAAAATGTGATCAAAAGAAAACCCATATCCTCTCTGCCAATAAACATTTCCTGTCCTAAAGATTTTCGCTCCTAGAAAAATGTCCGCCAGACATGACGCCCTGCCACTGCTGAGACGGTCCATCACTAGTTCTCAGTCTCGTCCTCACTTTCTTCAAAATCCTGTTCCTCGCCGTCATCTTCATCCATCTCGAGATCTTCACCGGAACTATCGCTGGCTCCAAAGTCATCTTCGGCATCGCTCTCGGCCCAAAATGCGTCGTCATCGACAATTTTTGTGGGAGGAGCCGGTTCCGCTCCCGTAGGCATAACAAAATCTTCTGGAATATCACTTAATGACTCAGTGGCAGTCTCCTTGGCTTTCTGGTTGTATTGGTTCCTGTCATCGCGGTACATAACCCCGGCATCGACATTTGCGGGGGATGAGATCTCCGGATCGTCTAGCAACAGAAGAACAGATCGAAGAACAGTTTCGACGCCCTGGAGAGGCGACCAACGTTCACTTGCTAATTCACCAGACTGTTCATCTTCACCGGGAGCATGCAAGATGGAGATGCAGACTTTTCCATCAGAATATATGTTGGGGTGGTATATCGGACGGAGAAATTTGAATGTTGGAGGACTGAAAGGGTAATTTTGGGGGAACTGCATCTCGGCCTGTTTGGATATTAGCAGGCGAAGCAATAAACGTAGTCATCAACACACCTTAAAGTAGGCACCACTGAAAGCGCTGTCTGGATTAATGACAACCAATCCAAGGTCCCACTTGAAAAGATAGGACTCGTCAAACTGTATACGACAAATATTAGGATCGCGAACAGAACGTGACACCGATAATAGAACATACATCTATGTGGACCCATTTTTCCTTTTGTAGCGCCTTATATTCGCTCATAAGACGTTGTTTAGCTCCGGCGGACATGATCACAGAAGAGTTGTAGATCAAATAAGACTGGGAAGATAAAGCGGCGGTTTCCACGGAATGCCTTCGGTACTCTCAGGCTTAGCAATACGCTTCCGCCACACAGTAGTATGTGTCTAAAAAACACTGGGAACGTAGTAGATAACGAGAGGCTGCGTCGCGCTGATATACGTATACACAGGGCAGCTAACGGGTGTCCTTAACCTGCGTTCGAAAACTTTGTGGAAAAGGAGGTTGTGAAACAGGTGAGAGGGAAGGCGCAAGTGTCAGTCGTTCAGGCGGAACCGGAATAATAATACCATGTCATTGGACCCTTGCTGTCGAGCTTACTAAGGCGCCAGGTGATAAGTCAAACATGACGTTGATATTTCTGGCACCGACATCAACAAAGACTACTCTCACGAGGGCTTTTTATATTTGCTTGTGCGGCAGTGAGATACAGACCAAACACGGTTCTTTGTCACTTTTCGATATCCATTAGAAATAGCTTCAGGATGTGACCAATATACCCCTTTACAGCTGATACATTATAGTCTTTTACTACTCCTGATTATTATGTTGAGCTCAGCTCATTAGTCGCTTTTTCTTCAAAATACTGCAACTACCAAATTCATCAAGCATCGAAGACCATTTTCGCGAGTCAAAGGAAGGGAGCTGAAAATAGGTTACCGCCTTGGGCCGAAAATTTTGCTGGATTCGGAGTGGCGTACATGTAACTAGATCCGGTAACTTCGGGAGCTCCGAGAAAGATAGCCGCTTGATAGGTACGTCATTTGCAACAGTAACTAATGTACCGTAGCTGCCTTGTAAACAAAATACAGTGCCAAATTCGGGTATTGTATGTGTTCTGAAAGCAACCACTGCGCCAGAGAGTTATTATTGTACAGAAGACATGTTATACCTAACTCCTGCCCATATATGCATAATGTAATAATTAGCCAGTCGAATCGACAATGCTGTATTGTTGGGAGAACCATCTTCCACTCAAGTCCCAGCGTTTTCTTTATCAACTGCCAATGCCTTGGCCCTCCTCTTAGCAGCAAACTTCTCTTGTAATCTTGCCTTAGCTGCTGCCTCCCTTTCAGGGGGAAGTTGCGTCCGAGATTTTATGTCGGAAATATTAGGCGTTTGAGATAATGATAGTTCGAGCTGTGGTAGAGGTCTATGTGCTAGGTCCAGCGAAGGCCCTAAGCTAGGTTTGGCATGCGATGGGACTGCTAAAGATTTGGGCCTTCGCAGCTGATCTATTTCGATAGAACTTGATCCAGAGCCAGATGGGAATGCCACAGACTTGGGTCTCCCGGTTGCATTAGCCTCATCGTTAGCCCCATTTAGTATTTCCGATAAAGCAGAGTGAGGCAAGCTGCCTCGAAGCCGATAAGAACTTGATGGCCTCCTCTTTGTGTCTGCCCTTAACTTAGACTGTTGTGGGAATATTTCGGCCTCCCTTGTACTGGCCCTTCCGTCGATGTTGTTTATCGCTACATCATTTCGTAAATCCTCATGGTGCTGGCTCCCAGTTGCTGCTGGATGTTTCTCAGACTCTGCATCTAACTTCTCGAACTCGATATCCTCGGGTTGGTCATGCGATTTATTCTCTTGTTCAATATCACTCTGCCGTAGAGGTTGCTGGCCTTGGGTCTCGGTAACTCTTTTCTTCATTGATGCCAGTTCTTGCTTCAAAGTTGCTACTTGGTCATGCCTTTTCTTCAGCAACCGCTCTGCTTCCTTACGCTGTGCTTTAGCCTGCTCCTTCAAGTTTGCATAGTCACGCTGTAAAGCTGTTGATAGGTCCTGTCTTCTCCGTTGCTCATCCTCAAGAATTTGTTTCTGATTCTGGCATTCCTCCATATGTCGTTCACGAACTGATTTGATGTCTGATAGTTCTTGTGATAGTGCTGCTTTCTCTTCTTGGAGTTTTGCTGTCATTTGTTCTGCCGTATGCAATGAGGCTTTTAAGCTCTGCACCTCCTCACGAAGGAGTGCCATATCTCTAAGTTGCTCCCTAGCTCTTTTAAGCTCCCTTGATGTTTCGATTAAAGTCTGTGCCGTGGTCGGAGAGCCAGATTGTGGCGCGTTTTGATTAGTATGTTTTGCCTCCAGTTGTTCATTCTCCGTCGCTGCAAGCGTTGATTGAAATTCATCCACTTGATTCCTATATTGTACCGCAAGAGTTGTTTGCCATGCAAGCTGCTTCATCAATTCAGCCGAGCCATCGCCTCCGTCACCAGTGCCTTGAGACGCAATCTGAGATACTAACTTTGCTACCTTCTCGTCCATAATGGCAGCTTTCTGTTGCTCCTCTTTGAGTTTCTCCCTAAGATCGATGGCTTCTGCATCTTTCTTTTTGGCGTAAGATTTTGCCAGTTGTTTATATCGAAACAAATTCTTCATCTCAGCCTTTGCAGCTTCATGGTACTTTTCATACTCTGACTTCCAATACTTCCCAGAACTTGAACGGGGTTCGTTCAGATCCAAGGTGACATCAGCATCCAAATCATCCTTCAGGACTTGTGTATGAGTAATCTGAGGCTCTGTTGGCTCATCGTGAGTCTCGACGTTTACCGGTGCGGTGGATTCCTCATTTCTAGGTTTCATATCTGCTATCATCCGATTCAAGCGATCCTTATCTTGATCCTTTAGAGATCCATTTTTTCTCTTGCCTAGCCGGGAATTTTCTAGAGTCCGTGTCAAGCTCGTCTTTCTCTGATATTTGACTTTGGGGTTCCACGGGCTAGGAAATTTCCCCAGGTGGTTAGGAGTTTCACCCTTCTCACTCGATCCAAGGTTGACATCTTCTTTATCAACCACTTCGGTCCCAAACGTGACTGTTTTTCGCTTTGATGTAGCCGTTCCCGGCGTTAGCAAAATACCAGGGGGCTTGACAGGCGACACGTCCAAGGGTTGTGATTCCATCGGCGCATTTCCGTGTGGAGGAGCAAGCTCATTCTCAACCCCGTCGACTGGATCTTTATCTAAAGGTGTGGGAGTACCGAAGATCGCAGACTTCAGAGCACGCGCCGCAAAAACGGGTGCTGGGGTATTCGGAGGTTCATGTTCCGAATCATCATCTACAAAAGTTAGAGCTGGTCGTAGAGAATACATCCAATGTCCATTCGTGTCATACCTTCGACACGAGTCGCTCCATCTGTAGGCTTCCCACGCAGCCAATTAAGCATACTTAAATCTTGCAAATAAAATTTAGCAACTATGTGTATTTGACTGCCATAAGAGCTACGGTATTGTAAGGGTATATAGAGACGAGGGGTGCTAAAGGTGCGTCCGCGTCAATGCGAATTCACGCATTTCGAGGGTTTTTGTTTACTTACAGGGATTAAGGGATGTGGTGCGGGCCCGTACCGCATCTGCTTCCAGAATTTATGACAGGGGTACCAAGTCGCGACTGGTCGCGTCACTAATATAATTTATTAGCTCCAGAACGACAGATACAATAGCACTATTGCAATGATAGGTGGCTCCAGCCACTATTCTCACAACTACCGCCTTAGTCAAAGTACGATTATACTGATATCTGTTCTGAGGTATCTGCAACTGATTATGATTTCAGATGTCTCCCATAAAGCGCAGAAAACTGTCGGACGAATCTATGAAGCCAAACACCGATCTGACCACCGCCATTGATTCGACAATTGTTGGCTTTTCCGATATCCCACCAAGTGTTCCTGGAGATGTTCTTAATGGAAGCTCCAACAACGATCGTATAACACAACCCGCACATTCACAGACGTTTTCCGTGAGAGATGGTTCTGCATCACTGCATAGCAAGAGCTCAATTAAAGCCATGGAGAGAACACTAGGTACTGTAGGAGTGGACGAGATGTTAACCTCGACACCCAAAAAAGGGCGTGGTCGTCCTAAAGGTAGTAAAAACAAGCCTAAACTGAACGGAAGCACACCTCTCAAAACCGGCCCTGGGAAGTTGCTCTTTTCTACGCAAGTGAAGCAACCGGGCTCCGATCACACAAAAACGCCAAACCTGATACGTAATGCTGATCACTCTGCACGGCGGAAATCTTCAAAGACAATCATTGAGCGTACGATCATGGGAGAGGCAAGTGACGATGATAACGACGACGAAGAGATTGCACAACATATTTATGATTCTGAGAAAGAGCACGGAACGGGGCCCGATTCAGCTATGGCAGACGAATCTGCCACTGCTCCTGGCACTCCAGTAACCCCAAAGAGAGGAAGAGGTAGACCAAAAGGGTCAAAGAACCGCAAGCGATCTCTAACTCCACCTGGAAATCTTACATCCCATGAGCTGTATTTCGCACAGAATCGTGGAGGAAGTATTAAGACATCAAATAATACTCTTTCATCCCTAAAATTGTTGGATCACGAAGAATATTTCGGTCTGGCGCACAAATATCGAGACCCTCACGCGGACGACCTGCGTTTTCTACAGCATTTACATGAGAATTCTTTCACTCAATGGCAGTTCGAACTTAGCCAAGGATTCAACATATGCGTATATGGTTGGGGTTCTAAACGTTCCCTGCTCATAAAGTTTGTGGAGCATCTGTATGCGTCCGGAAGCGATCAGGATAACCAAATAGTCATTGTGAATGGTTATGTGCAAAGCCTCACAATTAGAGACATATTGAATACTGTGGCGAAATCATTCTCTCAGTTTGATCGGAAATTAGGCTCCCAGCCGGTGGAAATGCTCGAAAACCTTGTTGCATATCTTGAAGAAGAGAGGTCGCTGCATGTAACGCTGGTTATCAATTCCATTGATGGCTACGCGCTTCGACGCCCCCAAACTCAAATGATACTTTCCCGCCTTAGTTCGCATCCACAGGTGAGCCTAGTCGCATCAGCTGATCATCCCTCATTTCCCTTTCTTTGGGATAGCTCTCTCCGTCTCACATACAATTTCTTGTTTCATGATTGCACTACCTTTCAACCACATACCGCCGAGATTGATGTTGTGAATGAAGTCCATGAACTTCTCGGTAGAAGTGGCAGAAGAGTTGGTGGGAAAGAAGGCGTGGGTTTTGTGCTCAAGAGTCTTCCTGAGAATGCGAGAAATCTCTTTAGGGTCCTCATAGCAGAGCAATTGGTCCTAATGGATGAAAATACTGAAGGAGGATTTGAAGATCAAGATGATATGGACGATGACGTTCCTCAGGGCGCCAATCCTAGAATCGCTGATGTGGGCGTGGAGTATCGAGTTTTATACCAAAAGGCTGTAGAGGAGTTCATCTGCAGCAATGATATGAATTTCAGGACCTTATTGAAAGAGTTGGTACACCTCTACTATTTTACTAAGCTTCAAACTAACGTTCTAGGTTTCACGATCATCAAATGATACAAAGTCACAAAGACGCCATGGGAACGGAAATCCTATCAGTCCCTTTCCGGAAAGAGGAACTAGAAACTATCCTTGAGGATATAATGTCTTAAATTTATTCCAATATGCACAATATCCAGAATCGTATTAGGAATATGATTGTGTTCCTCATGGCAACACTAAGAATCAAGCGAGAGTGACCTCGCATTTTCAAGGCAATAATGTTTATCCGTCTGAGTTAAAGTTTAAGCAATAGACTTCCCGTTCAAGGTTAGAATAGGGATAAAAGATCAAGTTACTTTGCTTTCTCATCGGTATTTGGGTGGCTCTAATAAAAATACCTAATTAAGGACAGTGTTCTGCGTGCATGAGCCATATCTGAGCTAGCTAGTAGAGAACGTTAATATCTCTTTCTCAACTCTGCCAATGCATATATAGAGTGCTGAAAGGCGATACTGTTGTAATGGAAACGCGGCTAACAGGGTATCAATCAATAAATGTAGCTTCATAAATTGGAGTCAACAAATGCGGCTTATGCTCACGGAATAAATGCTACCCCTTTTTCTCGGCGACGAGAGTAACTTTTATCCGGTTGGTCACGTGGGCAAATTTACTTGGATATTGATATGTGTCCGCACCAAAGTTTCCCAGCAAGCGACACCTAATTCACAACCTCCCTTCGTAACCTTCATCACACGCGCATTCTGCAAACCGATTGCAGAATCGACGTGAGACTTTCTTGTCCCTCATTAGTCAATTTCTTCTGTTTTGCACATTTTGTAAAGTTTTAGAGAGAACGAACCGCAAAGATGAGTGGCCGTGAGTCCCCCCATTTCTACTTATTTTGTTGAGCTTCAATGCGCCTGGACAATTAGCTGACAGAGCATTGTGCCCTCTGTAGTTCGATTTCTTGATCTCATCAAGCCCTTCACGCCTATCCTCCCTGAGGTGCAGCAACCAGAAACGAAGGTCCCTTTCAACCAGAAATTGATGTGGACTGGTTTGACCTTGTTGATCTTCTTGGTTATGAGCCAGATGCCATTGTACGGCATTGTTTCATCGGATACATCTGATCCCATGTACTGGCTGCGAATGATGCTTGCTAGTAACAGAGGTACTCTGATGGAGCTGGGTATAACGCCAATTATCTCATCTGGAATGGTCTTCCAGCTTCTCGCTGGTACCCACCTCATCGATGTCAACCTCGACCTCAAGTCGGATCGGGAGCTGTACCAGACCGCCCAGAAGCTCTTCGCTCTTATCTTGTCGATGGGTCAGGCTACTGTGTATGTTTTCACCGGTCTCTATGGACAGCCCAGCGATCTTGGCGCCGGAATTGTCTTCCTCCTTATCCTGCAATTGGTTGTCGCAGGCTTGATCGTCATTCTCCTTGATGAGCTCCTGCAAAAAGGATACGGCCTCGGAAGTGGTATCTCCCTTTTCATTGCCACCAACATTTGCGAGTCAATTGTCTGGAAGGCATTTTCCCCGACGACCATTAACACCGGCCGTGGACCAGAATTCGAAGGTGCCGTTATTGCTCTTTTCCACTTGCTCTTAACGTGGCCAGACAAGCAGCGTGCCCTCCAGGAAGCTTTCTACAGGCAAAACCTTCCCAACATCATGAATCTTTTGGCCACCCTTGTTGTTTTCGCTGCGGTTATCTACCTTCAGGGCTTCCGCGTGGAGATCCCAGTCAAGTCGTCTCGTCAACGTGGAGCTCGAGGATCTTATCCAGTTCGACTTTTCTATACCTCTAACATGCCTATCATGTTGCAGTCTGCATTGTCGTCAAATGTCTTCCTTATCAGCCAGATGCTCTACTCCAGGTTCTCGGAGAATCTGCTGGTCCAGCTCTTTGGTGTTTGGGAGCCAAAGGAGGGCTCGGCGCAGCTCTATGCCACCAGCGGTCTCGCCTACTATATGTCTCCACCATTGAACTTCAAGGAAGCTCTCCTTGATCCTATCCATACTGCTGTCTATATCACTTATATGCTTGTCGCATGTGCCGTCTTCTCCAAGACATGGATTGAGGTATCTGGGTCCAGCCCACGAGACGTGGCTAAGCAGCTGAAGGACCAGGGGTTGGTTATGGCTGGCCACCGAGAGCAGAGCATGTATAAGGAGTTGAAGCGTATCATTCCTACCGCCGCAGCTTTCGGCGGAGCTTGCATCGGTGCTCTCTCTGTTGCGTCTGACCTCCTCGGTGCCTTGGGATCAGGTACCGGTATCTTGCTCGCTGTTACGTAAGTGAACCCCCCTAAAAACGATATTGCTAGCCCAAAAATCACTAACTATATGCAGCATCATCTACGGATACTTCGAGATCGCGGCTAAGGAAGGTGACATGAAGGGCATGATTATGGCATAAGGTGAAATCCATGATTGATGTTGGTATGGAGGCGAGGAGCTACCTTGGACATGATGAGGCGTCAACCGTGAGGTCGCCGGAGTATGGTTGACCTCGTGTATTATCATGATACGGGATGCAGGAAAAGTGAGCGACAAAAGCATTGCATTACGGAAGGTGTACTGGTGATCAATCAACTGCAGATCGGCAATCCTTTTGTATTTTCCTACGAAAAAGTCATGTAATGGTATTTTGCGGATTGCTTCCCAGACCGTGCGAATCGTGAAGTGCGTGCATACAAAGTTTGTCCCGTTCCAGAATCCGCAGGATTTGGCACACCACGAACAGAAGTGCAGCAAAAGAGGGCCTACCGCACGTGTCAGTAGAGACAAGTAAGCATTCTATTTACTGATAAAGTTACGGGGGTATCACGCTGTACAACAGGGTGCGTCAGCTGGGCGCTCGCCATGCACGGACAAACGGGCCTGCAGAGGTACCTGGATCACTAATTATGCAGAGTGCCTGTCCGGGCGCGGACCTCAAGCCCCATATTGCGAGGCTACGAGAGCTGTCAGCCCTGTGGAGAAAACAAGAGTGACATTCCTAATTAATGACTGTCCTGGCTTGTCCGAATAGCAAATGGCAGTACGAGGCGTAGCAGCTGCAAACATCGTGGATAACCATAGCGCTAGGCTGCTGTATGCCAGTTGCAATAGAGGAGCTTGAACAAATTGTTATTATTACCCGCTCTGCCATTTCCTTAAGTAATCACCTTCCCAGTTCGTCGCCTGAGTGAATCGCCGCGGTGGAGAGAAGGTGGGGCCAATGCGCCGCCCGGACCAACGTGCCCTCATTCAAGGTGCCGAGCAGAAGAAGTGGGCGAGCTTCAATATAGGCTCGTTTTTCCTACTGCCTTCACCTTGCTCTCTCCATTTCAACATCTTATCTGCCCTGCATTGCCACGCCCGAAGCTTTAATTGACCTAAAGCTTCCACCGGCCTCCAGGGGGCCACGCGCAAATAGCCAAAGATGTTTGGCTACTGCCCTGGTCCGATATGGCAAGTCGATGATATCACAAAATGTGTACAGCGCGAGTAAGCAATCCGGTCCTCTTCTGTATACGAGGCGCACCACATGGCCCATAACGTGGATAATTGACACTTGTATAGCTACCTAAAGGTACTATTCCCGTTGGTTCTCGTCGCATTGTCATTTCTGCACCTGGGAATCCAGCAACTCCAGCGACATTTCAAGCTAAAAGCAGAAGCCGAATACAAACGACTTGGAAATGGCGTTAGTGATCATGCGCGTCGAGCTTCTGCTGTTCAGGCGATTCCAGTCGACGAACCTGACAATGAACCCGAGGAGGAGGACAGCGTGACTATGGCCGGCGGCCGATTGGCCTTAGCAAAGTCGATATCTAAAGGCTCCGTAGCGCAGCTCGACGTGCCCACAGGACAATATACGATGCTTGTCATCGAACTTCTTGCTCTGCTTGGTTTGGTCGCGATCAATATAACCGCACTAGTAACACATGTTTACGGCAAGAAGGGAGCATTGACGGCGATATCTGGCCTGGTAATTTGGACATACGTCTTGATACTTGTGAGTCTGCGCTTGGGGTCGACCAACAGCCGATGGAGGCTCCATGGGCTCTGGAACAATACAGCAGTTATTTATGGCTGCCAATGGCTCTGTTCGGTGATCATTTTCCGCTCTGCAATCATACATCCTCGGTCTCGGTTCGCCCAAATTTTAACATGCGTTGAATTCGCCCTGATTTCCCTTCTTTTCGGCATTGCAATGACCACAAGGAAAGGAAACAAAGCAGTAGTTCTAGAATGGGAAGCGGGCATTGAACCATCTCGAGAACCGTTGGCGAGTCTCTTTTCGTTGGCAACGTTCGGATGGGTGGACGCTATCGTCTGGCAGGGTTACAAGAAGACCTTTGAACTTGCAGATGTTTGGAATTTGGCAACGAAAGATAAAGCCGCCCACGTCTTGGCTAGCTACCGCCAGCTGAAGAAGACAACGGGCCTCTCATGGCACCTGCTTAAGCACTTCCGTATACTGCTTGTTGTCCAGTGTCTCTATGCAGTAGTTGGAGGGATTTTCACATTTTTACCAACGCTTCTCTTAAAAGCCATCCTGGAATATATTGAGGACCCTGAAAGTGCTCCACGGAACGTCGTCTGGCTTTAGTGAGTAGGAGCTCCCGTCAAGAAGAATATTACTAACGTCACATAGCGTCATACTTTTGTCTTTTACGGATATTGTGCGATCATTTGCTGATGGGCAGGCCCTATGGATTGGGCGTAAGATTTCTCTTAGGTTAAAGGCAATTACAGTAGGTGAGATATATGCTAAGGCTCTGCGTCGGAAAGCAGCCTCTCAAAATGACACTGTTTTGGGAGAAGAAAAAGATAAAAAGGACAAGAAAAAGGATAAGAAGAATGATCATCCAAAACGACGGGGCTTATTGAAAAGGTTATTGGATATTTTCGGTTGCGGTCAGTCTGAAGAGAACCCTGAAGACGCGCCTACAACAGAAGAACCCCCAGTACTTGAGGCAGCTTCCAAGGAAATCTCGGATGAACAGGCTAATGTTGGCACCATTATCAATCTGATGTCAGTTGATTCGTTCAAACTCAGCGAAGTGACTGCCTATCTTCATTTTCTCTTCGCATCCGCCCCGACCCAACTTATTGTCGCAATATATCTTCTCTACAAGATCTTAGGGTTGAGTAGTATTCCCGGGCTTATTGTCATGGCAATACTACTACCAATCAATATTACTCTTGCTTCTGGATTTGGAAAGATTCAGAAAAAGATCATGGCTGCCACGGATAAGAGGATCCATACAACTGACGAAGTTATGCAAAACATAAGAGTCATTAAGTTTTTTGCTTGGGAGGACCGATTCAGTCAGCTTGTAAACGAGAAGCGAGCTGTTGAACTGAAAGAGTTGCGCAATAAATACATTTTATGGGCAGTTGCGGTAGCAGTATGGAACACAGTTCCCGTTGTTATTACCTTCTTCTCCTTCATGTTTTATACCATGGTGGAAAAGAAACCGCTATATCCTTCAATTGCATTTACGGCAATATCTCTGTTTAGCATTCTCCGTGTTCCCCTCGACCAGTTGGGAGATATGATTGCTCACGTTCAAGAATCCAAAGTGTCAGTTGACCGTATTGAACAATTTTTGAACGAAGAGGAAACGGAAAAGTATGACCAGCTATCTCCGGATATCACTACTGAAGATGGACGAGAAATTATCGGTTTCACAGATGCTACCTTTTCCTGGGGTGGAAAAGAGACAGCTGATAGTGGAATCTCTGATGCATTTCGCCTTATGGATATAGATATAGAGTTTGCGATTGGGGACTTGAACATCATTGTTGGACCTACAGGCTCTGGAAAGACATCTCTGTTGATGGCACTCCTCGGAGAGATGACTTTAATCAACGGACAAGTTTACTTGCCAGGTGGATACTATCGTGAAGAAGTTCGACCTGATCCAGACACAGGATTAACTGAAACTGTTGCCTACTGTGCACAACAGGCGTGGTTGGTAAATGCCAATATCAAAGAGAATATCTTGTTCGCGGCTCCTCTGGACGAAAGCCGATATAAGCAAGTCATCGTGGCTTGTGCTCTGGAACGTGACCTTGAGATTCTTGATGCAGGTGATCAAACGCTGGTTGGTGAGAAAGGAATTACCCTCTCAGGAGGTCAAAAGCAGCGTATATCCCTTGCAAGAGCTCTGTATTCGAACTCAAGGCACATTCTTCTAGATGATTGCTTAAGCGCCGTTGATTCGCATACAGCAAAATGGATATTTGAGAAAGCGATATCTGGTCCACTTATGGAGAATCGAACCTGCATATTGGTCACCCACAATGTGGCGCTGTGTCTTCCTTCCTCTAAACTCGTGGTCTGTATGGATAATGGTAGGATTTCGGCGAAAGGCTCTCCTGACGACATAATAACTTCTGGCATATTGGGAGAATCCATTATCAAGTCCACTGCTGGATCAGCAGCTGTCTCAAGGAAACCATCAGAAGAGAGATTAAAGGATGGCGGAAGTGATACCAACGGGAAGGTCAGCAATGGTACATCCACCGGTGCCGCCAAGCCTAAGAGCCAAAATAAAGCCCAGATGGATGCTATGGAAGAGAAAAAGGCTGAAGGCGGTGTCAAATGGGATGTCATGTTGCTTTACTTGAGATCTATGGGACCATGGTAGGCAGCTCTGTTCTATTATATATTGCAAAGTTCTAACGGAAATATAGGTGGTTTTGGGTCATAGCGGTCCTTGTTTTTGGGGTCCAGCAAATTGGCACGCTCGCCACCAATGTATGGATTCGACAGTGGGCAAACCAATACGAAACTGAAAGCACCAATGCCCATGCCATCAGCCCTGCTCACCTCCTTGGAAATTCAATATCTGCGAACCACTTTGCTAGCTCCTTATTATCTAAAGTGCAGCCATTTTTTGATCCACGAAAGACTTCTCTCCTTTCATCAGTTGCTCCCGACATCGATGTTAAATATTACCTTGGGGTGTATGCTTTGATTGGCCTCTTTTGCATGCTGATAGCACTTTTCAGGGACTTTTGGCTGTTCTATGGCTCTCTCACGGCCAGCTGGAAGATTCACGAGCGCTTGATGCAGTCCGTTACACGAGCAAAATTCAAGTTCTTCGACGTCACACCCCTCGGGATGATTCTCAATAGGTTCAGCAAGGATATAGAAGCAGTGGACCAAGAAGTAGCATCTGTTGCAATTGGGGTCATGTCTTGTGCGTTGGCAATCTTGGTCACGGTAATCCTAATCTCTGCTATTACCCCAGGGTTTTTAATCGCAGCTGTGGTAATCTCAGCATTATACTTCTTTGTTGGGAAGTTTTACCTTCGATCATCCAGAGATCTTAAGAGACTGGAATCTGTGCAGAGAAGCCCGTTGTTTCAGCAGTTTGGAGAAACACTTACTGGTATTACTACCATAAGAGCATACGGGGCGGAAAGACGATTTATCTTGGATAATATGGCAAAGGTCAATACTTATAACCGACCTTACATCTACTTGTGGGCGGCAAATAGATGGCTGGCATTCCGTATAGACGTCATCGGAGACCTTGTCGCTTTCTTCGCTGGAGCTTTTGTCATTTATGGCATTGGAGTCGTCGACGCAGGTTCGGCAGGATTGTCTCTGAGCTATGCCATTAGTTTTACTGAGAATGTCCTTTGGTTGGTGCGATTATATTCCTATAATGAACAAAATATGAACTCGGTTGAGCGTATCAAGGAATATCTCGATATCGAGCAGGAAGCCCCAGCATTTAATGAGAAGAACCGACCTGCAGCAAACTGGCCGAGTCAAGGGTCAGTTGAATTCATAGGATACACAACGAGATACAGGGCTGGTTTGGAACCAGTCTTGCGAGACGTAACATTCAAGATCAACCCTCTTGAGAAGGTTGGTATTGTCGGTCGAACTGGCGCTGGCAAGAGTTCTCTCGCTCTTGCGTTATTCCGCGGTTTAGAAGCGGAACAAGGAAAAATTCTCATCGATAATGTCGATATTGGTCTCATCGGATTGCAGGATCTTCGTGAGGCGATTACTATAGTCCCACAAGATCCTACACTCTTTACAGGAACGATACGTAGTAATCTGGATCCTTTCGGTCTCTTTACGGACGAAGAGATTTTCAACACCTTGCGCCAGGTTCAGCTCATAGGATCTTCGGTACCTCCAACTCGTCCAACAACCCCTGGTCCTTCTACACCTACCCTTGTGGAACCGAGCTCAGGAATCGCTACTCCCATAACAAATAAGAATATCTTCCTCAATCTCTCTTCCCCGGTCAGTGAGTCAGGTAGCAACCTTTCGCAGGGCCAACGACAGCTTCTCTGTCTCGCACGAGCTCTTCTGAAGAATCCAAAAGTATTATTAATGGACGAAGCCACGGCATCGATTGATTATAACACCGACTCTAAAATTCAAGAGACCATTCATCAACTCAAGAGCACGATTATCACTATTGCCCATCGACTGCAGACGATTGTGGATTACGATAAAGTGCTCGTTCTCGACAAGGGACGTGTAGTAGAGTATGGGCATCCATGGGAGCTATTGAAGAAGGAAGGCGACAATGCTGTTTTCAAAAGCATGTGTGAAATGAGTGGAGATGTAGAGACACTTATGAAGACTGCAAAGAGTGCTTGGGATGCGAAGAGATTGGTGGACGTGGATGATGAATAGATGAGATGATGGGACGTCTCGTACTGTTTACAAAGAATATTCTTGTATCTATAATTCTTTTGAGAAACGGGTTCAAAAAGGTTGCATATTCTGCATAGTCTGCATATATTTCATAATATACTGTCTATATTCAAATGTCTCCTTTTTCCTGCTTATAAACCATTATATTCCCCTACGTACTTGTATCTTGTATAAAACTTATGATAAGTGTATGCCCGTATCTTATTAAAGATATATTTGTGATCCACCCAATCACACTTCCCGTTCTCTATCCCTGTATCATCTGGGGATTCTACAATAGCATTCCTAAGATCTTGCATCTGTCACTCCTTGTCTGGAACCAAGTTTCAGTGATACTATATGGCTTGAGACTCCCATTTTCCTTTGACCTCTTAACTCCCTCCCACTTTATCCAAAATGACAACTATTCTCAATATCCCAGGCAGCAACCCCCCGAATCCCTTCTCTATCCCCATCCGAGCTTTTCTTGCTAGCCACAACACTTCCTCGGCGCCAGACGAGACGGCTTTCAGCCTTGTCACCTCAGTCACTACGTCTTCGAATCCCGCCCACGCGCTCTGGGAACTCTGGGATGCCTTCTTTACCACCGTCGTCACCTCATCTTCACACCGCCCTCATCTCACCCTCCTGGACGCCCTGCGCACACAACCGCCAACACAGCCTAACAATGTAGGCACGGGATCTGATGCACAGCAACAGCTTCGCAGCTACATCGAAGCTGACGGCAAGCTACACTGGGAAACACTGCCTCGCTTCAGCCCACAGTGGCGCGATGTACATGACATCCTCGAGGCCTGGCGTGACTGGGACGGTGTCCGTGATTCGGGCACGAAAGATAGCTCTACTGCCACCAAATTAAGCAGCAGCGGCGCCGAGTACTTCCTCCGGTTTTGCAACTTCTCAGCTGCGCTGCTGAAAGCGACTAACGGCAAAGGCGAGGTGCATCCTATACAGGTCTTCTACGCGTGCCGTGACGTGCTGGAGCATGTGCGACTGGGACCACAGTCCTATCAACCAAAGGTGCACAGGATACCAGCGGAGCAAGTATGGGCGTTTGATGTCCGGGTAGCAGCGACCTGGATACGAGATGGGGGACTGGCACTATGGGAGGCGGATTATGAGGAACTTCGGCGGCATTGGGCTACGGCATTAGATGATGAGACGGAATTGTAGCCCAAAGAAAAGGGGCTGACGCGAGAACGGTGGCAGTTATGGGAAAGAAGACTGCGTGATTTGAATACAGAGGGGGGAATTCTGGACGGGGAAGCTAAGGCTGTGGTTGCAGAGGCTGTTGAGGTGGTCAACGGACTTCTGGAAGAAAACTGACAGATTTAACATTGCACTACGGAATACTATCTCAACCCTGGCAAGACTCAAACCCTGTATCAATATAATTATACGCTTAAAGAAGCTGGGAATCAACCATCTATGGCAGGCTGGATGTGCGATTTAGCATCCCTGGATTCTTAGATACTCTTCAGCCTTTTCGAGCTAGCAGTAACTGAGAGCCCTTGCTTTTGAAACTGGTCTTCCGCAAGTACCTAACTTCCAAGTAATCATGACACGGTGAGGTCACGTGTATTTCCTAATACCGACCCAAGGCAGAGCACTGTAGACATCGACCGCTTTCAAGCTGGCTCTCCACCCTACTCTAGGTCTCTGATATCGCAATACTTAAGCTTCGGAATGGGAAGAGATAATTGTATGGTCCTAGCCAAGTTCCTAGAAGATGCCCAAGTGATTTTCTGGAATTGGACCGTTTTCCTCAAATTTCCTAAAGTCGCAGTAGTGCCATATCCCAATTCAATCACTGGAATCATCCAAGAAATTTCTCGGGACAGAATGTGATGGCAATTTTGCCATTGTCTGGCTTCGGTGGCCCATACCCATGTTCTGTTGCTGCTCTTGGTCTCGTAAATGGTTGATCTCATTTTCCGATCTCCTGTCATCACCACCATGCGGCAATGCTCCCCCACGCTGGACTACGGGGTCATCAGAGGTTGGCGCTTCTCTACCAAGGATGCTTATATCACTATCATCAGAGGCCGAATCACGATGTTTCGAGTAAATGCGATCAGGTTGCGAGAGTGTAGGTCTCAGATGTCCTAGCTGATGCTTCTTAGGGTACGATAACTTGCTCGCACTACGTTGTCGCTGGTCCAAAATGAAAGGTTGTGGGATATCAGATCCAATTTGTGCCACTGTTATCTTGCTTTGTTTTCCAAGTTCAAGATCATCCATTGCCATACCCTTCGGCAACGATCCATG
Organism: Scytalidium sp. 3C; assembly: GCA_000743665.3. Lineage (NCBI taxonomy): Eukaryota > Fungi > Ascomycota > Leotiomycetes > Scytalidium > Scytalidium sp. 3C. The sequence continues at coordinate 536,402 of JMRO03000038.1, read as the reverse complement.
GTATCCCTCAAGACCGGAAACGCTATATCGGGCACCCTGAGTGTTACTTCTAACACCTTCCTTCCGTCTAACACCACAGGCCTTGAAGGAGAAGAAGTTTACGAGCAAGTCGCGATATTGTCGCCAAGATTTTGTAGTGCCGAAGACGAGGAAAATCATGAGCGACGCTGTGACTCCTGGGAGAAAGAGGAAGATATCCGAGATTGTTTTGGAGAATGAGTAATCAGGACCATCCATCTGAGCTATCCTCCTATTGCTCTTTAAATCTACTACTGGAAGCACTATGGTCACGGCGTTAAAGGCTCTAGCCCCAAAGTTAGCCGATCTTCCTGTTCCAAAAGCTTGTCCGGAGATGACTCGAACCAAGACAGAATTGTTGAACTTACGCCAAAACTAGGAAACCAAGGGTAAACCGAGTGACAAGCGCGCGGTCATATACTGTGATCTGGGTTGAAGATGGTGTACTAGAAGTAGTAGTCCCGTTTGCCTCGGTATCTCTATTGTTGCGGTTTCTTGAACTTATTGGAGCCCACCATCCAGAGCGTTTCATATTCCTCGCAAGGAGGCGGCGAGTCGAGACGTATTTGTAGAGAATTAACACCAGCAAGATGCTTCCTATGAAGAGGCTGACAAGGACTTTGGAATTGCATATGAGATGAAGATATTCATGACTAAGGGGTACTGGGCAGACTTACTAGTTATGTCCCTGAAGAATAAGAACAACGCAGGAATATCAAATACGGGTGGAATGTTTGCAATACCAATCACGATTGCCGGGAAGATGATGGAGAATAACTTGGAAAGAGGGCCCACTCTATCATGCCAACCCCCAAGCCATGCAGCTCGGATTTCCCAGGATCCACAAAACAGAGTGACGTTCCCTAATGAAAAAGTTTAACCCATGTAATTCTTTTCGGAAGCTATTGTGATACGGGTAGACCTACAAAATAAGATATTCAAGGCCATAGCATCGTAGCAGTAGAACTCTGTAACAAAACTGTCTCAGCCAACATCCATCTCCTTAATCTCAATCTCTTTGAAAAGTGCTTACGTATCCAGAAAAATACAGTGTCCACAATCTGTGGAGAATCATTGTAACCAAAAGTAATCGTCTTCAACGACTTCAGAGCATTTTCATACTCAGCCTGCTTGATCTCTCGAAAAGATGTCGCATAGTGGATCTGTTCCAAAATAGACGTTAATGTGCAGATAGTCGTAAAAATACAGATTAGGGTCACATCTAACACGAGGCAAGCTCAGTTAGCAAGGAGATCGTCCAATCGATACTGAATGGTCCTCTCCCCATACTTACAGGACCACTTCTCTCCGTAACTCCAGAGCAAGCACACGAGCAGGGTGCACAAGGTAAAGCATGTAACCGAGTAGAGGAGGACAATCAAGAGAGCCCACAGAGCATTATTTGGAATTCCATTGGCCATTTTCTCCAGAGAAAAGAATGGTGGTGGCTGATGGAATGAAAGGTTAAGTATTCTTGGCAGGTGTTTGAACGAGATCCATCACAATGCAGGAGCTGCTCAACTAGGGAGTAAATATTCCAATTCGTCTCAAAAAATAGGATCAACAGATCAAATAGCTGTAGAAGCAAGGATATTAAGAGCACATGCCAAAAGGGTGGGCGCCCTGTAGAACTATATGAAGCCCATAGGTAAATGGAGTGCCTGAGGCGAACCAGACAAATAAGAGGCACCGCCAGAGAAAAAGGAAAGAAAGATAGGACATCAATTATTGAAGAAGACTTAATCTTCAGCTTGACCGTTACCACGTGGATAACATCGGTAGACTTCATTAGAAAAGGGGGCGTGGGATGCCTCATGTTTTGTGTGTGCGCGATGGATCCAAAGCCGAAACCATCCGGCCTTCAATACAAAACAAAGTACCAGCAGAGAAAAGAACCGAGAGAGGGGAAAGATAGAGATTCACCAACACGACGGGGCTTTTCCAGAAGCCGGAATGGAACGTGTCGATGGCTTCTCGCCGCGAGCCACGATATGTTCCTTTTTCTGACACGTGAAGAGCCGAGCCATGGAGCCGCAACCGTTCTGGGCAGGTCCATACCAGCTTCTCTCCTCTTCGACGTTATACGTTGTGTCTGGTCCTCTTCCCATGAGATCCATTCCGTGGCAGGTTTGGGAAGGTGGAAAGAGCAGGAGGCTTGCTGCACAAGGATGGAGCAGAAGGCAAGTCAAACTGCAAGGAGCATGGTGTCGTGGGCGAAGGAGTCGATCCCATGTTTAGGGTAGAACAGGAGAACGAAGCAAACACGGGAAAATCCTCCTCGGCCCATCGGTATTATTCGTTGGACGAGGCCCTTTCATCAGAAATACTAGGGTCCAAATGTCAAAGCATCAGTAGCCGCCCGTAGAACGATTCTGCTTCTTCTTTTCCTCAGCCCTGCAAATCATGCTGCCGCTCAGCCAGCCAAAACGCCAGTCTCGGGCGTGGTAGACAAATCCGGTAAGGCTGAAAAAAAAAGAAAGACAGACCGTTTGGCATCTTCAATATCTTCTATACCAGTGACATAACAGGCTCTCGTCAGAAGAAGAGACCAATAGGTAGAGAGGTATGACTGGTCGTCAAGGGACATTGAAGCTCGTACCTACGCAAGAGCGGGCTATTGAATAGGGTGAGCCACGTATGGAAAGCCGAGGTGTTCGAGTAGTGAGATCCAACAATCCACCTGCATGCTCACTATAGAGAGCGTTACTTCGAGCACAACGGATTTAACAGGTCCAGACACACACGAGACCAACAAGGATGAGAAGTTACAAGGAGCTGAGAATTCACAAGTGCTGATTATAAATATCTGTTTTGTCTGTAACCAACAACCTGCTAAAAGATGCCCTCCGCAGGGGAAATATCTGAATACTTTGAGCCTTCTCCGCCTCTGCATTAACCCAACCTGCCAGCATCCACGAGTGCCACCAACGCGACTAAGACAAAGCCCTTGTCTAGTGCTCCTAAAGTAATACATAGAGCGTATCCTAGCCCGAGATAAATGTACAGTACATGGGATTTCCCATCCGTCCTTCGTTCCAGACCTCTTCCATGCGTTTCGCTAGTTCATCAGTCCCTTCGCACCTTGGAGGAAGTTCTCCTCCTAGCTTCCACACTGCTTAACCTCCGGCAACCGCGTGGCCTACGATATCCGCAACCTGTCCCCAGAAACAGCCCTGAAAGATGGTCTCTCCGTACTCCTCGGCCCAGTGTCCCGCCTTCTTCAGTTTGTTCTTCCAGTAGTTCCGCTGTGCGGGGGTCAGCTCGTCCCACCTCTTGCCGCCGTGCTCCACTCCTTCACCATGCACGTGCGCCTTCAAAGCGTCTGCTTCATCACCCTCATGAATGTATACCACGCTGTCAGAGCCTGCGGCGCCTTGAGCGCTCGCTATGACATCTGCGAGCGGAAGTGGGGTCCCATCCTGATGGAATTCAATCGCCTGCGGTTTGACCAGGTTAAGCTGGTCACTGTAACCTTCTGGAAACTGGTATGGTCGTCCAAGAGCCTCTTGCCACACGAGCGGGACACGTTCCTGCATGCCTAGAAGTGGTGGGCTGTTGCCTCTAATTTCTAGCACACTCTGAATAGCAATTGAAGCTAATAGGACAAGGAGGACTGTCGCCAGCGTTCCAACCCCAAATACACCACTTGAGGACACCGCGAGAGCATACCGCGGCTTGTTAGCCTTGGCACCTGGAGCGGAGGCAGGGACTGGCGAAAGCGGTAGGCTGTGAACAACGACCGTGTTGCTGACTGCCACACTAGCCAGTCGGAGGTATTGTGGTGGTGTGCTAGCCGTGATCGGTCCGCTGGGCGACTTAAATTCAGAGAATGCAAGGTCGGTAATCTGAAGAGGATGCACCGCCTTGAACGTCCGCAATGGCTGGATCTTGCTGATCATGGAAACGCTTGCTTCTACTTGAAGTTCCACCTTGAATAGGGAAATGGATTGATCCTGCGTGGCTACTGCAATGACGAATTGCGCGTATCCTTGGGCTTCAGAGGGACTAGACGGGGGCGACAGGTTGCTGACAGCCAGGCCGGTACCCATGGTTACGCTCGATGGTAATCGGTGCGACCTGACAAGACGAGCCTGTCCCTTACCACCACTTGGAAGGCGTAGAATTTGCAGCACAGCTCCACTGTTGTGCGATATATTCGTGAGCATCAGCAGCAATTCTGGAGTCAACCACCTGAAAGCTCGGAACTTGGGCACCGTAGGACGTTCAGGGGATCGCGAGGCCGGCGTTATATAGACGCATTCCGCCTCCTCTGTATCGGGCTCGGGGCCAATCTTCTTGACAAAGACATCGTAGGCATCGCAGAAGGCGAATTGATACTCTTTCTCCCCTGTCTGTATGATATCTATATCCACTGCTTCATTGTTCGTATGAAAAGCGCCTCTGACATTGGGCGGGGAGACTGAGGACGTATCAAATATAACAATCTCCGCATCCTTAGCCAGACCAGTTGCAACGGCACCTAATTGCGGATGGCCTGAATAGAGCCTCGAAAGTCGCATCAGCCTTTGATACGTCTCCTTTTCTTTGCCTTGAAAGAGCGCCGTTCTCGAGAGCTCGGCAATCTTGTTCTCCTTCGCCGTTCCAGACGGTTCGATCCCAAAAACTCGAAAATGCTGATTCTTTCCCTTCTCTTGATCCTCGACGCTAGAATTTATCCNCTGCGTAGACAAGTGTTGCTTTTCCCTTCTGCTGCCCGACGGCCAGACGAGTAACATTATCTTCATTTTTGCTCAAATCGATCTCAGCGTCAGAGGATAATTCGGTGCCGTTCGATACCTTCAACAGCGTCTGCAGACGAGGAAACAAGAGGTCAGCCTTTCTTCGCTTCCCGGAATAATCCTATGTCACATCACCGGGGAAGGAAGATGTTCATTTTCATCTTACAATCTTGTTTCCTACACCACTCCGCCCAGCACCTCCACCCCCGCCTACTACTAGTCGCGATGAGTCTGACGGATCGAAACTGCAAGCGTACAGAGGGTACGACAGCGTGGTATTTGCCGTCGGTATCGGTGGCGCCATGATTGCAGTAATATTGACGTGCTCCCAAAAAGAATGCAATTCTGTGCAAAGCAGGAACCAGGAGAGGGAGATCCGAATGAATCAAGGAAGCCACGAAAAGAGAACAGCTCCAGGCCTGGATTGCTAGGGTCCCAATACGGGAACCAATCAGCGGTAGGGCTATGCTGTACTGGGGGTTGCCAGATAAGATCGGCCCGTTTCCGAACTAGTCCCAGTCCAGACAAATATCAAAAGCTACCCCAGACGTCCCGGGGAAGAGTTCCCTCACCACAGGAGCGTTTTAGACCCAAGCCAGCATGTGCGATCCAGAAAATTCTCTTTTATGAATTCTATGATTAAATGCGCTACTGATCTATCATTCATCCATCACGCCGTCAAATGTAAAATGTCCCATCGCGTTCTTACGTCTTCCAGCTATGTCTTCCCCAGCACATCCTCTTAAGCTTCAGGAGTCAGCCCAGCACCCGAAAGACGCGAAACCACATTGAAAATATATCTTCCTTTATAAGATTGGCCGTGTTTTAGACGCACACTGCCAAAGATGCATGCCAAAAGAAAAAGAAAAGCAAAAGCGGAACAAAGAATCCATGAAGCTCGCCTCCCTAAACGCCGTAATTCCATGTTGCTCGTATGAAGTGTTAAAACGGAGTGACGCATCTCGCCATTTTCTGCGAGAGATTCACGAATCGTCAATGCACATCTGCTCTCTAATTGCCATGCTTACGGAAGGCTAGCAGCTCAGCCAAGCTTTGAAGAGTGCATCCGTGTTTGAGAAAGTCGTGTTGAAGCAGTTCTTGGGCAGATGCTCGGCTTCTGATATCGACACAGAGGCAGACAGATAAGAACGCCTTCAGTTCCTTGCTGAGCTTCTCTGGCTTCTTCAACCGTGGTGTGCCATTGGTAGCAATGAGGTAAAGCGCCTTAAGCGGCTCTTCGTTAAGGTACGGCGGCTCGGATTCAATCATTTCGATGGCCATAATACCCAAAGACCATATGTCTACTTTAGGTCCGTACTCCTTCTGCTTCACGACCTCAGGGGCCATCCAGTACGGTGTGCCAACCATGGTGGCGCGCTTGGATTTGGATTCGGTTAGTTTGGCACAGAATCCGAAATCAGCTAGAACCGGTTAGATATCGACGACGACTCGTAGGCACCTTATTGACTTACTAATCTTGACGTTACCACGGGCATCCAAGAGCACGTTGTCGCTCTTGATATCACGATGGATGATATTCTGCTGATGCAAATGTTCGAGGCCTCGGCAGGTCTGTATTCGTTAGCTGGAGAACCCACACCACACACATATCAACTTAACCTACCTCCAGACAAATTGTGGAGATCTGGTCTTCCGTAATCGTTGGGTTGTTATCAATAACATCTGTGAGAGCACCACCTTCCATGTACTCCATGACAACCCAGAGTTCAGAGTTGTTATTACGGAGGAAAGCGTCAAGGAAGTTAACAATGTTTCTGTGTCGGCTATCCTTCATCACCATGATCTCGTTGACGATCAACTCTTTCCGTGGTTGGTGAGCCAGATCCATTTGTTTAATGGCAACCTGCGCCCTACCTCCCTGCTGTCGGAGAACTTCTCTTGCAACAGGTGACAATGGGTTCTCTTTAACCTTGGCCACATAGACGGATCCCGAAGCGCCCTGACCGATCTTCTTTTGCTTAGAATAGGACATATTTGGATCGTCCTTGGACACAACCTCCTTCAGTTTTGCCATGACTTCATTCTCGGACATGGTTGACATCCGGACATCCTGCTTGCGCTCAGGCTTGGCCGTCAGAGCAGCCTCCGCGGCTTTGACGGCATCGCTCTGCTGTGGCGCATTGTTAGAAGCTCCGGCGGATGGCTTAGGTGCTACGTTTAGGGGCTTGATTTGATTAACCGGTCCGGGTGGACGAGCCGCTGCCGCATTCTGCTGGCCAGGCGCACGGATTGAGGATTGCTGGGTTGCACCTGGGCCATTTTGATACCGGGGATCTTGTTGGCGGGCGCTCTGGTCAGGCCGGGCTGGGGATCGGTTATCCATCTCCCTGTCTCGAGAAACAGGCCCATTCTGAGCAGGGGGGGGAACACGGGAAGAACCATTGGCAGTAGGAGCAGAGGGAGCCGGTCGTTGAGCCCTCAGCGGGGAAGGCGCTGCTCCCGATGGTGGTGGGCGTGGTGGAGCGGCACGAGACGGGCTATATCGGTCGCTTGAACCTCCACCATAACCCCCTAATTCCTGTTGCGCAATCGTAGGTCTGGTCTTCGGAAGCGAGGCATTATAAGCTTCGAGTTCACGACGATTCTGCTCTTCCATCTCCCGCTCACGCTGACGTTGAGCCTCCAGTTGTTTCAAACGCTGCTCCTCACGAGACTCCTGAGGAGCTGGGTTTGATGGCGCTTGTTGTCGTTGCATGTCCGGGGGTGTCGGTCTTGGTGGCGGTGTATTGGTACCGTTCGAGGTAGGTGTCTGTGGGGTTCCATAGCTGTTGTTGCGTTGCGTATTTTGGATGGGTCGGGGTGGTGCAATTGAAGCCCCACCATACCCAAGCTGTTTATTCTGCCCCGCACTAGTCGGTGGTGTTGGTGGGAAGGCATTGGGATTCTGATTGCGCTTGGTGATGTCTGAGTAAAACTCTAGAACCTCAAATACTGCCTGCGGGTTACGTTCATAATCTTCCTTGGTGATGGCCGAAGAATTGAGCAGCTTGGACCACTCCGGAGGGAGGCCCACAAACTCCCCAGTTTTTTGATCAAAGCCTACATGCACAGCGTGACTGAAATTCGTTGGGTTGCTAACGCCACCCATACCCGGACACCGTGCATATATGAAGTCAATCCATTCATACAAATCATCGTCGCTCTTGACTCTGATTTGCAGGGTTCTGGTCCCACTGTCATCCTCTCCGGGGTTGGTGGACAATCCATTGAGCGATCGTTTGATTTCAAAGATGGTACCTGCAGCTTCCACTCGGGATACACCGAGGACGTCTTTCAGAACGATCTGGTAAGAGAGCTTGCCATCTTGGGTTTTGTGGAAATCTAGCGCTTCTTTCCGCAAGATGAGCCACTTCTGCTTCCACGGACTAATGAAGTTCTTGCCCTCCTTGACGGTCGCCCAACCCTCTTTAATGACAGCAACACCACCTTGGCCATCTACATTGGACATCTGTCGAGCAAGGGGGAGAGAGACGGTCGATCCAGTATAGGTTGATGTCGCCGTGCGGGTGATGGGAGAGTTAATGGACATTTGAGACATATTACCTGGCAGATTAGCCGTGATTGGGGTCAGGTTCAGTCGAGGACGGTCGGTGGGAGGTCTTGGTGCTGGCCCCGGGTTCATGAATTGACCCGGAGTATAGATGCTACGAGGAACAAGTGTTAGCCAGTAGTCCATACATCGTCCCTCATATTGCCGTCTCTTCGATCTCGGACTCCGTGGACATTTCCAAACACATGAGACAAGGCGCACTAAGGGGTCGAGTTATGACCGTAACAATATGACGGACGGCACTGTCACTGCTCAAAAATGAAATAGGAGGGAGACTCGAGAGTTAAGAAAACATGGATCTCGCAGTATCGTACCTATTTTGCGATGCCATGTCGGCTGGGGTATATGAAAATGCAGATGCTTAGAAAGGAGGACCAAATTAATTCTTTCGTTATATGATTGTTCCCGGTGGCGATCGAAGCTATTCGTCCGGGGAAATTTAGGAGAACAGGAGATCTAGTCGTGTGCCTGCAGAACAGATTACTGGATAGTTAGCTATTGTCCATCCTACGAGGCATGGGCGAGGAGCAGGGCACATACGGTGTTGCGCGCCCGAGGGAATATCAGCGCCCGGTCGACAATGGCGATTCTCGGCGGTAGGCTTCCCAGATCCCAACCCTAATCAGTAGCGTGGAGTCGATCGCGAAGAGCCCAGCAAGCAGCACAAAATCATCAGCAAGCTGTACCCGAGGATGGCCAGCGTCCGGAGGGAGATTGTTGAGCAGCAGTGAACCCGGGCAGCACAGAAGGCAGCGCACGAGGAGGGAGAGGGCGAATGTGTCGAAGGGCGAAGGGGGGAAATGTCAAAGCTGAGGGTCTGAGATGGAGGTGGATTTGGGAGTTTGATGGAGTTTGTCCCACTAGCGCCGAATCGGGCGGGTACAGGGCCTGCGGGCAGCGAGAAGGGGCGACCCTTTTGGTTGCGCGCCCCCCGCTTTCGTCGCCTTAAGGGGCGCGTTAATAATCGGGATCCCTGGCCCGCCAGCAAATGATGCGTTGGATTTCCCGCCCGTCGCGAAGATACAGCAGATGTACCTGCGCTGTACTAACACTATGCTTATATCGACCATGTACTCTCTTGGTATACTTTGCATCCCCAGGAGATTACACCGTGTACTTGTGCTGGCCAGCACGGTATCGAGGGGGTAATGAATGAGCCTCTCCATAAGTTACAGCAGTCCCGCCAAATGGCAAACCTCCACACAGAACACCGCCCATTGCTTGGGACCGCACTATGGATAATGGTCCAATGACCAATGGTCACGGGTAATCAATGGTAATCATCCATAATCAAGAGTCTGCGGCCCTTTTGGGTGGTGACATTCTGCGTTACCCAACAGCTCGCGCACAAGACCATCCGTCTATCGCGTGCCGTGACACGGTCGAGACGCCTGTAATTTCCTCCTTTCCAGGCGCCCCCTTTCCCTTTGCCTCTCCCTGTCCCCAGCACGGGAATAGGCTGGTCGTTTGGCGATCGGGATGATCCTGGGTCCTCCCTCCTCTGTTTGTCGCGCCGCTCCGGACCCAGAAAACCTCGACACTCCCCAGCGCGATGGACAGCTTCGTGATCATCAGCACCGGTGCTCCTACACTGAGTCTCTCAGCGGCACTGTTGTTGGCGTCGAGAAGGTGAAGACAACCGTTTCAGACGCCGCGCCTAGCATCGGTCTCACCTTACAGTGAGCCCCTCCCTGGGGCCGCTTGGGTGGGTGTGCAACCCCTGGGGAGAGCCCAAGGTAGCTACAGCACTGCCCAGCACTGCACCTCGACTGGTTCCCGTTGCTGAAGAACCTGTATCCTTTGTAGTACGTCCAGTACAGACAGTATGATAGGGCCCAGACACCGTGTTGGGCGGCGACAAGTCCCTAGGATTGTCGCTCCAGCCAAGATCTGCTGTGGACGACATGCGCCCATTGGTTGGCAGCACGCGATCCGGATCGTTCTGCCCCATGGCGCTGGCGGGTGAAACGAAAGAGCCCCAAAAGCCCCCCGGACGCGCCAGACTAGAACAGCCGTGAGTTTCGATGCCCTGTCAAGGCCGTCCTCGATACATTAGTACCAGACGTCCCTACAGCAAGGGACTTGCGGTCCGGAAACTGGGGGTGACATTGCTGCAGTTACTGTAATTGTATTTTTCTGGCTTTCGTGACATTGATTTGCCCCTCTCGCCCCTCCAGCTGTTGTTTGCTTCTTTGGCTCGGTCAGCGTACAGAAGGTACTCCACCAATCGCGAGGGACGCAGCTTTTGGCACAGGCGGAGCACCTCTGCTATGCACGCAAACCAACTGTCGGAGCATTTTACTCGGTGGGAGCGCCGTTGTTTCTCCAATACTGACTGTCTCGTGTCTCTCCTTAGCGCTCCTCTGCCAAATACGCAGAACTCCTCCAAGCAAGGCAGTGGCGGATTAGACATCAGTGGACAGACGATTCCAAGTGAACGCCCTACCTTGTGCGAACAGAGGCCGTGATGAGTGCCAGCAGTCCGAGAGGAGCCACAGAATAAGAACATTCGCCAACTCCCATTCAATTGGAGCCCCAGTTACCAGACAGTGAATTCTGGATTAGTTATCTGATAAAATCTGATTAATATGGACAATTAATTATTTTCGAATTCTGGCTCTTCCACCTGCAGCAAAATGTGCATGGGTCGGCTTTACGATTTTCCGATCCGGCCAAGATTTCCTTATCCTTTGATAAAGTTTATTATCGATTTCTCACGGTGCAGCATACCGCCCGCCCTGCCAATTTTACTCCCACAATGGGTTCAAAACGAGCGCAGCCGCCATCATCGAAGGCGGCATTATCATTTAAAAGCGGCAACAAGCTCAGGAGACAGGATTTACATGTGAAGCGAAAGAAGGCTCTCGAGACTTCAAGAAGGGATGAACGCTTTAGGCGCAAAAGAGAGGAAGACCAAGATCCAGCCCTGAGAAGAGAGCGACTAGCTCGAAACATTCCGCATACGATTGATAAAAAACGTGTCTGGGACGAGGTTGAGGAGGATGGTTTATATGCTAGTGTGGATGTAGACCAGCTTAAACGCAGAAGGATCGAAGAAGCAGAAGAAGAGGAGAGCAGGAAAGCAGAAGCTGCTCTAGCTGAGGAGGAGGGGGAGGAGGAGGATGAAGACGACGATGCCGATAGTATGTTGGAGGATTCAGATTCTGAGGCAGAAGCCGAGGCGCCTAAACCTCTACGAAAACGAGCCTCCAGCATTGCAGCCTCCACCACAAGCACAAACCTTGATCTCACCCCAGATTCGCTCAGTCTCAAATTTCCTAGCCTCTTTAACGATACGCCCCGAACACCGAAAGTTCTTCTCACCACTTCCTTAAACTCTACTTTGCATGAAGAAGCCCACCTTCTCTGCACGCTATTTCCGGTGGGTCTATCCAAGTTCCACGTCAGTACGAATCGCTTGAAGGCAGTCTCTAATATTTCCTCTAGAACACCACATATATTCCACGATCCGCTCACCGATATGGCCATAAGTTCTCTTTGCGAGAGATTGCAAAGTTTGCTACAAATCGGGACTACACATCCATTATTCTGCTAAAAGAAGACTCGAAAAAGCCAACTGGGCTAAGTCTAGTACATTTACCTGAGGGACCAACTTTCCACTTTTCAATTACAAACTGGCTGGAAGGGAAGAAGTTGCCGGGTCATGGGTAAGTCACTTTCACTCTACGACATAATCACATCAGGGAATGCAAGGACAAGCTGCGTAGAGTGGTTTTGCTGACATTTTATCTCGATTGCAGCAATCCCACGAACCATTACCCAGAAATGATTCTTAACAATTTCCGCACCCCACTTGGTCTGCTGACTGCAAGGATGTTCTTGACCCTCTTCCCTCCTCAGCCAGAGTTACAAGGCCGACAGATCGTGACGCTTCATAACCAGAGAGACTACATTTTCTTAAGGCGGCATAGATACGTATTTCGAGAGAAGCGCGAGACGGAGAAGAGCGTCGTCGGCGAGGATGGTAAGGAAATGAAAGGCGTGGAGGGCATAAGAGCGGGACTGCAAGAGCTGGGACCGCGGATGACTCTTAAACTGAGGCGCATCGATCGAGGCATAGGTCGTGCTGGGAGTCAACCGAGTAGCGAAGGTGGGCAAGCCGGTGGTGCAGAGGAGGGTCCGACACACTGGGAATGGAAAGCCAAGATGGAGAAAAAGCGCACAAGATTCAACCTGTAATTATGTCTGTTACCTGGGGGTTTCTAATATCAATAGGAAAAGGGGAGTATTCTGGACCATGCAAAAAGTCTTCTCGATACGCTGATCTAGGTATTGTCATGTAACCGCTATGCATTTATGAGTCCTTCCTATCGAGAATTACACTAGGATAGCATTTCGCCGATATGTCACGACATGAGAATATCAAAGCTTACAGACCACATAGAGTATGCCCGGAGAGAGAAACTTAAGTAAATGATACTCTCATTGACCGATCATTACACAACTCCAGATCTTATGTGCAAAGACAATTGAATACCTCCCATCAACAAAATAAAATTTCAAGTGCTCCTCTGCTCCTCTCTCCCTATATCCGATATCATTTCTCATAAATCNGTATTCGCTCATGCAGATTAAAATGTACACTATAAATTCCTACCATAGTCGCGGATTAAATTGCCATTATTTCCCAAGGCTGTCCTCCAGCACTCTCACATAAGGTGCTGGGAATAAACCTCTTTGGCCCATGTAGCTCCCGTGATACCAGTCACCATTTACGTCCTTTACCTCCGTAACCTCTGCTCCCTTAGGGAAGAGTAACTCGTCATCAGCATCGTCATTGCGATACCACCCCCAGAGTGCTTGACACTTCATGCCTACACCCCCTCCAGGAGGGAAGGACCTATCAATTGTCATTCCAGGGGCAGAAGTTGGTGCTGTCTTGGATACATCAGACGTCACCAGCCGTACATGTGCTCCATCAGCCCAGCTCCACTCCTGTATCCCTGCGGCCGAAAGCTCCGGGGAAACACAAGGTTTCATTTGTAGACCACGACCACCCACAAGATCTTGAAATACAATTCGACGTTGTCCTGCTTGACTATCCTGAAAGCCTACTACGACCATCCTATGTCCATGCAAACAGCGCCGCCATCCATTAGGGCCGTTCTCGCTGCTAATACGGCGGGATGTCACAAGTTTTGGATAGCAGGTCATACAGATATCGTAGTCACCAGGTTGCGTAGGTTGTATTACGGTGCTGGTACAGGAGAAGCAATGGAACCGTTTCGATGATGGCTGTATCGCTTGGTGACAATTATCGCATCGTGTTGAGAATGTAAGAGGCCTAAAAGGTCCGAGGTCTATTATTCCGGGGCCAGTGAGGATAGTCGCAGCTGAAGGAGCAAGCTGGGTATGACTTGGGGAAAGTGGTGTTGGATATGATTCTGCAGGCTTATAGGTCAGTGGAAGAAGGGCATGCGTGCAAGATTTGCCTTGGTTGACGCAGTTATTGCAGAAGCCCCAGTCGCCTTCATTGCAAGAGTCACACTTCCAATAACACTCATTTGCCCATGTTAAACAGTTCGAACAAAAGACACCACTCTGCAGTCTCTTCTGAGGGTCCTCGTTCGTCAGAGTTTTTCGGCCATCGGCCCCCCCAGGTGTGCTTTTAGGGGGTATATATCGATTTGCTGTAAGCATGTGGGGAGGCTCTGCGTTTGCATCTAGTTCCCCTGACTGCTTCAAACTTTCCCACTTCGACCAGGCAGCGTCGGATCCAAAACCAAACCAATATAAGCAACCAAGTCCAGATCGATAGCAGCCCAGGCATATATTCCAGTTGCCACCCTGGCAGGTTCGGCAGTTGTAATGCACGTCATACTCAATATGAGTCTTCCCACATCGGGCACAAGTTAAAGAGGGCTCTGGGAATAACGGCAGACGTTGTTTGCTCGAAGATGAGGAAGACGACGTCGGTCTAGAAGCACTTGACAGCGCGAACGCCCTATCAGACACAGATGAATTCGGAGAATGGCGAGGACTTAAGGGCGCGGGCATCAGTGATCTATCAACTTGCAGCCCATCTGATTCAGAAAAATCAGGTACAACGAGCTCAGCTGGCGGGGGTGCGCGAGTCGTAGATGAGGAAGCTGGAGCTCCTACTGCTTCCTCAGATCGTAACCTTGTTCTGCTAGTTTCGGAATTTTGTCTCACTTGCGGTTCTCTTGCAGGCTGATTCGCTTGTTGTGATCTCTGAATAGGCTCTGTACTGCTTCTCGAAGCACTAGTGATCGCGGACTGGGACAATCTCGGTCTCTCGCTGAGATCTGTCTGAGATCGAGAAGCAGGTTGACTCCGAGGTTCTGAGGCTACATCACGTACTGCAGAACTTCGATCACCACTTGTTGTCCGCCGCCGACGCCTTGTTTCAGGACCCGCCTGCACTTCCAAATGCGTCGCACGGCTGGCGCTAGCAGCTGGTGGTGGTCGGGTCTGAGTATCAACTTGACTCGTGGCACTTGTTGTTCGAGAATGAGTTCTCCGTTGTCTTGTTGCTCTTGACCCCTCTTCTCCAGATAACTCTGGTGCTGATGTTGCGGAGCCCTCAGCGGCTATGAGTCGGTTTCTGCTTGCCTCTCTTCTTCTAGCCCTTTCCTGTCTCTTCTTTTCCTCTTGCCGCCTCCTAAAAGCATCCGCAATCCTCTCACTTATCTGGTCTTCTTGGCTGACGTCGAGATTCTCAAGGTCTATCCCATCTAGAAGTCCCTCTTCCCGGATCTGACGTAATATCTCTTCCTCCATTTCTTGGGAATCCACATCAGAGGTGCTCAACAACGACCGAAGAGATGATTGGTGCTCGACTTGGCGTGTGGTGGGAGTCTGGCTGATTTGTTCATGTCTTCTTGACTGCTCCGTACTACGTCTCCGCACCCGTTCTTCTCCTGAACCAGTCGTGGGCCTGAGATTGATATCATCCCGTGCCCGCCTTCTTTCCGGATCTGTCTCACGGCGCAATCGCCTCTCTCGCTCATCCGCATGTCTGTTGTCCCTGCTATTGTCGCGGCTTGACCTGACATGAGATCTGCTGCCTTCTCTTCTTCTGTGTTCCCGCCGGGCCCCCTGGTCTGCCACACCCACCTCTCTGAGACTGAGGAGACGAACTTCATCAACTAACCTCCTATCCTCCTCCTCAGCACGCCTTTGCCTTAGGGACTTCTCTCTCTGCTCCAATTTCGGTAATACATCCTCGCCCGGTGTATATTTTTTCTTAGTCTCTTCTTTTTCTTCAACCGACCTGTCCTTCTCCGGGTTGGCAGCAAGGAACATATCCAATAACGTAGTCACCGTGGCATTGTTGCGCGTAGCTCGCACCGTTGCACGACATGATGGACATGTATACGGAGAAGTGCCTGCAGGAACGGGATTTGGGGAGTTTTGCTGGGAGGTGAGCTGCCATCGGAACCATTCCTTCAGGCATGGGCCACAAAAGGTATGGAGACAGTCTAGAAGAGTTAAAGGCTGGTATAGAACTTCGGTGCAGATCTAGAACCACATATTATTAGTGAATTATTCAATCATACATGAACTTCATGGTAGAAGTGCTGTGCCACCATAGGAGGCTGACATTTGCGACCCGCGATAAAGCTCACAGATAAGTTGTTGATACTGCGGGGTAGCATGAGTGAAGCTGTGACAACACTTACAGAACATGTCAACTCCTTCTCGAGATCCAAACCAGGTGCCTGCGACTCCATCTTCCCATGTCGTGGAATATCGAATACCTGGAGAAGTCAGGCTACGAAGAAAATGGGGCTGAAATGCCAGCACTTCAACGACGTACAAGGGAAAAAGCTGAATGGCGGTCACCGATTACCCGATTACGAGCTGCAGGCGATTCGTCGAGATTCAGCTCTGGAATCTTTAAGTCAACCTCTACTGCATGCAAGGCGGCTTATGAGAGAGAACAAAACTCTTTAGTTACGTTCCTGGAATATGACAAATTAAAAATGAATTCGATCTCCAAGTCTATGGAATAATGTGGAGCCTTCTACTCATTCACAGGGGAAATATTTTTGCCACTAAGAATAACGCTCGTACTGAAGCACCGTAGTAATCCACCCCGCACTCCCTATATGCCCGTTTCGGAGGCTGAGGTCAAGAACCGGGGATCTATGCTTGATCAATAACCGGTCTGACAACTTGTCTTTAAAGATTGATCCCTAATGGCCTTCATGATTTCAACTTGAATAGTTCCCTCCATGGAAATTTATCCTACACTCAACCTAGGTCGAGACATTCAAAGGAATCCGATATGCGCTTTGGGATGGTCATCGGCTCCACTTTGTAGGTAGTAGAAACCTGAATGTTCCAAGCCTAGCGCAGGTTAGAAGCACAGTAATTCCAGCACATTATTTTGCGACCAATACGCGTTCTATCGTCACGAGAACGCATTTTTTGGACGAACACCGATTTAAGACAGATCTGATAATCACATTTTTGAGGTGCGCAGATTTACAGGTATTTTATCACACCATATTCTCATTTCCAGCTCCCAAGTCATAACATGAGACAAAAGCTTGCAGAGAAATGGAATACAGCATCTCTGGACTTGGAGTTCATTAATTGATTTATTCGTCCGATATGCTGTCATTATTCTGTTCTTTCCAGGTCATAAGGGTGCAATGTTAGAAATTGACTGAAGAGATATTTCTGGCATTCTCTAAGCGTGGTATACATAGTAGATTTGTTTCTGAGGGACAAGAAGTAATTCTACGCCCTGCAAGATGAGCTATCCTAGTGGGTTATTCCTAATTTCTCGTTTTCCTTTACGTATTTATAGTAGAGCCGCTTCGTCTTGTCTCTCCAGACTTTACCATACTTGACTACGATGAGGAATGTCAAGACCTGGGCGAGGCCAGCAAAGGCAGCCACAATGAAAGCGTTTTGGTATCCCATGTTCGTAACCCAAGGAGTAATTCCATACCCCATGGCAAAGGACATTGTGTTTCGGATGATGATAACGGTAACCATAGCCTCTCCACTCAAGTCCTTGTAGGAGTCAATGCAGTAAGAGACACTTAGCTGGACTCCGATTGCGTTAGAGGCTGCAATAACACCCATGGCAAATACAAGACCAAACCAGTGAACATGGTGAGCGGCACCAACACCCCAAAGGATAAGGGATCCAGGAATTAGAATCAAAGAGGCAGAGAAGAGCCAGAGACGGTTCTCTGATTCTAGGATACCGCCATTTCGACGAGCGATGCGGAGAGCAATCTTATCACCCAGTTTACCGGAATAATAAGCTCCAGCAGCAACACCAATCAACGGAGAAACATATGTCAATCCAACCATCGAGGAGGGGAAATTGTATGGAGGTTCGCTCAGGATTAAAGATGCCGTTCCATTCAAGACGTTGAACCAGATAAGATTGCTCCCATAAGAGAATCCCGCATACACAACCGAGGGGAGTGCGAAGAAGAGAAGAGGCCTAACCATCATTCGGAACAGACGGAACTCCCTCTTTTTGTCGAGGAGAGCCAACTTCTGGATATATGTCTTTGGGGTGTAATCGACTTGCCCTTCTGTTTGTCCAGTTTCGCTGTTCTGGGACTCTGTCCTCAATCCTTTCTCGGGGTCGGTCTTTGTCAATACTTCTTCCTCCTTTGGAGTCATTTGTCCAGGAGAATCGTTTGGTGATGATACCATCTCAATTGGCTCGCGATCAAAATTCGTTTCCTCCATGAAGAAGAAGCAGAAGACAAAGCCAATGGCGAGGAATATCGCGCACCAATACATGACCCATTTCCAACCTGATATTTCTTAAGAATGTGAATCATGATTGCGGTGAGCAGTTGCACTTACCTTGTCCATTATTAATGAACCCAGCTAGTAACGGAGCAAGGAAATTTGAGCCAGCCAGCATGAAAGAGTAAAGGCCAAGATAGGCGCCTCTTTCATGTGTAAAATAAATATCAGTGACCGAGATCTCACAAAGAGACTCGATGGGAGCGCCAACAAAACCTTGAAGGATCTTGCTTCCGATCCATTGCCCGTTTGTAGTTGCATGAGGTACCCACAGCATAATTGCCTAGTCGCGATTAGATTTATGTGTTTCCCATTAGCACCACCAGAAATAAATCTCACCAGAGTTGCAATCATTGAGAACAGATACACCGGCCGCTTTCCATACTGTAGTGCCACTGGCTGCCAAAAGAGACAACCCCATCCGAAAGCAAGAAACATATAACCGGTACCGGCGTTCAAATCGCTGAGTGTCAATCCAGTGTCGCTTGATATTGGTTCCAGAACACTATATATAGCAGCGGATGCTATACCAACCATAAGGGTATACATCGACAGAGAAAGAGTTGACAATAGCTTTCTCCTCGGAGACCAATTCAAGGGATCATCAGGATCAGCTGATGGAGCAGGTACGAGGACGACATCTCGTTCTGCCCCAGAAGCATGCTTTGCTGCAATCGTTCCTTCGAGATCAACAAGATGAACGGTGCCAGGGATGGCCGTCTCATCAAGGTGACCGTGTTGATGCATCCTGACAGTTAGTCACGTCTCTAAATATGGGTTCGAGGCCCTAAAGAATGGTATGATGTTGTATGGCTCTCCGCTGAGAGCAATCACAAATGGACGGCCACATCAGAGCTGCAGGACCTCGATTAATAAATAAATAATGCCCGGACACATAGACCAAGATAAGTACCCGGCCATGCTTGTCGGTCTGATGCAGATCCAAAGTTGGGGTGACGTTTAGAAGATAAGACAGGGGTATACTGAACCGCTTGGCCGGTCTCCCAACATGTAGAAACTAGTTATTTGCCTCATGCGACGCTGATAACAGGACATCCATAAGAGACCGGCTGCCTAGATCCCCCTTGGCCGTAACATAGTTTAGAGTGGGATAATTAAGATAATGCAAGGAGAGCATTTTACAGAGATGAAGATTAAAACCGAACCAACCGATAGTAGAACAAAGGAGATGCTATAGTACCTGAACAGCATGGGTTTGTCCTCGGATCGCCATGGGACCTACAAAACGCCATAGTAGCTCTTTCAAACCTGGTAAATCTCCGCTAAAGATAACTCCTTTGATTAAACATTAAGAGAAATAACTTACGCGTTCGCCTGACTCCGCTTTGACAATCTCAAGCGCTGAGGTTCTGGAGGCCCCGTGGAGAGCATTAGAGCTCGAAAGTGGAGTGTAAGCGGCGGGCCTCCGCTCGTACCACACCTTAATCAGAGCAAGATCTTCCAACGACCAAGTGGTAAAGGCGAGAGTGGCAATCCATCTACTCCTATCTGAAGCTCTCTAGGGCAATGTGACACGAGTAATGCAGCCAAAGATGGCGCGATCACTGGAAGACCGTTTCAAGGAAGCCTAAGTGGCGATTGCCAAGTGGTGTGAATGTAAGTAGGCACCCTGCCCTGGGCTTCTATTTCGGATTGGCTCGGATGCAATTACCTTATGGAGACCATCAAGTCGATATTCGTTATCTCCAGCAGTCCAGGATCTGCAAGATGCTATCTATAACCATGCCTATACTATTAGCAACAAATATGCAACTGGCACATGCCGTCACATCCATAGAAGCACGGTCGAAGCATGCCAAACTTTCCCTCGCTGATATAGATGAGACATCTTGAAAGGTCCAGCTATGAACAAACGCCATCCCGGGTTGCATATTGACACTGTAGCAGTTTCTCTAAACTCACGAATGTATCTATTTTCCAGCAGATCATTAATCCGCTTGCCAGGAGGCTGGTTTTCATTCCCTAACTTGAACCAGCTCTCAACTAAGACGGTGAGGTTGCATCTCGATAGAGAGGAACCGACACTCATGACGCATACTCCTTATATACATTATTATTACAAGTTTTAGCTCTGATACTCATCAGAATATTCGCCCGCTGTCCTTAAACCGTCTAACCTTTCCCAGACACCAACAGATATGACCGGTATGCTCTAAGCCGAAATTCCCGCATATAAAGAACGGTACGAGAAGAGAAATTTGATGCTCTTGCGAAATGCAACGCCCTCCCAAAAAGAAAACCTCCATGACAATGCCCAACAGCCCATTTTCCTAATTCTTGCTGTAGTAGGGCTCTGCCGCAGCCGCATCAATCTCGTCCTGCTTTTCTTGATCAATTGTGCCATCACCTCTGTCAGCCTCGCACCTCTCTCTCTCCGGTTTCATTGGCATGATCATACTAAGCTCAGGGCAATAGTCGAAGATCTTCTTCCTATGTTCTCTGCTCTGCCACACGTCATCCGCTAAATTTTCCCCTCCGTCACGAACATGATATCCCATAGGGTTCTCATGCCAGATATCTTCGACGGCAAAGTGCTTTTCCATTTCGCCAGTAGCAACCCTGGCCCCCGGCAGCCTGACGACACGTTCCCCAAACCATTCGTCTTCAGGCTCGCTGTTGTTAAGGCGTTCTTGATACGACAGGACTCGGCGTACAGCTGATATTCGACGGAACGAAAGCCCTCCGTTACCAGCAAACAGATCCTTCTCTGATCTGATATAGGTATGAGTTAGCTTTAGATTTCACTTGGCAATAGAGAAGAAACCGGGAGACTCCATCTACCTAGCAGCACCCGCCCAATCGAGGTCTAGCCAGTCGTTCAAGCTGTCGTCGGAATTTCCACACATAATGCTATCGGACTCGAACTTAAGCATCCACTCCACCTCTGGCAAGACTTCATCATAGAAACGGATATCTGTGAGCATCCTGTAGACATGCTCTTTTTCTTGTATGGACCAAGGTTCTTGAATGACAATCAAATCTAGCTTCCCATTTGCCTGGTGATACTGCGTTGCGAAACTACGACTCATATATGTGACGCTCTCCTTTGAACCGATGAATACAAATCTCCAGTCCGGAGGAACCACTGAGATCATATGGAGAAGCTGAGGGACAAGATGAGGGATCGGGCGTCCTTCGATGAAAAGTGCAACTTTCGACGCATTGAACTGCGATTTTGGGTCGTAGTCTTCTGGGAACCAGTCTATTTTCACTGACGGTATGATCTCTAGCGCATAATTGACCGTGCTCGCCAGTCGCCCCTTGGTCATAGGGTTAGCAGTAGGCAGTACCTGAGCAAACGCCCAACTGTTGAATTGTTAGTAACACACCAATTTCCAGAGTTGGATAACTTACATTACTATAAGAGCGAGGCCAACACGAATTCTTGATTTCGTGATAGCAAAAATCGAAGGCGATATTGAGGATAGAGGTAATGGTGAAGTCGACATTTTGATCCGTCTTCATCTGGAGGATGCGAGCGGGAAGATTTAATACCAACCAGAAGAGGTAAACAATACCTCTCAACACGTTCCCTGCGTCGAGGGGGAGTTGAAGTGAAGTTAAGAGGATTACACTATCCTTCTACTGTTACAATACATACCGGCTAGCCCAGGTCGATTGACTTGAGCGCGATAAGAACGGGAAAGAAGATAACAGATACGAGAGAGGGCTTTACCTCAGGATACATACAGAGCTTCCCACTTTGTACAAAGGCTGATCTACAAATACCGAAACTGGTAATTTGCGGCGGCGTCGGAGAATTTCCAGCCAATTAACTTCTTCTTCTGGAAGCTACCGTTTGATTTTTATGCCTCAGGCCTAAATATAATGGTGCTAAGTTGATGCTTGTGTTTACGCATAACAATATACAGGAGAGTCGTGTCATTCCAATCAGCTAGTGTGATCGCGTCGCTTTCATTGCGTCCTTCCATGGCGGCTTTAACCGTGACCAGCTTGCCATACACAAGGTCATGTCCAGTGCCACACACGACTCGAGCATTGAATATGCTGCGAATAGTATCAAAACTGGCATCACCTGGGTATTGTCCAAGACAATGCGCCGGCTGCGAGTTGTCGGTCCCGTCTTAGTGATAATGCATGTGCCCCTACTTTTCGAATGGAGATTTCACACCACTGACCATTTCAGCAGCATCATTTGCTTAACCCTGAGGGACTCCGTCTCTAATGTTGCAACTTTCCCTAAACTACCCAAAGTCATCATTGACCACCAATTCCCGAAGTCGGGGCAGTCAGCGTCCCCCTATAATGCCTCAAAGGTTGCTCTTCTCATCGAAAGTCGCGCGGACCCTATCCTCGCTCCTCTTCTCCTCCACTTCATGGCCGTGGTCCCTCCAGATTGGCGATTCCGCTTCATGGGTAGCGAAGCCAGTGTAGCGCAGGTAAATTCTAGCGCGTCTATACGCCAACACGTCGACAGCGACAAACTAGACCTGACTTATATTCCAGCTAATATGAGCACTGCTGGCCAAGAGGAGATTAGCCGATTTCTTACAACTTTATGGGTCTATGAGACTCTCCTCCAACCAGCCGAATGGCTCCTGGTATTTCAAACGGATAGTATCCTCTGCGCCAATAGCAGACAATCTCTCAATAATTGGCTGGGTTATGACTGGGTAGGTGCGCCATGGGACCCGGAGGGTTTGTATGGAGGAAATGGAGGTTTGAGTCTCAGGCGTGTGAGTGCCATTCTCGATGTACTGAGGAATGAGGAGCGCATTGATTTCACCGAACCTGAGGATGTCTGGTTAACTGAGAGGCTGGGTCGTCGTCCTGGAGCCAAACTTGCGAATGGCACTGTGTCATTAACTTTTTCTGGTGAAATGTGGAGCGGTCCAAAAGAGAAACTAGACAAGAAGAAGGGAGATGATGTGACATCGGAAAACCCAGCTATCGCAGGCGACCTGGTGGAAGGCATCGACGATTGGAGAGAAGGATTCTACGAGCCGATGGGCTATCATATTGGAAGTAGTGAGAGGAAATTCCACGGCCCTATATGGGGCACTCCAGATATGCGAGAACACATCTGGAAATATTGTCCTGAAATTAAGATGACTATAGCCATGGATGCAGCGAAATACGTGCCTGGTAACTGCCATATCTATTGGAAGAGATGGGACGACCCCGTGGATGGAGTAGACGAAAACTCACTAGAGACTGAATGGATCAACGGTGTCGAATACCCATTACTACCGCCCGGATTGGTCCCCTGGTAGATGAGGGGTAGTTGAAGCTAAATGGAATTCCATTNNGCTTCCCGTTTGTTACTTGACAGGTAAGCATTTGCATGGCAGATCATTTTCTAGGACGTTGTATATATGAATTAGTAGACCGGGGCTTGGCGTTGGCGTTGTTTTGGTCTCGCAGAAAATTATGATATTATGCTCGGTTCTCATTGTAATATTAAAGGATACGGAGTTGGATTGCGGGTAAAAGCTACTATCGTCAGCAGTTTGGGCCACAGGGCGAAGGAAGGCTAATAAGTTAGAAGATCAGACACTTTGAAGAAGTGAGTGAGCTGTTAAGCAGTGGTTGAGTAGCAGGTCATATTCTTAAAACCGAGTGTAACTACAAACTGATCTCTGAACCCTCTACTGCAACGAGGGAGCCGTCCTGTTATATCCGTAACAAGTCTGTGGATTTGTATCGATGCAGAAGCCGCCAAGCTCCCGTAGCTGAGCCAGCATGTACTTGTTGAATTACGCATACAATAGGAAAGATATAATTATTACAATGAAAGAGTAACGTATAAAGTATTAGTAATCGTAGAAACATAAAATACCAAAGTCTATAGTTCTAGATAAGATATAAATCAAGCGCCCATGAGGCGCCTATTTCCCAGCATGCCTCTGGGTGGGCCGTAACAGGATGATTCTGAAGTTGCCCTACCTCATCTCTGTTGACATATTCCTCGCCTTGCCCCTTCATATACATTTCCCGAGCCCGGTGCCTGAAGACATGAAGGCTTCTAACAAGATATGGGAACTGCGAATAGGACTGGTACGACTGGATATTGGTTTGGCCTAAATAACCCCGAGTATCGGCCCGCGCCGCCCGGGTTGANACGAACTTCGCTGTGTGGCCACTTTCTTTCCCACTAAACTAGGAGTCCATGCAACCACAACCAGGCAATGCGAGAGCCTGAGGCCCACGATGAAAGCGCCCCAAAGTGCATAAAGGTGAGACATCCTGGCTTCAGGCTTCTACAGGTGGATGTGAAAAGCTTGGCCGGGTTGGTGTTGGCAATCATGAACTGTGGGGCAAAACCCTCAAAGGTTGAAGGTTGTAGGCTCCGTACTTACGCTCTGCGACCTGCGGGGCCACATGCTTCCTTTCCTGAAGTGATAAACAAGCAACAAAATATTGATCAATATTGAGTTTTCGGCAGTCATTGATCCCTTACTGCTGTTCTCTTATTTGTTGTACTGTAGTTCTTCTTCTAGCTTGGACGATGGACTCTATTTGCCATGAAAGTCCTGTTCAAGTTCTGTGACGAATCCGACTGTGCCGCACGGGGCCGTGTAAATTGAGCGAAAAGGCCAATGCGAGCGAGCCATAAGACAGCCAACCAGAATGATGGAATCAATAGACTCAAATTGCCCACCGATCTTCTACGGTATCACTTACCGATGTACAAACGTGTGCATATACCGTGAATGTTGAGGAGATAGTGACTCCAGAGGGTAGAAGAATCAGGACTGTGGTAAGAGCCTCAGCAACGGATGTCATAGCGTGCGGCAGGGTCTCTAACTGCTGCAGTTTTGAGCTGACATGGGAGAATACCTCGCACGGCTTTGCACGGACTGATTGACAAGTGAACAATACGACTCTACTGCTCAAACCACCAATTATTGATTGGGAATCAAATTGCTGGCGGTACACAATCATCAATAAGGAGGTGAAGCGGCGGTAATACAGTTTAACAAGCCACAGGCCCAAGACAAGAAATTCAAGACAGTACGTATTAGAAGGATTTGTACCGTCTATTCTCGGAGCTACCATATAAGCAGCCAGGTAGTTTAGTGACCCATATGCAGATGGCAGACGGATATGGAAGTATCACGTATTTGGTGAGTGTCAGGATGGCTGCTATGTGCATGTAACAAAAAAAGGGCTGCGACTCCGGAGCGTTCAGCTAGGGGAAGGTAGCAAGGCGCTTTGGTACGGTACTGGCGTACGTACATAGGAAGGGGCCAGGGGCTAGTTTCAGNACAAACTCCCCCTCCGAAACAGTTGCTGCAGCCAAGATTCTCCAACTGTAAGAATACCAACAATTCATGTAAATTCAAGTTAGAGACCGATAGATGGGCCTATTCAGAGGGCCGGGTAGGAGCCTAGCGCTCGGTCGGAGATCGGCTAGTTGGCATCCCTACTACCGCAATGATTCGGTTCCAGGCAGGGATTGCTGCGTCTTTAACGCCCACTCTCCCTGAGGCTGCTCTGAGCGGCAACCGTTGAAAGTGAGAATGCTGTCAACCAACCGCCTGGCCAATTATCTCCAGAGCTTAGCCGCGGGAGACAGGGAGAGATTGTTGGTGCTTGGAGTACAAAATTAGACTGCTGGACGGCTGTCTGCAGGTCTGGACGCTCTTTTACTGTTAACCACTGTTGACCAGTGTTTTCCTTTCTTTTCTCTTCTGCTGTCACCGCTATTCGCAGTATAAAGCCAGAGGGTTATTCCGGGCTCCGATACTGTGAAAGGTTATACTTTTCTTCACTCCAAAGCCTCCCATTTCCTCAGTCATAGTTAAGACTTCTGTCTGTCAAGCATCCGGCGTGGTGGGTTTTGCTGCGCGTAGATTGACAGGAACGGCAGCTAGTGCTCTGTTTTCAAGATCCTACACAGCTGTAGTCACCATGTCGCAAGCCAATGCCTTCGCCACGGGCAACTTCTACCGCATCTTCAACTCTCTTCTCGGCAAGAACTTCACTCTTTCATTGGGTTATGCAGGCGATTCAAATTCACCCTCACCATTAATCATTTCTCAAGCCGGAACATACTCGTCGGAAAACTGGCAGATCTTTCCTGATAGCGGAATCTACTTTTTACGAAATCATGATTGGGGCGATGTATATCAGTTGGGCGTGTCCGACTCCAACTTATTTGTACCACAGATGCTAGTAACGGGAAATGATTTGGCTATGCAGTGGAATATTACACAAGAGTCAGGGAATACCGGGACCTGGCTTATAAGAAACCAGCTACTAAATCAGGCGGACGTGTTAGGAGTTGATATTGACGCAAACAAGACGTCTCCTTTTATGAACACAGATTTAAGCGGAGGACAGTGGATAATAGACATTAATCTCTCTGCTGGAGCCATCACATCCAGTGCTATGCTGGCTTCATTTCCCTCAATACAGGTACGGTGATAATTCTTCTGGCTTCTCCGTTTCAATTTTGGTTGTTCGGTTCAAGTTTACAACGTGCCTGTTTCAATACAACTTCCCATACACTTTTGGCAGTGTCTAACGGACAAGCTATTATAGAGCCGAACCTCAACATCTCTCCCTGCTTCTTCTCCGACTACTCTCCTGACGACTCCATCTACTTCGTTATCTACCTCGTCAACTTCAACCCCGACCACGACTCCCAAACCATCACAAGGCTCTTCTAGTGGTCTGAGTTCTGGTGCTATAGCCGGCATAGTAATAGGTTCCATTATTGCTGTGATAGTTGTCCTGGCTATTTTCTTTGTACGATTAAGACGACGGAATGCGAGCGCGACTGATACACAGAACCGCCCGATCCAGCAACCAATCCAAGCAAAATCCGAACTCTACGATGACAATAGTAGCAGTTCGCCCAGCGAATTACCAGGTTCTCTGCAAAACGGACTAAACGAAAATGACTCGAGCCGCCGTAAACAGTTCTAGTACTCCCCATAACTACAATGGCACAGAGAGACTGAAATTTGGAGGACTGAGACAGAGTCAATCAATCCATCGTGAGCGCATGGCTAGGAGCATGATGTTGATTTTCATATTCTACCATGCGTGCACTACAACTTTATGCTTATGATATTGCTCAAGTATGATATCCCTGGCGATCACATGGTTACCACGTGGCTCACCCGGTAGATTGCTACTGAAGGGACATTAAGTGGGTGGAGTAACATGGATCCGATCTGTGACAGAAGCGATTATACCCATGGATTTATGGATATTGTAAATTATTTTTTTGTTTCTCCTTTTTGGGCTTTTTTGGGTAAGGGGCGGGAGTTTTAACATGATAGAATTATATTAACTTGTATTGCTAGAATTTGGTATCTATAATATCCTATTATATTATTATCAGCACAACCAGAAATCGTACATAATCACACCTAACAGGTGACGACAACACATGTGCTGAATGGTACCGTAATCGATTGCATGTAAGCAAGGGGGTACTGCCGTAAGGCACCGCCTCCCCTACCGAAAGCGAACTAGTGCAAACCCAGGCCAGTTAAGACGTTGGTCCCTGCAGCAGCGGGCGACTTTTGTGTGGATTAAGGGCCCGCAAAGAAAACAGGCGTTGTATATATTAAACAATCCTGAATCTGACCCCCTACCGTTAGTTCAAACAGTATTAGAATCTGGAATGGAGAACTCTAAGAGTAATTTCCAAATCCAGCTAACTGTGCGTAAGTACTGGAGTACAGTTCAAATATTCCTTACAATCCTTCTTGGTGGTGGTGGTGGAGATACGCTCGTTCCCGGAGGCACATATTCCAGGTGGCGGGCTTAAATTTCAGTGATTTGATAGACAAGTATCTCGCTGGACAGGCAAATAGGTTAACTATTCGACAAGAGGATATCTTGTGGCGTACAAATTGCGGCGACCTAAGGGGAGTTGACGATAGTTCGGTACCGTGTTGCTTTTCCCCAAGGCCACCTACCTAGCTGCCGGTGCTGTGTATGGAATTCTTAATTAAGTAGTATTTCCCTTACCCATGAAATGAAAAACTATGTGTAAGAAGCCTGAGACTTTTGGTGACCATAACAGCTACTATATCGAGGAAAGTTTTCACCAAAGCTTTATTTAAATATACCAATTAACACTCCTTAGCTTGCAAGGTTTAGAATTACAGACGCTAAATTTTCTGGAGAATCAACGATCGGCAGTCCAGATTCTAGAATCATGGGGAAAATCTATCCTTTTAAGGCAATATGTGGGGGTTTGGCATACGATTGAGAGACCCATTATCTACATGCTCCTAATAAGGCAGAAGAAGCAAATCTGCAGTGCCATATAATTTTCCCTTTTCCGATAAATACATCATATA
Source organism: Scytalidium sp. 3C (assembly GCA_000743665.3). Classification (NCBI taxonomy): domain Eukaryota; kingdom Fungi; phylum Ascomycota; class Leotiomycetes; genus Scytalidium; species Scytalidium sp. 3C. The sequence goes on along the minus strand of JMRO03000038.1, from coordinate 507,999 downwards.
CAGATCATAACACCACTAGATTACTCACACAACTCCAACAAAAAGGAGACGTCTTTGCATCCTTTGAATAAAAAACCGAGGATTCCAAACCGGGCATTTGTCCGTTCAAAAATATGCAGTGACATATTTATGCATATCAAGCGTGGAAAATTAATACAACAACATCTATTGTTTCTATCGTTTATGGTTGAGCATGACAATTGAGTACCTAAAGCAGCAAGTTAGTTTGATGTATCCTAAACCGGTAAGATCCTCGTGTCCTTGCGAAATATGTAGTGTAGCAAGCATCATCGAAACGGAAATCAAGTGGGAATGGCGGAGCCTTACGATATTATGCCCCCGATGGCAACCATTACTCCAACGACTGATTTGTCACCGACTGCTCGTCCGGATGTGATCCACCCTATGGCCACAATAGAGCACGTCTTNGACGTGACCGACGACTGTGGATGACACCGGTCCCGCTTGTGCGATGATGAAGAATTGAGAAATGTTGATAATACAAGCACAGAGTCCAGACTAAACGAAGAAAAAAAAATGTGAGCATTTCGCGAACAATTTGGAAGTAAATAGAGGGGTGTGCAGCATGCCAAAACTTACCATTAAAATCATAACCCATCGCTGCACCGGAACCTCAGTCCAGACGGGGAATGTATCCACAAAAGGAATCACGTAAAGGAGCAAGAAAGCGGCCAGAGGTGCCTGGTTGAAGAGCAGCTGCATGCTATTCATCTGCAGCTTCTTATGGTACGAGGCGATCCAGACGGTGTACAGCGAACTGGCAAAGATACCAGAGAAGGCAAAGATGACACCGAGCGAGCTGGTGGTCTTGATTTTCGCATCCGCGCTGGGAAGGGAATCATAGTAGGAGACCATGCCGACTCCAATGCAGGCGGGGACCAGGGCAATCACAGCATTGCGCGGGAGTCGGGCGCCGTAGAGGAAGAAATTCATAAGTGCAACCGTGGGGGTCAGGAGAATTCGCGCCACCTGATAGAAGGTGACTGTCGAAAATGCGAGGGAGAGATTGGGAAGGATGACGTTGAGAGCCATGGCAATGGCGAGAGGAATGATGTCCTTGATGGCCACTCTTCTTGGTTGGAAGAAGCCAAAACGAGGGCGCGAGAGAGTGAATAGCGTAAGCCAAGTTATAAAGAAATGGAAGGCAGCAAATGTGAGCTGGGCCAGCTTGAGCGAGGGATCGGAGAAGATAGCTTTGTTCGTGAAGACCTGCAGTTGTACAAAAAAACGCAGCTGTTTAGCCCGTGACCATCACAACGAGAGCTGGCCGACAGATCGGGCTAGCGATAACAGAACTTACAATGCCAATCGTCGCCAACGTGTTCACCAGCATCCAGATGAAGGACGTTCGAATGCTCTGCTCCTGGGGTTTTGGTTTCTCTGCCTGCTGCTCTCCTGTGAGGAGGCCGGCCGAGGCGTTCTCATCCTCGATCTCGAGCTCCTCCGGCGTCTGCAGTCTTTCGACACTGCTTTCGCTGGAGCTGAGATCGCCCCTCTTCTCATTGGCATCATAGGACTCATTGTCTGTGGAAGATGAGCTCGCCGGGGGAGCGCGTGTTGCAAAGGAACCTTGGGCCATTGGCGTCAGATGAAAAGTAAACGAGCGTGTGTGCCTGCCGGTGGGATGGGACGTGAAATGATAGGGAGGAGTCGCTTCAAGCTTGCACGATATCGGCACTTTGCGACATTCCTCGGTGTACCGCAGGCTGTGGAAGGTTGAAAAGGATGGAGCAGCCGACCCGCGCTGAAGAGTATGACGAGCGATTATTTTCGAGCCACTGGAGGAGAGCAGGGGTGAAGATGATTATGTATAGGAGGTGGTGTATATACGGGCACGCATGGAACAACGCGCGGCGTCGCCCCAAGGTCGCAGGCCGGACGCCAATTACAACAGGCCACCCAGGGGGCGCGGATGGGGCGACGAAATGATGACCAGGGCGATTGGGCTTAGGCTGCTTCCGGCCACAGACCGCAGCTAATGAACGGATGTCGCCCAGAATCCCTTGGCACCCACCGATCCTGGGCTCCGGCGCTGCCTAACCCCGTGGCGCGCACAGTGGCCAGCACACTTTAAAACCACCGGGCTCGTATTGCGCGCTCGGCAACTGTACAGCAGTCGAACACATCTATGTCATGCCACACACTCACTCGCAAGGGACAACTCCTCCGTGGATCAGGTTGAACAGCCAAAAGGAAAACCCGGTCCCAGGCAAGAGGCATATGGGCGCCGTGACGAAAAATTCCATCAGGACCGGGACGCAGGTAATTTCANGNCACGTCTGTACAGTAACCAGCCCCGCATGCTCGGCACGCTGGAGCGCCCCTGGCTAAGCATCACAGTGAACCTTGAGACAGATCTGATAGGCGTGGTGCTGGTCGTTTCCGGACGTAGCGCGCACAGGCAAGACCGTCAAGTGCAGTCCGGCGATAAGCACAGTAACTGACACGACGATCCTTCGAAATGAGCTAAGACTCCGCATACAGTAATACAATCTGTACTGCGTCCGGCTTTTTTGCCATCAGCCTCCTGATTTGGCTGATGCCATTGTTCCATCCGCAGGCAATGGGGATCTGTACGTACTTTTGCCATACTCCGTATCGCACTGCAAATACCTGAAAATGAGAAGATTCGTAGCTTGCACCCCCTCGTATCTAACCTGACGTGATTGACACCGAACTGCCTCCCTGGGGCGACTTAGCCGACACACGTTGGTGGTGGTGGTGGTGCTATAATAATAAGAAGTTCTCCGACTTATCAAATCTCACAGTCGGAGGGCCCCCTTTTTCTGGGGCCTCCTCGCGCTTCCTCGCCCCGTGCGGCGGCCACCAAATCCAGGCCGAAACGCTCCTGAGGAGAAGAAGCAAATCGGCCGGCTGGACCGTCGATCGGCGGGAGAGACAGCAGCGAACGGGGCTCGTATCGCGGAGTTTTGATCTCCTCGACCATGGAGACTTGGGTGGATGGTTGCTGCTTGGCTCCCAGGCCGAGTCGAACGACCCTGCAGGGCTGATTGCTAAAACCCAGGCACGCTAACCACAGTGCATGCTCGGCTTAAAATGGGCTACGCGGCACCTCCACGATAGCAGCCACATTTTTCGATTAGGTGTCTCCATTCCAGAATTCCTCCCTTCCTTTTGTGATCCTGAGTTCGGTCGCTCGTGCTTGTTCGAGGCGGTATCTGGCTTGCTCCTGCGCAAGTGATTGTGTTATCGGTTTTCTTCAAAACGCCCTTCAAGCAGTCTCCACGCCTATCGGCCCCTCTGTAACCCACCAAGGCTGACCGCAGCTTCCCCCCTCGCTCCGACTGTCCGCCTTTTTTTTGACTCCTGTTGGCAGTCCATTGACTCCCAAATAGAGCGCCTTGGTATGAGATCGCCCTAATTCTGTGTCACTGTCATTCAAAGCATATTGGGAAAGCAGAACTGACGTTGGTGCATGTAAAGGACTCAGTCGCACGCACATTCCACATTGGGCGGTCTGGAATTTGAAATCCTAGGCCTAACAAGCAGTCTTACTTGCCCCTCAAAACACATTTGTTCTCTCGGCTCTTTTTTGCGAAGATGGGTAACGATGTGCCCGCCGGTAGCGGCCACCCAGGTCAGTATTGTCACTATTGTTCCATAACCATTGCTGCGTACGGGATGCGGGGCTGACATATCGATAGGGGCAGCGGATCCGTCCTACAGCAAGTTCTTCGAGGATTATGGAATCTGGAAGGAGGCGCCCGTCTTAAAGGGATCTACCAAGTTTGAGCCACTCCCAGGTGTGAAGAATATCATGATCACCGGTGGCGCGGGATTCATGTGAGTTGTAGGCCTGGTCAGTGCAGAAAGGAGCTCTGCTAACATGTTGTCCCCCAAAGCGCTTGCTGGCTGGTTCGACACCTGGTCTTGACATATCCTGATGCCTATAATATCGTTTCCTTCGACAAGCTGGACTACTGCTCTTCTTTAAACAACACCCGTATCTTGAATCAGAAGAGAAATTTCACCTTTTACCACGGCGATATCACGAACCCCGCTGAAGTCCTGGATTGCTTGGAGCGGTACAACATCGACACCATTTTCCATTTTGCCGCGCAGTCCCACGTGGATCTGAGCTTTGGCAACTCGTACGCTTTCACCCATACCAATGTGTATGGCACACACGTTCTCCTCGAGAGCGCCAAGCGGGTTGGGATTAAGAAGTTTATTCACATCTCGACCGACGAGGTCTATGGAGAGGTCAGGGATGACGATGATGATCTGCTAGAAACCAGCATCTTGGCACCGACCAACCCATATGCTGCCAGCAAGGCAGCTGCAGAAATGTTGGTACACTCTTATCAGAAGAGTTTCAAATTACCCGTGATCATTGTACGAAGCAACAACGTATACGGACCACACCAATACCCAGAGAGTAAGCGTCTACATATTATTATGCGTAATGGAGCAAAGACTAATCAATCGATCAGAAATCATTCCCAAATTCACCTGCCTGTTGAACAGGGGGAAGCCAGTTGTTCTCCATGGAGATGGGACACCAACGAGAAGATATCTTTTTGCCGGAGATGCCGCCGATGCCTTTGATACCATCCTCCACAAGGGCACAATGGGCCAGATTTACAATGTTGGCTCTTACGATGAAATCTCCAACTTGACCCTTTGCTCCAAGCTGCTCACCTACATGAAGATTCCCCATGAAACCCAAGAACAGCTCCACAAATGGGTAAAGCATACTCATGACCGACCGTTCAATGACCACCGATATGCCGTTGACGGAACTAAGTTGCGAAATCTTGGCTGGGAACAGAAGACCAGCTTTGACAAGGGACTCGCCATCACGGTGGAATGGTACATGAAGTTCGGTGAGCACTGGTGGGGCGATATCAGCAAGGTGCTTACTCCCTTCCCGACTCTTGCAGGTCGCGAAGTTGTTGCAAGCCAGGATCCCGTAGAAGATATCAAGGAGAATATCATCTTGGATGGCAATGATCAGGCGCACCTGGAGAAGAGCAGCGCGACTGCCACCACAGCAGAGATTAATGGCCATGCGATTGCGGTTTAGAGTCACGCGACTCTCAAAATGGGTTGGGACTGTTTGATGGATGCGGGTTGCTTTTGGTTAGTGGAATATGCGCGTTTTGATGGGGCTGAATATAGGTCATATATATTCACGGATCACACATTGCCATTAGAATTTTAGATATCCCTCGCACTCCTCTGAATTCATCGTTTGTGCCGATGCAATGACGTTCCCGCCAAGAAAGTACACCGCTTTTCATTTGAGAGGGTTATCGGCAGTATCGGGACGGTATGAGGGCGCGATGAGTGGAGGGTCGCCTGTGTGTGTGTGTGTGTCTGTGTGCACTGCATGTATGTGCTCCTAGTTGTGCATAGCGCTGATAAAAACCGCACACACCGCCAAACAATGCAGTATCTGTGGCAACCTACCAGAGGACAATTTTTCACAACCTCTGCATGGGGTTTGCCCATAACGCCGCAAGCGACACCTGACCTCTGTGCTCCCTCTCCGAGCGGCGGCAGCTCTCATAATTGGCTTTCCGATTCGTAACTTGAGGACTTGGTGCTGGTAGGGTAAATCACGTTCGGTGGATGTCTGTAGTAGAGCGTAGTGTCCTGGTATCCAAGGCGCTGCACAACGCCTTAAGAGAACACTAGAGGGCCGAGGCAAGAGAATTTAAATACAAGAAAGGAAGTATCTTTCTACAGCCCTTTTGCTTCAGGAACGTCACATGTGCACTCCAAGGGCTCCTTCCATTCTACAGTAGATGCAACCCCTAGACCTTCCCTTCTTAGGTTAATGCAGATGGGATCCGACGGCATGTCACGTAGAGGGTTGTGTTGGTGGCGGTACCGACGGAGCGGACCAGCATTTCGAGCCAATACAGGATTTGTGTGAAGAATAAAATATCCAAATCTGCTGCTAAGATTTTACCCGAAAGGACGATCATCCGTATCCTGGGGCTAGCAATCTGCATGAACCCGTCTATTAAAGCCTGATGGAGTAAATTATTCTTTCTTTTTCCTTGCTCAACCCTGCCAGCTACAACGACGTAGATTTCTTCATATGTGCTATGAGGAGCATGCGTGTGTGCCCCCAGTGAAAGGGAAAAAGCTAGCATCTGAGAGGGATGTAGTATGTCTCAGTACTTCGTAATGGATAGTGTATCTCCGCCGTATTGGCTCGGAAGAATTTTGCCACCGTGGCTTCCAGCCATAAGGGCGCAGAGACTTTCAGCTCCCAAAATGTACATGAAAAGCTCAGGTGCTGAAACTGCGGATATGAGTGATGGATGGGGGAGGGTTTGACAGGTGGAACAGACGCAGGCACCGAGAGGGAGGATTTTCCCCGCAAGGGAAGGAGCGAGGTCCAGAACCAGGTTCTCGGGATTACCACCCAGGTCCGTGCCCTTGTGCTGGGTCCTGGGTCCCATTCGGCATTTCCCCCCAATTCCCAATTCGCGCAGGCCACACACACTACCGGCGCCGATGGACTTCCCTCCGAGGATCACTCACTTGACTCTCTTTTTCCTTCTCTCTTCTCATGCCCTCTTCGCTCCTTCCAGGCGCATCACTCCTACGGTAGCACCGTCAGCTCCGCAAAGCTTTCCTCCTCTGGTCAATTGAAGCCGGCCTGGTCCGCCTGATACGCCTGATACGAGTATCGCTTGCCCGATACGCCTCTGCTCGTGGTGGGGCGAAAAAGATAATCGCAGCGTGTGAAAGAGCTAGACTGGGCAACGTGGACAGACTGCACTGATTTCGCACTCGTTGCAACTCAAAGCACTATTTCTCTGTGCTTAGATGTTTGCATGCCTTCGAAATAACTGTTCACTGAGTCCTGTTCGATTGTTAGAAATCGCATCTACCTGCTTTGCCTCGACCGAGCTACCACTTCTGTAGCTGCAGACCGAGGGACATTCTGGGCAGGTGCTGCTCTTCAATGGCCAATGGCGGAAGCGCAGCCAATTTCTACAGAGACGTCGATGCGAAGACAGTCGTTGTCAAAACCCGGAGTTTCGTGTACGGTGCAGGTAGCATTGGACGATGAGGAGCGGAATGATTCAGCCATGGATGTTGATGATGATGACATTGCGAGCCTAGGGGGCCACTCCTTTCGACTTAGAGGTTCTGGGAGGTCCATATTCCAGAGACCAGCAGATCAGGATACGCTGTAAGTTCCATCATGAAATGAGAAGAGAATCACGAGGGTGGTCCTCGGTGGCATTGCCGATGCTCTCCTCGGAGATAAATTTTCCGTCGCTGTCAAACTTGAAAATGATATCTAAGCTGACACTCTGCTAGAAACTCTACTCGCTCTCTTTATGATAGCGATATGATCTACACATCAGAGAATGGACGTATCTACTGCGGAAACTATTATCTCCCCGTGGATGACGAGGAGCTTGACCGGCAACGCATAACACACCAAGTGCAGCTAACACTTTTGAATGGATCCCCAACGACAGTCGATCTCACCTCTCCTACCAAGATCCTCGATATTGGGACTGGTACGGGCGAGTGGGCTATGGAGATGGGTGATTTGTACCCCTCAGCAGAAGTAATAGGCACAGACATCGCCAAAATCCAACCCTCGGCAGCACCACTGAATGTCTTTTTCGAGATTGATGATGCGGAAGAGGAAGATGGGTGGACGTGGCCAGCCAACGAGTTTGATCTGGTGCATCTCCGCAACATGTCGGGCGCCTTCCGGGACTGGGGCTGCATCTACCGCGAGGCCTTTGAGTGCCTCAAACCAGGCGCGTGGATCGAGATTTGCGAATTTGACGACCAAAACTGCTTCCAGACTTTCTATGGTTCAGATTCTCCTGTTGCCGAACTCGCAATCGCGTTCAAGACCGCAGCCATGAAATCCGGCCGACCAAGATCAATGAATCATCTCGAACCCGAGTTTGTAGAGAGCCATGGGTTTGTTGACGTCAGGACTTCCGAATATGAAATACCGATTGGGATCTGGCCGGAGGATGAACAGGAAAAGAGCTTAGGCAAGTTATGGTTGATATCTTGTCTGTATGGAACTGAAGCTTTTGCTATGAGACATCTAACCCGAGAACTGGGCTGGGATCCAGAACGGGTGCATAGGCTCTGTGCAAGCGCCGTCCGAGAAATGAAAAGTGTTGCTTTAGACCCCGAGAGGGGTAAGGGTTTCGCCTTCAAGTGCAGGTTGCTCGTCGCCAGGAAGCCTGAGGGAGCGGGTGCTGGAGCCAATTATCATCATGAGGGCGTTGAGAGTGCCATCAGCGAATCGAATGATAGCACGGACAATGACACAGCGTCTCACGGAAATAGAACCTCTGTCAGCGACGAGACCGAGAGGGATGATAATGATAACGAACATCAGCCTCAGCAGGAAGCGAGAGAGACTCTCCAAAAGGACCAAGAGGAAGGGGGCACGATGGAAGATGGCCATTCCCCAATATAGAAGACGGATCCTCCCCCTCTCTTCCCCTACCATGCTTTTCAAGGAGCCTCAAAAGGGCACGGAAACCGACGCGCAGGGGAGCCATTGGATATCCATTTTCATATTTGTACATAGATAGGTGTTAACCCCAGTTACTCCCGGAGTAATCAGGATCTCCAGCACCAAAAAGGGCAAGATTTTGTCATTGCTCTCTGCATGGTTTGGAAAAAAAAAGGCGTTCTGCTAGGTTTAGCAAGGGGCTTCTGGTGTTTTGAATATCCCACTTCTTATCTAAGTGGGCGGATCTTTCTTTCTTTCTTTTTTTGGTTCACGTGTATTCTGGGAGACTTCCCTCGGGTCAAACTGACGACGGCTCATCTGTTTGCAATGCAGAGCCGTTGGGGATACGGGTGTTTATCCACGAAGCAACGATAGACTTGGGTTCTGTTTGCATTTTCACAAGAGGTTTATGATCAATTGGTCGGTTCCAATGTCTATACCCGTTTACTGTATATATATACGCTTTAGAACATATAAACGGCTTATCTGATTCATACTCGGTTCTGGCTTCCAACGACTCCGGTATAGATACATCGCACCACAAACTAGCAGATTCTGAACCTTTGAGACATGATGGGTAGTATTAACTATGTCTATTGTTGCTGAGGTTGACATGTCTATCCCGTATTAAATAAATGTTACTTAGGCATGTCCAGCTATGCCAAATATATCTTCATGACTTGCATAGAAAAAAAAGAAAAACTTATGGCAGGCTCAAAAATAACTCCAGCATCTTAGGATAATTAGGAGTTCCGAGACCAGTCACTGGGTCCCAGCCCTTAACAGCGCTGAATCCCACGGTTCCACATCCAGGGTTAGTGCCATTGGTGATATCGTTCAAAACTTGTGGATTGGCGTAGAGCACTGGATTCATAAATCCTACTGTCTTCTTACCCTTAGCAAGACGTTCCTCGTTGATTCGATTGACGATGGAGGCGAAGATGGGTGTAGACGCGCTGGTTCCACCCTCAAAGCCAAACTCTCCAGCATTGAACAAGGCGATGTTATCACCGTTAGCAGCCACATCGGGATATCTATTAATTGACTTGTTAACACCAGGCCCCTCAAGAAAGCGAAAGGCGGCAATGGGAAAGGGAGAACCAATTGAACTACTTACCCTCGACCAGCGCGGTTGTAGAGACCACCATTCTTTCCCAAGTTCTCTCCACCGCTATAGTATGGGTATGGAGGATTATGAGACTTGAAGAATTCAGCGACAGCATCTGCCTGGTACGATGGGATCGGGTAGATGTTGCTGAAACCACCACCAGAAGAGAACGCTACGCTGTAAGGTTGCCCAGCCGGATCGACAACCGCACTCTCAGGTTCGAATACGGTATGCCCTGGATAGACTTTCGTAGCTCCAACATTAGTGACGTATGGGCAACTATAAATGGAATCAGGGGGGTTAGCAAAGTGTTATATCCTAGTATAAGAAACATTGCAAGGGAGGAAGGCCGAGAATTACCTGTTGGGCCAAGCCGGGCTGAAAACTGTCGAGTCTGGACCTAAGCAGCCATTTGCGCTGTCGTCACCCGGAGGTCCAGCGACACCATCATCTCCGGAAGCGTAAAATATGGAGTGACCTTGAAGACCAAGCTTCATGAATCTATGGAGCATCTGTTAGCAGCTGCATGTATGAAGTTAAAACGGGCAATGGACATACTCATTGCATTGTCTCTGTTGGTAATATGCGGGAAGGTCTGCCTCCTGACCGCCATATGACACCGAAATCACATTCGTCGGTTTATAGACTCCGCACATTAGCTTGCCTTTGTATCCGCCAGGGTTTGGGTCAGGATAAACTGGGTCCAGTGTTGCTGTGCCAAAAGGATCAGTATGCTTTTGTGTAAGCAATCGACAGGCAGTAATAGAAAATCATCTTACGGTCATCTCCCTTTTCTCCGAAAGCTGAATATGTGCAGTAAGACTATGGTACATGTTAGCATTCTTCAAGCCTCATGAGAGGTTTCGATCGCCCGTACCCCGTCAATAGCATCTAGGAAAGTATTGAAGCCGCCAGTAGATGTTGAATTAGGATTGGTGGCATAAAAATAATCGTCAGTCTGATACAACGTGATCGTTTGCGGATAGATGATCGGATACGCCAACTGGAAGTCCAGGTCGGATTCGCCACCAGCATTGCCCAGGTCAGTTGTGGGAGCTTCGGCGCCATCAATAAAGGCCGGTGTAGGATGAGTTCCGGTGGGAATACGGGGAGTGAAATTGGCAAAAAAGAGGTCCAGATCTTCTTGAGCATAGTAGTCACCCTCTTCAAAGATGCCCAAAGAATTCGAAGGATTCGCCTTGGTCTCCGGTAGTGTTGGTGGAATGCCATAGAGAGCCTGAATGCAAACGGGGGTGATGAGTTGATCGCAGGTAGTCAATTCGGTGACAATCGAAAGGATATCCGCTGCATTAGAAGGGACGAATTTTCGGGGAATGCTGACGCCGTGGTCGCTGTTGGTCAAGCCAAATCCACGCTTCTGGAGGCCGCGTTTGCTTACCGGAGCCAGCAGTTTAACTCCCGGCGTGATGTAGTCGACGTGCTTCTGGATGTGCTTGGGAAGATGATAGCTGTCGCACGAAGCCGAGACATGTCCTGTGGCACCATGCTCATACGCGTGAAATTCGGTATGGAGCAGATCTTCGGCCTCCTCTGCAGTGGCATCAAAAGCCAACCAGCCCTGGTTGTCTGTGTGGGTGATGCGCTCCGGCGGGATCCCAGACTCGGTCAGCCACTGTCTCACCGTCTCCACCGTCTTCTCCTCGGGAGCAAACATCTCAATCACCTCCTCCGGAGTCCAGTGCTTGGCATAGTTGGGGGAGGAAGGATGGGAGCTGTCATTCGGTCAGTGAGCAGCAGCTCTTGTCTATTCGGGGAGTGCTTGTCCAGCTGGTATCGCACTCACACATCCATGAGAAGGTCGTAGCCACGGTCCAAGTTGCGCTGCTTCAAGCCAATTCGCATGGGCAAAAGAGCTCTTGGATGGAGTCGGTCTCGTTTGACCCAAGCCTTGGGTGTGAAGTCACGCTTCTCATGAACGGCATGAGTGCTGGGCACGACAGCGGATTGCACTGCGGCCACGAGCGCCAGGAAGAGCGCAGCAGACTTGACCAGCATGGTGATCTAGAGAAATGTAAAGGTGGTGGAAGAGGAACTAGGAGCCCTTGAGAGGCTTTCGGAGGGCCTCTTCCCAGCTCTTATATGCGCCATGGAGCTCATCGGTCCAGGTGGTTGATAAGCAGAGAGCTCTGGAAACAGGGCATGGTCCCTGGCTGCATCATGGCTGCGGAAGGTGAAGGGCGGGGGGGTTCCGACAACGGCAAAATCGGTCTCCGTTAAAGTGGTGACCCGCTGGCGATGTTAATTTGAGCCGTAGAAAGCGATCTTGGTATCCAGGGATGTGACAAGGCTCTCTCCATCCGCGCGCAGACCAGGACGATCTGGGAAGGTCGCGCGCCGAGCTGGAACAGTGAGAGAAGAAACAGGCGCAGATGGCAGGCGGAGAGCAGCATGTAGGGTCGCGCTGGACTAGGCGCTTTGGGGCAGGTTGGTGTCTATCGCAATGCAGCAGGTGGAGATCATCAGGAACGGTGATGTGCAGGATCCTGCTCCGCCGGGCCGGACTGCTGGCCCATGGGCAACGGAGTGAGACCAAGCCATATGAACCAGGTTGCACGTGAGGCCAGTCAAGTGTCGGCGAGTGAGTTGCACAGAGAAGTCTTGTTTCGCACAGTTGTCCGTGATGGAAGAGAAGCTCCTCTCTACCACAGTAGCAAATTCCCATGGACACGAGTATACGAGGGCCGAGGCTGGACCTGGATGATTGGCTGCGGATGGAGCGAGGCCGCCGCAGTTCCTGGGGAGGGGCGATAACAAGCTTCGGGGCGCAGGGGACTGTGCCCGATGAGGAAAGGCGCATGTCTAACTGCCTGAACGAGGCTAGTCGCCCTGACGGTCAGCCTTCTTAGCTAAGCAGCTCAACCCCTGGCGATCGATCACGGTTCCGTACCTCATCTGGGTCGAACTTACACGTGCCCTCAACCATCCACCGGGCAGTGAGAGTACACAGTATTGTAGCCCTCGTATCCTGGCGCCGTACGTGCACAGGTGCCTTTGGCAGGTAGGCATTCTCAGCGTCACGTGGCCAGCAACAGCAAGCCCACCGCCCTATCACGTTGATGACCTTAATTTGACAGCCTCACAAGTAAGGCTCAACGATCAGTATACAGCCGTCCATGAGTCACTGGAATCAAGAAACGGCGAGGTAATTAAACATTTCTTCATGTCTCGCTCTGTCTCGCTGGTTTGGAGTGTTTTACTCAGTGACGGGAAAAGGTGACACCTTCCCTCTCTTCTCCTTTTCGCTGGCCTATCCTTCGAAGTCGCATCTTGGCGAAGTCGCTCCTCGCCCTTTTCAGAACCGGTTGTATCCACCTTACTGTGGTACCAACCCTGAGAACCGGGGTGTCTGAGGATCACGATGGCGGATCAAATACAATTCTACCCCTATGCCCAATCCGAGGCCTTGGATCTCCTGCTCCCGATACTCAAATCCCATCTCCCATTCAGCAATCCGCTATACAATCGCATCCAAGCTCCCCACAACACCCCATCTCGGCACTGTCTCTTCGCGGCTACGTTCCCACCACGGGCAGGAACAGTTGCCGCATCTGAGCCATTTACAATTCTCTTTGCAGACCGCTCGCGGCATGAGGAATCTCAGATATGGCTCTACAATTCCTTGGTCAAGACATATGCAGAAAGCAGCCCTGAGGCGACAATCCATGCATATGACTCTCTCTCACCTACTCCGCAATCAGTCTTGAGAGCACATGCTCTCAGCGCAGTCCTATTCCTGAAACGCACGGAGATCCCTGCAGCTCCCGGGTGGCCCTTTCATCCGTATCTTCGCTTTGCCAACTTACATCCTTTCGTACACATCCCTCTGATGGATGTCGCAAAGGAATGGGATGCACTCCCGTACATGACCTCCTGGAATTTCTGGTTGGCTTCAACGTCGGTCTCCGCTCTCGTTGGGGCCAACTCACGTGGAAAGGAGGTCGAACTGGTGGACAGCAGTCAGGAAATAGCTCTTCCTGAAGGCTTTGCGTTTGCTCGTGTCCGCGAATCGGACCTTGACATTGTGATTTCCACTTCCAGCATCCCACGCCAGAAGACAACCATGCTCGAGTTGCCTAACATAGCAATCTTCGCTTCTCCATCTGCGTCCAGCTCTCATGCTCTCTCTGGCACTAACTCCTCGCTTCCCGGTTCCGAGCCTGAGATAGTAGCATGGGCCTATATTGGTGTTGATGGGTCTCTGGCCACGTTATATGTGCAGCCTACCTACCGCAAGCGTGGCTTTGCGACGGCTGTGGCGAAGGAATTGCTTAGAAGGCTGGGCAGAGGCGAGTTTAAGGATCTAGGGTTTAATGGCGATGGGGGCTGGGTGCATTCCGATGTCAAAGTCGGAAACCTCGGCAGCGAAGGTGTTATGAGGAGCATTGGGGCACAAGTAACCTGGACTTCGGTCTATTGCCGGATAGATTCTGAAAAATTCTAACGAGGCACTTAGTTGAGGAGATGGTTGAGAGGCTATGTAGAATTGGTTTTATATATATATATAGATGATATACTTAGAAACCCTGCTGGAAACAGGTATCTCTAGAAATTTACGAGCATTATAGACGTCTAAATGCGTCAAACCGCATACCTTGATTTTGCATTAAGTAAAGTGCTTCCCTCTAACCTGTATTTTGCGTTTCCTTCGTGTCATGCGATCCAAACAAGCCTTATTTCTAAGTCGTTATATCCATTGCCACGTTAATCGGATCCGTTGATGAATGCAGCACGCCCCTTTTGACCCTCCCTGATTATCAAAAATAATATTTTGCCCCCAAGCTTTGAAAGAAATCGTTGTTCTGTTTTATCCCAATTAGGTTTGTATTTCAAGGCGCCTCACTCGATCCGGCAGCCTTGGGTTGTAGGGCATAGATCCTGACAGGATACAGCTCCTTCGGTAAACCCCTCTGGATTTCTGTCTTTTTGAGATCCATGCCAGCATCGGTGAAGAGCTGCCGAAACTTCTCATCCGTCCTTATATTTTGGTGAGCAAATGTCAAAATACAATGTAACGTCTCGGTCACTCAAAATAGATGGATCCTGAACTGGGGCCACAACTAACCTTGTCACGCTGCTGTCCAACTCGTCAAACACGTCTTCTCCGGATGTGCTCAGGTTTTCTTTGACAACTATCCATCCGTCCTCTTTCAAGACCACGGTACATCTCTCCAGAAAAGCGATCAGCTGTGAATCAGTGAGATGGCCCGCACACCATTGGATCCAGATAAGGTCGTATCGGCAGTCAACATCGCTTTCTCCAGGTGCCCACTCTTCCAGACCGACATTGAAGATCTTGCCAACCCCAGCCTTCCCTTTCAGTTTATCGGTGAATTTAGTTATTGGCTCAACAATATCCACCGTATCGGCAACTGACAACAGAAGATTATCTGTTATCCTACCAATTCTAGAGATACTGTCAGTACTCTTTTTCCAAGATTTGGCATATCATTTAGATAACTGTAAACGCCAAACAGGCTGATAGATAGCCCATTTCTTTGGTCTATCCCATCTAAAGCAGCGTATAGAGGATCACTTAACATGGCACCAACCAGGAGCTGATTCCATCTCCCAAGAGAAAAATGACATGACATAAAATCACTATAGGAGACACATGATTTTTCAAAGGAGACATGCCATATCCGGCCCGCAATAACCTCATAAATGCACCCACTTCACCTCATACAAAGACAGTATATCCGTCTCAGATACTGACTAAGCGTCTTAAAGTATAGAAAACGAATATCTACTCACCCAGCTCCGCAGTCCACAGCTCTCTCAGCTTTTCGTCCGTTCCGTCCGCCAATCCCAAGTTTGGACAGGAAATTCTTCGAGCCCTGTATATCTACTTTCGAGACATACGGGAAGCCACCCAGCATTCCATTGACGTCAGCATCAATGCTTTGCCAGTAATTTCTCGCATCTTGGTGGTTGATGTGAGAATCTGCCATTGTGCCTAGCAGAGCAGAGATGGCAGACAAGCTTCGAGGTTACGTATCATCTCATCTCAAGTTGGATGTAGCAAAAAAGTTGAGAGGCTGGACTCGTACTTTCCGTATCTCGCTTAGCGCAACTAAAACAAGAGTGAGGGGCAAGGCTGTTGGCAGTATGTCACTAAGGTCCATCCACTCCCAATGACCAGTGCAACTCCCGGAGCTTGTGCTGAGTCAAATGCTCTCAATTAGAGACAAAGTATCATTATATATCGATATCTATCATGACGCTACCATTTACGATCCCATTAAAACCAATGACTCCGTAACCAAAAAACCCCTTACTCCTCATCACTACTTTCAACAATAAATCCAGCCCTTACTCTCTGTCTGGAGGGTCTCGATATAGGAGCGACATCCTCATCGCCATCCTCATTTGTATCCTCTTCATCATCCTCGACACTACCTCTTCCTCCAATCTTGCTAACAGTAAGATCATCATCTGACAGCTTCTGCCTTTTCGACTGCGATGCGCGGGTGT
This sequence comes from Scytalidium sp. 3C, assembly GCA_000743665.3. NCBI lineage: Eukaryota > Fungi > Ascomycota > Leotiomycetes > Scytalidium > Scytalidium sp. 3C. The sequence continues at coordinate 491,893 of JMRO03000038.1, read as the reverse complement.
GTGGACTTGACATTGGTGTATCTCCATCCTCATCATCCGAATCCATGGAAACGTCATCCCTGGCGTTAGGAGAATTTTGCTCACTCTCACTCCCACCATCATCGCTCTCAGCAGAAATAGCGCTTGACTGTCTCTTCTTGCTTGGTTTTGATGACCCAGGTTGCTCTACCAGCTTTCCAGCAGTAAGTAATTCTTTCACAATTGTAGCATTGGATTTCTGGCGGCGCTTTTCTTCTGCCTCAAAGAATGCCCGGTCACGCTCTTCATCTGATTCCTCATCACTATCGTGTACGAAAAGCTCGCTCTTGATCTTGCGTCGTTTCTCGAGTTCCAGCAATCGCCGCGTCTCTCTTCGTTCTTCCAGCTGTTCCTCAGTGGGTCCCTCTTCATCCTCGCTTCCTTGCCTTCTTCTCCGTCTTCTGGTTTTCTTCAATTCCTCGAGGGCATCGGCTTTTCTTGCCGTAGGCCCACCCGCTGGAAATAGTTCTTCGTCGTCATCAATACCGTCATCGTCATCGTCGAAATTTTGTCTGTGCCGTGGAGCTGCAGCTTCTGACTTTCGCCTGATGAAGTCCGCCGCCTCCTTGCCATCATCAAACACGGGCGGGCTGAATTCTGCGTTCTTTATGAGGTCAAGCGCTTGTTTAATTTGGTCGGCAGATAATCTGGAAGGGAAGAACCATTGGGTTTCCGGCCCGTCTTCACCGAGACGCTCAAGACCAATAAGGGTCATAAGGAGACGAAGATAACCATTCTTGAATATGTGGAGCCTGCGTATGGAGTTATCTGGCTTCGCAACTATTTCAAAATATCAGTCTCTGTCTATCATAGGAGAACATGACACATACCAATGACCGGGGCCATAGGCTTCTCAGCCTCGGAGGGAGGGACTTCTGGATTATCAGCCGAAGCGCCTTCTTCAACAGAATGCAGCGCAGTATTCATATCCTCCCAGCTTCTTCTTTCACTCTCTGCCGACGATAGCTGAGATTTCAACCACTGGGCATCATCCCCATTACCTCTATCTAGTAGGGCACTGACCGCAATACGAACTTTCTCTTCCCATTCCACCACGCTGGCTTTGAACTCCAACTCCGCTGCAGGGCGGGGCTTCGCAGCGATTGTTTGCTTCTCATATCCGTATTCCAGATAGTATGCAGTGCCATGGGTCTTGGAGAAAAGCATTTCCACCGCAAGTTCCGGACGCTCCTGCCACTTTCTCACACAACGCTTCATCAACTGCTTAACGAATTCATCCCATTCTTTGTAATGGCTTGCAGCTTTATCCAAGCCCTCAGGGCCCTTAACCATCTTATAAAAGAGCGCTATTATGTCGACTCTGAATAGCATAACACTCATCTCTTCCTTGAATGCAACACGGTAGAAGAATCGGTGACAGCGCTTAAGTTGCTCGGGACTGAGATCATTGTAAAACTTTGTGAATGTGACATAGGTGTCGATACAGCCTTGGGTTAGGAACTTGACGACAAAACGTTTGAAGTCGAAACTCCTCTCTCTTGACGTCCGTTCGGCTCTGGCTTCGTCTTCCGCTTCTGAATCATCCTCTCCTCCATCATCTTCTACCCCCTCTGCCTGTCTCTCAGCTTTCTTCTTTCGCCGCACCCGTCGCCGTGACCTGACCTGGAGGTCGATATTCTGTTTGGAGTATTGCTCCAAGATACGTAGGTAATTGTGGGCTAAGGCTATTGAGGAATCAAGATAGCCGAAGCCTTGATCTTTGTAAAATCTGATGATATGAGCTATTCGGTCATGTGTGGTCTCCTCGTAGAAAATACGACTCAGGATGTTCTCGGCAATTTCTTGGTCTTCTTCCAGAGGTGAGGTTGCCATTTCTTGAACTGTCAAAAGAATTTGTGTAAAGCATTTCATAGCGGCACTGAGATCCTGCCATGCTCCATTGCTCGAGCTTGTTTCCATGCCCCTATTCAGGGTGACAAACGTTTCCTGGTCTAAAACTCCTGCGACTAGAGCAAAGCTGTTGATGTCCTCTGTGACCTGTTGATCTTTCCCTCTTGAGGGTGGACTCTTCTTTCTTCTTACACGTTCAGCTTCCAGGAACCAGGCCACAAGATAAAAGAACATTCTGCGGTGGTATTCAAGAACCCGTTCGGCTTCACGATCCAGAGCCTTACGAATGTGGATAAACAAGGGGTTGAAGCCAGAGTCCAAAAACTCTTCAACGAACTTTCGTAATTGCCTCGTTGCGGACATGTTCAACGTAACAGGTGTATCAAAGTCTAAGGGCCCGTTTTCGCCTTTGGCTGCCCTTCTTGGGGGCTTAAACTTCTTTGATTTATCCATGTCCGCCAGTGCTACTGCACGGTCTGTCAGGGCAGCCTGACTAGTGACGACTGATTTTTTACCACCGTCTCGATCAACCCATACAGTTGTTCCAAATCGGTTATGTCTTGTCGGGGCAGTTGTCTGATATCCTCGCAACATGGCCTTCTCCTTGGCGCGAAGTCGAACAAACTCGTCGACTCTATCATTGGACATCTCTTCCTCTGTACTGAATAACCGTTCAACGTTGACACCTTTTACCAAATGGAACAAGACTTCCATAACCACAACGTCCTGAGTATTGAACTCTTCACCCATAGTGGAGCACATTGTCAGTAATAAGTGGAAGATATCCTGATATTCAAAGGCACCGATTGTAGCTGATCTGGAGATTTCGGCTTCATCTCCTTCGTATTCAACGTTTGGCGGCGGTGCTAACATCATCATGTTCCGGAGGAAATATAATACCAGCTTTATGATACCTTCGTCCCTAGTATTCCGATCGCTCATAGGTAGTGCCATCGATGGCAGGGCGCATCGGACAGCCGTAGATAATATTCTCGCCCCATCGAAATTAATGATCGACCTCTTATATCCCAGCTGCGCAATCTGAAGGACCGGTATGTGTCTGTGATGATTGACCGTCATCTCCGTTGGATCTTTCTCAATCGGCCAGGTAAGCGGGACGAGAAGTTCCAAGCATCCCAAAGCAATTTTCGACTTGATTTTATTATCTGTTGCGTCCTCGGGCCAGGCTGCGAGAATCTGCAGAAGATCCCCATTGACAAGGTTGGATTCTGCCAGACAACGGGCTACGTCCAATCGATTTGCNCTTTTCATCGTATAGCTTCAACCACCTCTTTAAATCTCGCAGACATGCCAGTGCATCATGTCCGAGCACGTATCGCTCTTCATCTGCTTCGTATCCACCAAGCTATACTACCGCATCAGCGTCAAATTCCACAACGCATGTATTCAAGGTACCACAGGGACTTTTTTTAACTTACAGCACTAACAAGGCTTGTCACGTATGCCCTGACCTCTGGGTCCACCACATCTCTCTTGCCATCGCCCAAATCCATTTTTGCAAGAGTGCGTTGTTGAGGAATTGGGGTTGGCGTTTGGCGTTGCTATCGCAAAGCATCCACACAAATTGATTGCACTTTACGCGTAGCTTCACGCGTCTGTGTCGTGTGGCACATGACAGATGATAGGAACACGCCCCCCGGAGGGATGCACGGTTCCTATGCGGCCAGAACAAAGCCGCCACTTACCGAATCAACCGGGGGCATTTCGTTAAGCCGAGGTTCCGATCAGCTGCCTCGATACCGGCTTTCGCATTAAGCTTATTGCAAGAGCTCCGAAACTTGCACCAGCAGCTTCAAAAAAATTCCGTTTCCCTTCCCTGATCCATCAGATTACGCGACGGGACCACGATGATTTCACCAGTACTCAGGAGACAGGTGCTGCAGGCTAGCACGCGTGCAAGATGCTTCAGCACCACTCCATTGGTAGCGGCCAGTCAAGTGAACCGCCTAGGGGTTGTGGGCGCGGGGCAGATGGTAAGTGAATTTGGACTCTAGGAGCTTTGTCCCCATCTTTGCATACTTTTTAGAGGAGATCTAACTTGTTGGATAATCAGGGCCTTGGAATAGCATTGGTAGCCGCCCAGAAGGCCAACGTCCCCGTTACACTGGTAGACTCGAGTCAAGCATCAATTGACAAGGGACTCAAATTTGCTGGTATGAGAAAAGCATGGCGTGCTCCTAAAGAAAGAAAATTAGAAGAGAAGAGGATGGATATGGAGTTAAAAGGTTGAGCAAAAGCTAATTGAAGTGAACCACCACCAGAGAAGCTCCTGGCCAAAGATGTCACCAAAGAACGAATCACCCAAGCTCAATCCGACGAGATCCGGTCCCGCCTCACCGCGACCACGTCCATCGACGCTCTCAGCGAGGTGGACTTTGTGATTGAAGCCGTCCCTGAGATCCCCGACCTCAAGTTCTCCATCTTCAGCCAGCTCGCCAAGATCTGCCCGCCTCACGCCATCCTGGCCACCAACACATCCTCCATCTCCATCACGCGCATTGCGGCATCGACGACCACCGACCCCACCGACACCTCGGCCTCGTCGCGCGTCATCTCGACGCACTTCATGAACCCCGTGCCGGTCCAGAAGGGCGTGGAGATCATCACGGGCCTGCAGACCAGCCAGGAGACCGTCGACACCGCGCTCGAGTTCTGCAAGAAGATGGGCAAGATCCCGTCCAAGTCCGCCGACTCGCCGGGCTTCCTCGCCAACCGCATCCTGATGCCCTACATCAACGAGGCCATCATCTGTCTCGAGACGGGCGTGGGCGGCAGAGATGATATCGACGCCATCATGAAGAACGGAACCAATGTCCCCATGGGCCCGTTGCAGCTGGCCGATTTCATCGGTATCGACACGTGCCTGGCCATCATGAAGGTCTTGCATGAGGAGACTGGTGATTCCAAATACCGACCCAGCGTCTTGTTAGGGAAGATGGTGGATGCCGGATGGTTGGGCAAGAAGAGCGGAAAGGGGTACGTTGCATTTTCCTCATTACATTTTATCTCTCCCCCCGCTCTCTGCCCTCAGTTCTCTGATTGATGTTTCCTATATATGTGCTAACAATGAGACAGATTTTATGACTACTAGGAATTCAAAAAGTGATAGATTAATACCACTCTGTACTACCATGAGCTGTCCAATTGAGCCAAATCAAATGAAAATGAAAATTCACACGTGTCACAAGTTAAAAAAACATCAATATCATGTCTAAGCTTACGTATCTGTTGATGTGCATCAGAATTCATTTATCTACAGGCTAAACTACTGAGCCAGCTAAAGCCAAGAAAGCAGAAACGACTATTTACAAAACAGAAACAAAGATGAGCGAAAAAAAAAAGAGAAGAAATTTTTTTGTCCCATGATACCCATCATCTCTTCACATTTGATACCTCCCATCCATAGCCATAACCCTAAGCCCGCGAATAAAAACGACACGCAAATATTACAGTGGTATCTGACAAACAATCTCAAGTCCCAGGACTGAATGATTGAATCGAAGAAAAAGAAAACCAAATAGTAGGTATATTCAGAGATTGGTGATAAAAGAAAAAATTTCCAACGCCCGACGCAAATGCTTTCATTATGGAGGATCAAGACGGCCCATCCACTTCTGTTTTCCAATACAATTGTTGGATCAGAGTCACTGCTGAAACATGCTGAACAAATCATAACCATTGAGATGAGTCAGTCGGGGAGAGTTTCCCCCTTCGTTGCCTGTTGAATTGAATTGGAACCCGCTCAATACTCGGAGACGGATCAAGAGGGCCCTTGGAACGAGCCGGGGATTGTGAACCCTCTCTTCCGCTTCTGACCTAAGCTATAATCCAACGAGGATGAGAAAGTCGACTCTTCTTTAATCCTCGTTTGAGATTGCTGGCCGTCAATGCGAGCTTGTCTTTGGCCCTCTTGGTCTGTCCCAGTGCGTGCAGAATTGCCGAAAGCCGTTTGGCCTGCTCGGCCAGGACTGAGGCTTGACCCGTAAGCACTCATAAAGTCCTGCGGTGGCGCCATGGGCGCGCTCAGCTGGGAGATCGGGAAATCTCTTGTTGTTGAAACTGCCTCTGCTGTTGTCCGAGGCAAGGAGAAATCGACCGGAGCCGTTAGTGGAGCACTTGCAAAGCTTGTTGTGAAGGTTGCACCGAACGAGTTGCTCCTGTGGGTTGTCATGTTTCGTGGGCTAGTCTGCTGACCGGAGAGCCCGCGGTATTGATTTCGAAAATCCAGGCCCGTGGGAAATGCTACTGAGGCGGCCCGGAGGCGAGACATGGATGATGTCGAAGTCTGTTGTAGAGAAGATGACGAACCATGTGATGGAGAGTATGGAACGTGAGCTGGAGATGTTTGAATGCTCGTACCTACGATAAAGTTAGCTTCCTGAAGGTTCGTGGAGCTCGCCCTATGAGCACGGCGCCTTGAAAACAGGCTGGCTTACCTGAATATGTATTCCCGTCAAACTGGTTCGCGTTGACCGTGCTGTTGCTCAGGTGGTCGTTCTGGTACATCGACTGCTGCGTAGCTCCAAGCTGTGGGCTAACCTGGTTGTTGCCTTGAAAGTAATTGAGGGAGTCGCCCTTCCATGACACGCTGGTCCTTAAGGGGGACTGCAAAGATTCAGGTCGCGTCCTTGCTATGGTGTCCCGAAGATGTAGAGGCTGCAGAGGTCGCACCGATTGTCTTGAATTCGAGAGCGACTGGTAGTCCACTGTGGAAGCTTGTCGGTCAAAGGGATTCGCGCTTCTAGGGCCTCCAGCAAGGGAACCAGATAGATGGTTAGAGAAATATCGATCGGTAGAGTTCAAAGACAACGGTGAAAGGACATCAGGGCTGCTCATCGCACCTGGCGAAGCAAATCCAACATGACCGAATGCAGGAGTTAGGCCACTCGGGGAAAGATGCTCATCAGTGTCATGTCGTCGCATAGTATCGACCATCAACGGTCTCATCAGGCCATCTGCGAAGGGCTGCGCAAAGTCCACGGGAGATTGTAGCGGCGTACCCAGACCCTGTACAGCTCCATACGGAGAATGCAGAGCCTGAACATTATCAAAGTCATCGGGAACCGCCCGCATTTTCATCATGCGTTCACGGTCATCAGCTGTCAGACGTTTGATTTTGGCACGACTGATGGTCATTTGATATTAGGACTTTTTGATTCAATGAGCAATCGTGGTTTTACTAGTGGACGTACCGGTTCTGAAACCACACTTGAACTTGGCGTGGACTGAGTCCCGGGATCTCACGAGAGAGTCGCTCTCGATGAGCTGCATCTGGGTGAGCTTGCTTAGCAAACTCGCTCATAAGAAAGCGCGTTTGCTGATGTGTGAGTCTACAGTGGTGTTGTTAGCTATTTGCTCGTCGACGTAAACGAATAGGGGAATGAGATGTGAGAAGAGACGTACCGAAACCGCTTCATCTTCCTCCTTTCCGCACGTCGTTCCGCAGCTGTCTGGGGTAATCCTTCATCAGCCTCCAAGATCTCGTCGACTTCTTCGTCATCTTCTTCCTCGACCTTGACGTGGGAGTGCGAAGTGGCCTCTTCACCATTGCTGGAGTCGGTGCCAGGATGCATGGGCGCACTGGAAACCGAGCTGAGCGGGTTCGATGCGAGTGAGAGCGCTGTGGAGTCGGTCGAAACATGAGAATCATCACGGATCGAATGGTCCAGGGAATGTTCATAATCACCTGGTGCAGAACCTGGCCGGTCCTCGGTCAGCACAGCTGGGGCATCTTGCTGAAGTTCCAAGGATCCAAGGTTTTGGCGTTGCTCTAACGGTGGCCTGGCACCGTCCTGCAACTCATTGGGATGGCTGTTAGAATCATTTGAAGAAGCCGCGTGGCCGAAATTCGGTTGAAGCAAACCACTCTCCGCTGGGGGAGAGAAGGAGGAGTACTGTTCCCGCCAGTCCTGCTGTGTCTGCAAAGACTCGAAGGTCGACATACGTGGGGAAGTAGCTCTGTGATAGATGGCCTCAAGCTTGCTGGAAGACCAAGGAGATCGAATTTCTTCGCATTGCCGTGTAACAATCATTGAAATGTTGTTTTTGGGCAGGTACAGCCCTGGTCCAGAAAAAGAGAATTTGGGAGGGAGTGAGGGTTGCTGGGTGCCAAATTACCCAATGCACCGCCCAACTCGCCGAGAGAGGTGTTACCTGGCCGGGATACTGCCGTGGATCGAGCGAAGGCAAAGCCCGCAGCACGAGAGCAGTGGCAGCACACAGCGGGTTTGCTGACACGGGCGTCGAGTCGAGGCCTACTGCAGGAGCTCTGACATATACGGGCTCTCTCTTTCCTGAGATTTGCAGAAGAACCCACTCGCTGCTTGCGAGATTGTGGGGAGATTCAACGAGTCGTAACCAAGTGTCGAGGGGGTGCTATAAAGGGAAGCGAGTAATAAGTTCGCTTTCTCTTCCTCAACTGGCAGCCTGGAAGGAAGCTCCAGAGGGAGGCCCACGGTCGCTTCAATGCACAAACGAGGTCTCACGGTTAGAGTAGAAGCCCGTCTCTAGGCATACAAGCTCGCTTCTCTGCTCTGCGGAAAACAGGCTGAAGAAAAGGTGGCGACTCTGGGGCGTGGGCGTGCGAATATACGCCTGTCCGTCAAGCAGAGCAAAGAGATATGGCGCCCTCCAAGTACGCGCCAGCTCAGAGAAGGAACCAGAAGCCCGCCGGGAAGGAAAAACACGGTTGCACCTAGGGGATGATTGGGCACCGAGCCTCTGATTGCGGCAGGAGTGCTGCTGCAGTTCGTTGACCGGAAAACAAAGAGGATAAATTGGCCCTCGTCGACTCAATGGCGTGCCGCTTCCTGTTTGAGCAACTGTCGAGAAATTAGAGCAAAGAAAGAGGCGAGCACAGGACCAAGGGCCGGTTGCAGTGGAGAGTGTTGCCTGTCGTCGTCGTCGTCGTCGTCCAGCGTGTGGTGTATTTCTTATCTCTGCTTGTTAAGGCGTCTCTCTCTCTCTCTCTGTGCACGGCTGTTGGAGCGGCTCTCGGGTGATATATTGCAGCAGACGAGCGTCACGGCCGGAGTGAGTAGAAGCTAGCTGGGACGCTGGATCTTGCCTTGAGGGCAGGACAGAGGGGACCCCAGTTCGACGACACCACCCTAGCAAGCGTCGAACGCAGCGAGCAGCGCTCTTTTGACTTGACCCTGCGCTCCCAAGACCCAAGCCCGTTTGCCCACCCCCGGACGGACCGCACCAGCAGCAGGCGTGAGATTACCGTAGTATTCGATGCAAGAAAAAAAAAGGCACCCCTCCGAGCCACACGCGCGGAGAATTTTAGGTGTTGGGTGAGAGACAGGGGCTGCACGGTCGTGTCAAGGATGGGGAGCCAAAGGGGAAAAAGAAAGGGCAGACAACGGCATGGGCGCGCCAGTATCTCTCGGTCTCCCAGGCCTGATGACTTTTGCTCATGGAGGAAGGAGTGCTGGTGGCCGAGGGAGCAGCGCCCTTCTGCCCTTTTTATTCGGAAGCAGGAGGCAGGAGGCAGGAAGAGGAGGAGATGTGAGGACATGTTCCGCTCGGGATGCATGTGCATGGCATAACTCGAGCAGGCATGGACGGATGCAAAGGCAGCAAGGCGGGTGTGCCAGACTTGACTCGACTCGACTCGACTCGACTCTAACCTCTGTGACGCTCTCGCTGTGTCTGGTTGTCTGTCTGTCTCTCCGTCCGTCTGGTGTCCTGGTCCTCAACACCATCGTCACGCCTAGGACGGCAGCCATCCAGAGTTGCACCGGTTCAATTGCTAGTGCCATGTGCACGAAGGGGCCATCTGGGGATGGTACCACCGCCCGAGCTGGGCCAAGCAGGCGATGCGGTGCTGGGTGCTGTGCTCTGGCGCTGCTGGCGGCGGCGGCGGCGGAGGAGGAAGAGGAGCTTGGGTGCTGGTGTTGGAGCTGGAGCTGGTGCTGCCGCCAATCCGCCCGAAGGAGCTGGAGGTCAGGGTGCCAAGCAGGAAGGGGAAGGGGGGGGTTGCAGGCACACCCGTCTGGAAAGTTTCGGTGCCATCCTGTTCCTGTGTCCTTGGCTGGCCCTGGGTCCAGTCCTGTCCTGTCGCCGTCCGGCCTGACCTCCACCTGGCTCGGCCTGCCTCACGACCCCAGCCCGGCTTGGGGTAGGACGAGGCGGGCGCCAGAGGGCAGCACCCAGGTCGGAGGTGGCCAAGCTGGCCAGGTGTGATTTTGCAGCAGCAAGCCCTTCCAAGGGCAGCCCGCAGAACCACACCCGCGAGCACGAGCACCGGCACGAGCACCAGCACCAGCACGCGGAGGGCCAGGCCGGGCCTGCATGAAAGGAGGAGAGCCAGTGCCAGAGGCAGAGGGAGAGACATGCGGGTGCGAGTGCATCCGTCGGTGGTGAGCCTGAGCCTGAGCCGGAGCTTAAGCTGGAGAGCAGCGAGCCTCGGGCTTTGCCATGGCTTTTCCTCCCTTTCCCTCGCTACAGTCCGTCCCGGCGCAATCATCCGATCACGACCCCGGAGCACGAGAAGAAACAGCAGCAGGGCCCGGCGAGTAGTGGACGGCCGCGGCCCCGCTGGTGGAGAGGGCGAGCGAGAGGAAAGGGCAGCGCGGCATAAGTTCGACGGCGGAACAATCGAGGTAGCGCGAAGGGGAAAAAGAGACGAGCCACGACGGTGGTGGGACCGGGAACACTGAGGGGGAAAGGAAAGGGGCCAGGGCAGGACCAAGAAGCACCAAGAGGCACCAGAGCGCGGTTTACAGTGAGGGGACCTGGCCGGGGGGGCGCGGTCCACGATCCACGCTAGGCCCGATACATGCGACACCGTCGCCAGGGTCCGCGATGGTTAGCGCCAGTCGCTGCCCGGGCGCACAGCAAAGCACCTGCCCAGCTGCCCCAAGCATTCCAAGCCGGCACAGATCGCGGCTGGGCGGTGCGGCCGCCTGTGATTGGTCCCCACGACCAGGGAGGATCACGCGTCGATGGCTCGACGCACCGCCGTTGCCCATGCCCGGCAAGCGGTTTAAAGGTCTCGCCCACCGGCCAATGGGCGGTCCGGTCAACCCTCCTAGCCCCGCGAGGCCGCGATCCCGCACGAGACTCAGGACTGGCGTGAAGACGGTTGGCGCGACAATTGCGCCGTGAGTAGTGTACGACGGGCGGCGGTACTGGTACGGAGCGCTACGGAGAGTCGGAAGGGTGTACATCCGGCCTAGTACCTCTCACGCTGGCACGCCCACCGACTCTCAGTCCCCCGAAAAGGGACCAGCAACGCTAAAGAACTCGATGCTTGACAGTTCGGTCTTGACTGAGATCGGGCGTGATCGCTGCTACCGTACACACACGACGCGAGTGCCCCTCGTTAGCACCAACGTCTGGAAGCCCCGAAGCCGCCGGTCCTGAGCAACCCACCGCGACTAACCTCAGTCGTACCTTGCTACCGTCGTCGTGCCCTAATCATGATGCGGCCGTACGCTTGCCTCGGCGGCCCTAGCCCAGGTTCCCGAGAATAAGACAAGAGGTCATCATCTTCCTGATCCCCGTCCCTGATCCTGATCCTGATCATCCATCATCCTGATCACCGTCCTGGCTTCGGCCCCTCTGAGCCCCCTGGCCCCCTGGCCCTGAACCCGGCCCTGGACCCCTTGGGACCCGTGGAATCTCGACAATTGATCCTTTTCGTTCTTGATCCACGATCCCTCCAAAAGAATTCCTGATCCTGATCTTGTACCCTGACTAGGATGATGCACCCCTCGATCGCAGAAGAGGAGGGCCTCCCTTCTCTCTCTCCAGCCTCAGTCTTCCGTGCAGAGGCGTCTGGCCATGGGCACACTGTCCTGTCGCTCGGCGCACTGTCCTGTCTGGCCCGCCCGGCGTACCCAAGGTCCACTCGTGAGCGGTCGTGAGCCACCAGCCCGAGGGCCGGCGAGGGGCCTGGCAGCCTGGCTACCCGTGCAGAATGGCCTCTCTCGTCATTCCACACCACCCCGTAACAGGTGGATGGATTCCATCTTGTCCCCTTCGAAACCCTCCGGTCGACGCGTGGGTAAGGAGGAGGGCAACTGGGCTAGCTCAACCACCGCCCTCTCGGGCCCTGGACGGTTTCACATGGGGCCAGGGGATGGCCACCGCAGCAGGGCGAGCCGTTATTCCCACACGGGATGTTCAGCTACGCCCGAAAGCCCAGCGGAGCGGTCCTGCAGACGTGCGAAACCCAGTGCGAGTACGAAGTTTGCACGGGCCAGACGTCACTTCTCTGTGCGTTGCGAGCAGAGGTCGGCGAGCATTCTTGGATGACGCCCCAGGAAAGTCAAGGGCCCAGCAGAGACGCCGAACGGGTCCTGGCATTGGTCTTGCCCGAGCATTTGAGTTAGTGGGAGTACTCCGCCCCTGAGACGCTGCATAGGACTGCTTCTCGATCGATGAATCCGTTTTGCGGTATCGGAAAGGGAGCGGAGCATCACAGCTGGTTCTGACGTCTTCCCAAACTTCGATGGGGGAAGACCTTTACAGACTACACACCCCCTGCAATTCTTGCGCCTGGTGGATGGGACAGCAGCATCCTGTACATTTCTGAAATCACCAGGGGAGGGATGTTTATTGTAGCGAGAAATGGGAGTGTAGGTACGTACGGTCGAGGGTTGAATCTTGAGAGACGGTGCTGGGCTGGAGCGCTGTTGCGTCGAGCCCCAAGTCCGTGCGTGGCCGTGAGTCCCCGCCGATGGCCTGGGGTTCCCGATGCATCTTTTAGCTGCGCTTGCCGTATCATTTGCGCAACGTGCTGCCATCCCCAACCGCGACGTTCAGTACAGTACACTGGGGCAGTGGACTGTACAAGACACACCCAGCACGGTACCAGCCCATCCCAGTACGACCTGCCACGCTGTCTCCCTTACGCAGGCCTGGCCAATGGTCGTGCGAGGGGGCCGCTGCATCATTCAGCGACGATCCATCGCACAGAGGCCGCAAAGCCTGTGCGATAGATACCACAGTAGAATCGAAGCGGCTCCGCTCAGAAGTGCAGAGGGCTCGCGTGGATGCACCCGTGAGTTAAATTTGTTGATCGGATCCAGGCATGATACATCGCCCGCGATCACTGAGCTTTGCCGTGTTAGTCTCTGTACCTTGTGTCGGTCCGGCGGTACGGGCGCCGTCCATCACGACCACGCGAATTTGCTGGCGGCGCCTGTGCCCCTAAAATCGGCGCGCCGTTGTCCTGGACTACCCGCCTGGATGGGCGATCAGCGTGCGACCTGGGTGGCGAGGCTGCTGTCAATTCCATACCATACGTAGAAGCATGGTGATGATGGTCTGGGGTCAATAGATGGCACGCAGCATTCCCACGCCCGCTGCGGCCATACCGAAATGCCGCATTCACCCTCTGCTGCATGAATCAGTGGCCCGAGGAAAATCTGCCCATGAAGCGCTATGGAGCCACCAGTGTGGTCTGGCCGTCCCGCAGGGAGTCAGTCGAGTCGGTCGTTACCGAACTGGTCATCGTCGCGGCAGTAAAGATGGCAGATGGTCAGCGCTGTGATTTAAGTTACAGATAGTGGTGTCAGCAATGGCGGTGCGATGTGCGACGCTGACAGGCTTTGCTGTGTCAGTCCCGTCAGCGTATCTTCCAGCGCAATATCCATCAATGAGAGGGGGCCTATGGAGGGTGAGTTGTTGGTGTTCTGCTACAGGATCAGACCTTTGGACGGCCCCGCCCTCAAGCCACGCGATCGGATCTGTCGCCCGGATCTTGGCGAGGATGTGCCTGGGCGGGCTCGCCTAGGCATTCCGGCAAATGGGCATGAGGAGACGCATCGACCCGAGCCTCGTGGCGAACCGTACCACTGTAGACACGGCGCCCTACAGGCTGCTGTACCACGCACGAAAGTGCTGCATCATCGCTTCGTCCTTTTGCCCCAACAAGCTTGAGGCGCCTACCGCGAGTTGGGTGCCTCAATCCCTTACCGAAAGGCTGAGATACGTTTCAGACCAAATCACAGAGCACCAAATCAGCGGGGCGCCCAGCCAAGAAGAATACGCAAACAGGGCGTGACGGGTAAGCCGAAAGAGGAGCAAGCCTCATCTCTTCTGGTTACGTATGACACTCGGAGAATGTAACAAGTGTACCCACCGTGGCGTGGCCGTTGAAGGAGATCGCCAATTCTTGATAAGAAAAAAGAAGTTCAGACGCCACACTCGAAGCAACGGTACTACTCCCACACGCTCGCTCCCTTGCCCGTCGCTCCTCTTCGGGAAATGGGGGTGTGCCAGCAAGCAGGAACAAGCAGGAAGAAGCAGGTAAGCAAGCAGAGTACCCTGTAGGCATTACCTGGCTGCGACTGTACATGCCTGCAACTGGCAATGGTTACGCACCTTGTAGCGTGGGATATGCTCTGTAGACGTGGGCGCGTAGGCGTGGGCAGTGCGTCTGTCCCTACCCACCTCGTCAGCAAAAGGAATCATAAAATGATAATTTTATGAGAGCAGCGCCAACGGCCACATCAGCGAGTGTAACGATACGAGAAGCGCAATTCTTGGGGGCACACGGCGGGCAGCAGATGCAGGTACCAAATAGTTTCTGCTGGGCGGAATCTGGCCCTGGGTGCAACGCGAGCTCCCGCACGCCTTTCCGGAATGTCGTTTCCCGAAGCGCCAAACCCTCAGCTAATTAACTGTAAATGTTAGATTTGGAATCGAAAAAAGCTGACAGCTAGTGTGCGAGTTGAAGATGCAGGACTGGAATTTGGGTCGTTATCCTGGTGCATCTGCAAGAGATGTCTCAATGGCCTGAAGCTTAAAGGGGCTCCCTCTCGTTTGCGCGCAGACATCGATTACAGCAGACACGGAAATCTCGGCACGCGTAGCGAGAGGCACTTGTACCTGACAATGGCGCGATGCGGAAGTTTTCTAGAGAGCGCGGAACATAATTTGGCGTATCCGTGCCCCGAACCCGCTTCCGCTTTCCATGTCAGAGTACCAGAGGACCAGCTCCGTACTCGTACCTGTACAACACACTGGCCGTGATTTGCGTTTGATCCCACCGTACCGTGTACCTCCTGTTTGGGACCCTCGCCCTTTCCCCCCTTTTTTGGTGGAGACTGAACCCCAGAAAGTCTGAGGCAGGAGCCAACGAGTAGGGGCCAACGGGCAGCCGTTTAAGGTTACCGTACTATGGGCACAAGAGCTGCAAGGCCCACTGCAACGCTGAGCCAAAGCGTGTGGCGACTTGTACTCGCCGTTCCATTCCCTCCGGGACGGTCCTTGCGCCTTGTGCCTGTGTGTTTGTGGGTGTGGGTGTGTCGTAATTACATGCAGTACTAATTGCTGCTGTAAGCACCGCAAACAGAAGATGGGCAGAGATACCCGCTGAACGTGCCTTCCCTCGTGCCCCAATGCCCCGTGCTTGTAGGCCTTGCCATTCTCTGGCGCCTATCCAGGCTCTCCCACGGTGCCTGGTCGTGGCTTACGAGCTTTTACGAGCGAGAATGCAACACCGCGATAAGCTCGTGGTGCCATGCTGCATCCGTATTTGCGTGTTGATAAAGGGGGCGTCGTCACCAGGAAAGACGAGCAGGGAGCATGGAACATCGAACACCTGGGAGAACAGTGTCGAGTGTAGCTCAAGGACTCTTTTTTTGGCATCTTACAACGTGGTATCCATCGACCGGGAGGCGCCTGCTGGGGAAGGGGGTGGACCAGCGTGTTTAGTTCCTGTCAGCATTTATCATCCGCCGTGCCCTCACTCTCTGGTCCCAGAAGCAACTGGCTTGCGGCACGGTTGCTGTATTGCTGTACGGCACCAGGACTGTAAGAACTTAGTAGTGCTACATTGAATTGCCGGCCGCCCACTGTCAGATTCCCGTAGTTATTCCCACGGTGGTGGAGACTGCCTCTAACTTCTTAAAGGCACAAGTCGCTGGACTCCAGGCGTCGTACAGGTCGAGTGGAAGCACCTAAATGAGATGGTTACAGTTCGACTATCGGGTTCATGGCCGGAACCGTGCAGCTCATTCGCTGCTTGGTTATGCCCCCATTTCCACGGGACCTAGACATTTCGTTCCATACTTAGAAACCTAACAGCAATCCCCCCGGCAGGGTTATCTATCTACAGCAACTTGTCGCGCTGGAAGCAACATGCCATCCGTGATCCCATGGGTAGGTACTGTACTTTGGTGGGAGATCTGCAATCGGGTCGTCAAGCAGCACACAGACAATCCACGTAAGACGTCCTAAAAGTCTTGCTTCATAACCCGGATTCCTGGGTCACGGCTCCTTCCTCATCATCTACACAATACTCCCCTTTGTGAAAAAAAGCATAGTAGTATCCATGATCCATGGTCAGAGATGGATACTTTCGAGTGACAACTGCAAGCAAGTTGCGTCGTATTTGTTCATCAAGCAGAAGCTGTCATCTTCAGCACCTGCACCCCCAAGCCATGAAATAATCATCATGAAGCCACCTGCATCGCAATGCTACTCCACGCTCAACTCTTCGACCTGTATCAGTTTTGGGCGCTGGATGCAACAATAGGAGCATGCTCGACGCCAGCAGCCGATCAGAAAACGTTGCTCCATGCTACATGCCTGCTCATCTCCTGCAAACTCTCGCAAGTTGCACCAGGTAGGCCGAAACCGCGGCCATCCGACTCTCGATAGAGAAGGTCCTGGCCAGTCTCTCCCCTCCTTTCACGGCCCACCCTCTCGCAATCATGTGAGGGTATTTTCACTTCTTCCCCTCGACTTTGTCCGCTCTGCATACCACGACACCAGCCACAATTCCACCTCACCATTGTCGGCCTTGGCATGTACACACATTGGACTGGGACTGCAGATCGTCCCCTAGTCCGGCATTGCTCTCATCGTGAGGCCTCGGACGAATGGTGCCAGGAGGACACGGGCGCGATGGCTGGCCGGCATAGTAACCCGCGACCAGCCAAGTTTGCTCCACGGCAAACGCTGAAGTCTGGTGCTGAGGACGGCTCCTTGCAGCCTCATGACTCTTCCATGGTCGGTTTGGACGGACCCTGCACATCTAAGGCACATAGAAGAATGTGGAGCCTAGCCTTTAAGGCATAAATAAGTCAGCGCTCCCCAAGGTCCGGACTCCCCAAAGACGACCCCAACCATCAATCCCCGCAAAACTCAAACCTCTGTCCCCCCTTTCGCATTCCTGGCTCTGACCATCTCATGGGTTGCTCCTACGCGCTGGACACAGCTCTCTTGTCGATCTTTCCCGGTGGACGGCGCCACCATGTGCAACCCAACCTGGCACTGAGTTACTCCTGCGCACTGGACAGACCTAGAGGGTACCGCATGGTACCGCACACCATGCTCCTATTCTATTTATCCGGCACACCAACCAAGTCAGGCATCTCTCGAGTGTCCCTTCGGAGAGTCTAACGCGATGGGTATTCTCTTCCTGAGACCAAAATGATGTGGTAACACGTCGACCGAAGAGCGCGATCCAGTGCGCCAGAGTGGAAGTCGCGCGCGATGCGCAGCTATGCATCACCGGCGTCCAGGCAAGGGGATTCATTCTTCTGCTCGTCAGCTACCGTGATGTCACGCGCATTAGTCTCCAACCTGCTCCGAATCGCTACACGTCTGGAACTTATGGGGGCACGCCAAAAGAAATTTTTTACTCGGCGAGTGTCCAGGGGAGATTCGGTCCATAAGGAGCGCCGCAGTGGAGAATTACCGCCGGAGAGCCTCGTGCTCTTGAAGAATGCACACATGGAGGCGGCCCCATTTCCCCAGAACTTGCATCGGAGACGGGCAGATGCTGAATAGCTCCGAGCATCATCGCCCTCCTCCAACCACAGCAGATGGCGGGCGGCCCTACTCGGCACTGCGGAGCCAAACTTAATATACGCGATATTGCAGTGGCGTATAAGTTATTACTATGATCGAATTCTCCCCATATACGCAATTGATCTTCCAACTTTATATGCTTAGGGCGAGGCGCTAGGAAAGACCCAGCTCCAGATCCTCAACTGTTTGGGTTCTCCAACTGTCTGTCTGTAGATGCCTCAGCCTCTGAATAGCTGCCTGAACATGTACCCGGATCTGGAAACCTAGAATCAACGTCGATTGCACCGAGTCAATGCCACGTTTGGTCAAGTGAGGGGTAGTTCCCGCCTCGGACCTTCGAGACAACCCGGTGCGTTCTCCACAAGACTCAAACTGCTAAATTGCCGTAGCTTACCATGGTGTTTGGTACGCCCTTTTTTCCTTTGCACCGCGGAGCTTGGCACCTCGCGATATCTTTGACTCCATTTGTCCAAAGGGAGCGAGAACTTCCTGCCCTCCTGAGCGGTGTGTTCACGCGCTTCACCAAACTGCAATACACACCTCACTAGTCTGGAGAGCGTGCGGGGTGTGATCGTGGTTGATATCCTTCTGTGCGGCAATGATGTGCAGGGCTAGAACCCGTTGAGTGGTAATCGAGTACCCTACACCCTTCAAATCAACCATCAAACGCTTGGCCTTTTGCATGGATGTTATCTGAAGTCGGAGAGAATCTCGCGAGTATCCGGACCTTGACCGGCTGCCATTACCGGCCATTCCACTCGATTGTCGAGCTGCATGCCATCATGACTGCGTACGCCAGGGCGCCAGGCTAGGTTAAATCTCCATGCCGATCACTCTTGCTCCGGATGTGACGATTCCAAGACCCTCCGTTGTCTAGAGAGTAAAACACCAGGGTCTGAGAATCTTCGGACCGTTTTCTTCTGTAGGTTTCAGCAGCTTTGAATCCTTATACCCCGGCCATCATCCGATCTTGCACGTTGCTCTTCCGAGGCAAAAATCTTCACGTTGACCCGTCTCTCCGCGGTCTGCAAACCTGGTTCTGATTTCATCCCATTCTAGCAAACAGATCATACTGTTTTGGCTATTCTGGGTGAAATGATATCTCTTGGCAGACGCCTACGCCGGCCACTGGAGTCGACCAGCTTTTTTTCCCTGCTCACATAGTCAATTTTTCCATCTTGCATTCAGTGATATCCGAAATCCTGCGCGAGAAAAAAAAAGGCTAATTTGACTAGGTAGGCTAGGTAAGATGCACATTCCATTTTTCCGCTGTAGAACGCCCTTTCCAAATTTGTGGATAAATTCAAATCTGCCATGCTTTCTGTGGGGATAAGCTTTCTGTGCGCCGCAATGTTGTACTCGTCATAGCGATATAGAATGGTCTTTAAACCCGAGATATCTAGTCTATCGTTGCTAGTGAGAAGAGAGGAGACATTCGAGTGCTATACTTGAATAGTCATAAGGCCGATTACATCTCTTCAAGCAGGTTTTCTTTTACGTCACTTCCATGGCTGGGAGCTAGTCTGGAAGTCCTGTCACAGAAGATTTGTGTAGGCAAAATGCTTCAAAGGGGCTGCATCATTCACCTAACTTGTCTGTGGGTTTACGGCAATCATTTCCTTTGCTTCTACGTCCTCCCCTGTCTTTTTCCTGTCGCATTCAATATCTCTTGGTTTCCGTGGGCTGTCATCGTATTGGTCCTCGAAGGCTTGTGGAGATTCAGGAGACTGGAATCAGAGTAGTGACGGCTGTGTACATAACTGCAATGTATTCGAGCAAATGCTCTCCATATGAGGAGATTGAGGTCAAACATCGGCAGCGGATAGCTGCTGTGGCGATCTCGGAAAAGATGGGAATTGTTCCGTTTTACATCTTCTGGGTGACGCAAACGGATCACAGACCCTAAGGCTCACGGATCCTTCGTATATCTCTCCGGATCGCCCATGCACCTTAATATATTTGACACTTTCAACCACTCGCGTTTGTCGTTGTGCAAATTTGCCTGCAGGTACAGCATCCTTAAATCGTGAAAGAAACCCAAGTGTCTCTCTCCTCCAGGGAAGCATCGGATGATCCTACCGGGTGTAAACAGTGGATGAAACATCGCCGTCCACCTTTTACACGTGGTAGTTGGTCGCCATCCCTTTTGTTTGTTCATGCTATGAGATGCGGTGCTATAATACGGCTCGGAAAACCCATGGCTTGCGGGGCCGCAAATACCGAAGGCTACAAGCAATGAAATACCAGAGTCAGTAACCTTAAAAGGCCAACCCCGCTATCTTCCTCGCACCTGTCCTGGATTTATTTGCCTGTTTGCGGGCCGGCGCATAAACCAGCCGCTGTGTCTGGCTTCTGTCATACGAGCACTTCTCACCTAGCTCATTCATGCCCGCAAGATGAGGAGAATGAGGGGAAAGAGGCGCTTGAAAATCACGGGATCCCTGGTGATAACACGGAAATACAGCATCATAGGATACCGTGAGGAGTTTGGTGCTAATACTTGTGCCTGCTTTAAGACACAGCTGGGGAAAGAGCGTGAGATCTTCGAAATGTAGCCATGCCGATTTGTATAGATCTTAGAATTTGGTAAGGGAACAAATATTACTCAGTGTGTGGGATCAAGGCAGTTGGCCAGGAGTGGGTTGCTTTATCAATTCATTCCCGTCATCACTTTCGCATAATTCCGTAGATAAATTGATTTTGTTTTCTCGAATAAATCCCTCTTATATTCTCATTATCGATTTCAGTTATTTCTCTTTTCTCTCTCAATACTCCAGATTAATTAATCAGCAAGAAAAGAAGGGGATATCTTGCCAGATCTAGTTTGTGCTGGTTAATAAAAACATCTCGAAGTTTTGCACACAATGGAATTGGGTTCCCCAAAGCCAATTAAGAGCCGTATATAAGTTTTATAGTTTTATACACCACGCTCTCTAGAGAGCTATGGTTTTCGATATGATAGTCTTGCTGCGCAAGAAGCTAATCTACATACGCCCAAGTCACGGAACGCCCGTAAATAACAACGCTTTTCTCCATCCTCCCCATTGATAAAGGCCATCCATGCAATAGAAAATACATGCACTCTACTGTTCCTCAACTTCAAATCCATCTTTGACTTCCTCTTCAATGTCTTCATCTGCATAGTAAGTCGCTCCACCTTCATACCCATCCTCCATGGCTCCAGTATCCTGTGCCGGAAGAGGTGCATCGGGAGGTACACCCATTTCAGCCTTGATCTGCTGTACTTTGGCGTTGGTCATCTCGAATACGTATTGTCCTAAGTGCTCAACGCCCTCCATTGGCGTCTCCCCAGGAACGGGCTTGCCTTCTTCATCATTCAGGATCCTGCTACTGGGCCATAGCTCACCGGTAACAAGCATGAGCTTATCTGGTCTCTGAAGCAGGATCTCAAAAGCTTGGCGAAGCTCCAGGCACGACTCAAATACTTCTCGCCGACCCAAGATGTACAGACCTAACCTAGCTCGCGAGAGGGCTACAGTAAGGCGGCGTATATCACGAAGGTATCCCACACGGGATGTCCGAGTCAGAGAGAGAATAATATCTAGAGCATGTCAGGTTTTCTTCTGTTAAACAGGGGGTTGGTAGGCTAGGTATGAATGAAATCTAGCTGGAAATACATACAGTCATTTTGTTCGCCCTGATATTTGTCGACGGTAGTCACTATTTTAGGAAGTCCAAATAGAGGGTTCTTGGCACATCGATGAGCTAATACGTCTCTAATCAGAGCCCGTTGTCCCGCATATGTTGTCAAGATGCTGATCTTAGAGGCCGGGTACCCTAGGAGACGCATGTACTGATAGATTGCAACCGAATACTCTGCCTCTCCGAGGTTCTGAATGAAATGTGGTGTAGGCTCTGATTCACCACGACCCTTGTAATCGGGCACTTGAATGAACTGGAAGTCATATTTAAATCCGGCATTCGCGGTCTGAAATTCGGGAGATGTGTACACAAGAGGAAGGTTGCCCAGATTTTGGTATCGCCATTGGTAAAGTGAGGCAATGGACGGGCGTGCTCGACCTTGCTGATCTAGATTGATGGTAGGGACACCCAGACGGACAAGTCGAGAAAAGAGAGATTGCTCCAAGTTCGCGTACTGACGGAATGCAAGATTTTGA
The DNA here is from genome assembly GCA_000743665.3 of Scytalidium sp. 3C. Classification (NCBI taxonomy): domain Eukaryota; kingdom Fungi; phylum Ascomycota; class Leotiomycetes; genus Scytalidium; species Scytalidium sp. 3C. Next base: position 470,090 of record JMRO03000038.1, on the reverse strand, counting down.
ATGACAGGCGAGTTTTGAAAGTGGTCACCACAAAGGACTACTCTCTGTAAGGGTACTTCACCGTTCTTCACATTCTGCATCGCGAGAGGAATGAAATTTTCGATCTCTGTAATCTGGGCTGCTTCTTCCATAATGACATTGTCATAATGGAATCCCAAGGATGCTATCTCTCGTCTTCTCATCGCTGCATGAGTGGAAGTCATAGCAATTATTCGAGCCTCGTTCGTCAAAAGATAGTTCGCTTTATCGCGGTCTCGTCGGAGGATCTCAAACGGTCTTACGTCTTCCAATTCAACGAAAATTTTCGAGATATGGTGATAGCAGCCATTCGCTATATCCGTTATGACATCCTTGCCAGCCTCTGGTGGAAACAAGGGTTGAGGAGCGTTGGAGAAGTAGTGATGAAATGGGAAGGCAGCAACAATATCTTCAGCGGTAGAATCCGGTGATTTTATGACCTCTTGGAATCTGGTCCATGCTGGTTCCACATATACCGAGTTGAAATATCCCGCTGTCTCTGCAGAGCTTCCGTGAGCTCCAGGAGCTCCAAAATTGGCGGCCAACCTATCCACTTCCTTGAGATACATGTCTCTATTCTCGAGGAATGACTCAACCCGGCCATGCTTGCTGAAGCTAGCTTCAGTATCCAAGTCCTCTTCTCCGTGGCCAAGTCGAAGCAGATGGCGCTCATCAATATCTAAAGCGACGATTTTCTGAAAGAGCTGATTAAGAGCCTGGTTGCTATGTGCTATGAGAAGTGTCCGTTGATTAGGGAAGTTGTGATAGAGATTATTAATTATCTGGGTGGCAACATCCGTTTTTCCAGTGCCAGGAGGCCCAACAATGATTGTCAGCCCCGGCTGTGTGCCGGAAACAATAGCGTCAACTTGGGCAGGAGTAAAGCGGATTGTATTGAGCTTCGGAGCATCTACTGGATAAGGACCCGTATTTGGAGGCTTGTAGGTAGACACCAGAACTTGTTCTGGTTGGACCTGTGGTGCAGGTTCAGCATCCCGTCGTCGTTTCTTGGACGGCTTAGCTGCTGCTGATTCAGACGGTGCTTTTCTGAACTCAAGGACATACGGTGGCCCAAAGCTACTGCTCATATCGTCGCTTGGTTCTACTGTCTTCCCTGGTAGGCTCTCAATTAGGTGCTGCCAATCGAGGAATGTATCCCTGTAATCAATCCTCTTAACTTGGTTCGGGAGATGCGTATAGACAGCACCAGCTGGATCGCCATATCCGAGAAATACCTCATGAAGCCAAGGAGCCAACGGGACATCAGATAGTGTCAGGCTTTGGATTGAATCCAGCACTGGTTTGAAGTTATTTTCTCTTCCTTTTCGTCGCATGATAACGTTGATGTTTTCGTAAATGTTTGGCTTCCCGTTTTCTACCCGAACCATATCTTCTTTGTACATGGCAGTATCTAACCTGACCTGAAGCTTACGGGTTCGAACACGCCCACCTTGCGTATTCACCTGACTTTGTGTATCCCTTAGCGATCTACCTCGGTCATCTAGCACTTGAATGACTTCAGCAGCTCGCAAATGCCTCAGTCCTAAGTTTTGAGCATAGGTAGTTGGCGAAGCGCCGTTTGCTGTTGGTTTGGAATGATCAACAGCCTGGACAGTAAGGATAAAGATGACATCATCAGGTCTCAGAGCATCCCATTCTCGTCGCACGTTGTCTGCCAGTCTGCTANACATCGAGCGTTATCTCGGCTTTGACCACAGCGGGTTTATCGTCTCCTACCCGTGGTGGTGCTGTTTCCAAAATACTTAAAACTTGTCAGCAATTATATATGGCACACGGGGAACAAACTCACATTGGTTTTGTGATTGGCAATGCCATCTTTGAAAAGCCCTCAAAAGTGACAACATCGCTACGACCGGAAACTGGGCGCAAACGCTTTATTGTATCCTCTACGTCCTTTCTGATTCCAAAAAAAGACTCACATCGATGGAGAATGAACGATCGCCAGAGGAAATCCCCGACACTGAGGTACTGTAAATTCAATTTGGGAATCGCGAGAGGCCGCGATCCATTATAGTCATCACTTCGAAGCAGTGAAGGCTCAAACAAGGTGTGTTCTGTCGGTAAGATACTCAGATCACGCGCAGTTTCTTGAAAAGTCTTCCGTCTTTCATAAACAGCGAGCAAGACCTCGATGAAGAATTGACGATCCGCAACGATCCTCGTGGAGGATGGGTAGGACGTTCGGAGGTCCAGAAGTCCACAGAGATGAATGAGTTCAGCATCTGTAAGCGGCGAAAGATGTCCTTCAAGCTCCGATCGCTTGTCAATGGACGCGTAGTTCGATAACGCCAGAATTGTTAATTTATCCTTGAAATGTTTGAGAGCAACTCTTTGCAAAACAGCCAGCTTTGAGCAATGACGATCATATGCTTCTACTGTGTTATGCTGGATTCCCGTATGATCCTCAATCGAAAAGTTTGTGTAGTGACTGAGTAACGCATAGAGGTCCCGCAAGAGAACGTTTTCCTCAGAATTGAAAGCCGGAGACATTCGAATGGCCGGCAGAACATTCAAGTCATGCAGGAGAGTATTCACGTATCGTCTTGTCGGCAGTTGGCTCTGTAAATCTGAAAGGAACTCGATGAATCGCTCACAATATGAAAGATTTTCTGACATGGCCAATTAGCAACCCACAAGACCCCCAGACCAGATACATACCTTGTTTAATATTCTCGTCATAAAGCTGATTAAAAAAATCGAGAATCAACGTGAAGAGCCAAGACCTCTCGAAACGGAGTCGAGCTTTCGTTGTGTCATCAGCAGCATCGTATCTTTTTGCCGCTGCTCGCCATGCTTTCCTTATTTGTACCGTCTGGTCAAGACTACGGTCCCTTTTCTTCTCCGAAGAGATGTTGTGCCATATGGAGATTGACACCAGTGGAGCACATTCCTTCCTCACAATACCACTGTCTAACGATTGGAAGGCACTTATAATGAAACAGAGCAGATTTGTCCTGATTATTGCTGACAGTGTACCATCCAGGGTCATCGATAGTATTCGTCGAAAGAGGGAGGAGAATTCGGAGGGGTTGTCAGAAAAAATGTCTACTGCTTGTTAGCGTTTTCGACCCGAGTTACAATCACAACTTACCCCATGTAGATAAATGCTCGCGCGTCTTGACATTCACCACAAGTGCAATGAGAAGGACGTGGAAATTGGAGGCATCCTCAGAGTATCCTGGCCACAAGTAACTAAAACAATACCGTCAGTGGAGAGCCTTTCGTATAAGATGCATCAAAACATACTTTTCCAAGATCTGTAAATTCTCCAAAATGAGCAGAGATCTAAACGCAAAGTCCTCCTTCTCTAGAACATCCCAAATCTCGTTCTTCAAGACCTCGGGTCGGACTTTGACCTTATTAGACCTTTTCGAGCTCTTATACCAGTGCTTCTTTGCAAGCTGCGCAAAGGCACTATCCCCCTGTAAATCTTCCATTGTCGGTCGCCCATCATCTCCAACATTGCGAGAATCTTCTCTACCCCTCGGCCCTGGTGCCATCTTGCCGCTGGAATTGTTTTGAGGTTGAGCGCTCGAGTTGCGCGTGCTCGAGAAATGAGTTCTCCGTCACAAAAGCGCGTTTAGCGTTTCGTAAACGCATAATTGGCGCTAAATTAGATCCCGCCGCTAGTGTAAGGCTGCCCTGTAACTTAATGAGCTTCGACTGCTGCGAGACTAAAACTTACCATCACAGCAATTTGAAGCAACAACCTCAATTCTGCCCCGACATCGCGACTCGCACCCATCCTCGCGCAGATCCCTCTGCTGCTGGTCCAAATTCAAGTATGGGCAGTCACCATGTGGCGGCAGTGGATGGCTTTGGCCAGCTGCTTGCTGAGATGTTGACCACAGCAGCGCACGTCAAAGAGAAGACGACGACTGTTGACCAGCCTTTGAACAAGTCGGATCTAGGTGGCTTATTTAGCAAGATAGACACGGTATTTACCTCGACATCGTCGCCAGAGGTGAAAAAACGGGCCCAGTATGCGATCATTGAGACGGCGGTATTTGAGGTGTTTAGTGATTTGCTGGTTCGTCTACCAATGTCTGCCAGGCAGGTTGCGATCTTATTAACCTCCCTAGGCAACAACCGATATCGATACTCCATCGTTCAATACAGTCTGGAATCTTCTTGACATTATATCAATTCTCTCCGATAATGAACAATGTGATCCGGCGCTTTTGTTTTGGCTCATTGAAGAGCTTTTGGATAGCCAAACGATCGCTGGTTGTCGAAAGATCTTTGACTATCTCGAGTCAAGGCGGGAAAGAATAACTGCAAAGCACTTCTCGCAGAAAAATCTGATTATTTTGAGAAGCTGCAACGAACTTCTACGACGACTATCGCGAGCAGAGGATACGGCATTCTGCGGTCGGGTATTCATATTCATGTTCCAAAGCTTTCCTCTGGGCGATAAAAGCTCTGTGAACCTACGCGGGGAGTATCATGTTGAGAATGTCACTACATTTGACTTGCCAACCCAGAAAGAGTCTGATGCAGATAAAATGGATGAGGATACGGATACGGACTCGAAATCGGGATTAAAGCCTGCTCTTAGTGAAGGCAACGGGGTTTCCAAAGTGGGGGAGGAACGCGGCGCAAGTTCAAAACTGGTTACTTTCTCCAGCCCCGATGTGCCTAAGGACTTCGACAAGTTGTATCCCATCTTCTGGTCCTTACAGGACAGCTTTAGCCAACCCAAGAAATTATTCGATAAGCAGCAGTTCGCAAGTTTCAAGAGCGGTCTGGAAGCTACTATGACTGTTTTTATGTCTGTACAAAATGAGAATAACGGGCGCCCCGCAAGATCCGCAGACGAGAGTAAAAGAGGGACGAAACGAAAACGAGGCCAAAGTGACGAAGATCTTGCCAATGGTTTTAACCCGAAATACTTAACCAGTAGGGATCTTTTTGAATTAGAGGTAAGTAAGCTCTCAATCATGGGGTAGTCGTATTACCTAACATCTAAAAGATCAGTGACCTATCGTTTCGAAGGCATATTCTTGTCCAGGTTTTAGTCCTTATGGATTTCCTTCTCTCCTTAAGTGCAAAGTCCAAGGAAAAGCTAGCAAAGGCTACTTTACCAGATAATCCTAATAAATCGGTTATTTATGCTGATCAAACTTTTTCCGAAGAGGATGTAAGTATATTAATTCGTAGTTGTATTTTGATCGACTAACACTAGCTTAGACTAAATGGGCCATTGAGATGAAGGAGACTATTGCGGAATACCTTAAACAAGGATATGAGGGACCTTATTTCTACCGCATGGTTGAAACGGTGCTTTCTCGTGATAAGAACTGGGTCCGTTGGAAAATTGAGAACTGCCCTTCAATTTCGAGACCTGCTATCACTCCCGAGGAGTATATAGCAGCAAAACAATCAGCTCGAAAAGCCACCATCAATAAGAGGTTACGCGCCCAACCGCTAGGTTCCTTGGACCTAAAATTCCTTTCCGAAAACGAGGGCTCCGAAGGACTGGAGCGGTTAAAGGATCCCTCAAGATATCAAATTCCAGCGATCAAGAGTTTCAAGAGCCGAATAGAGTTGGATGATATGGATATTGATATGGCCAGGGATGAGGAATCCAAGAATGCTGCGATAGAAGCCAAAGCAAGCAAGAGTTGGAGAGCGTTGCGTGTTGCAACTGCCACAAAACTAGTCACTTTTGACAAAATCGAGCGCTACGATAAGATTGACATTATCTTTGTTGACAGTGTCAAACAAGAGGAACGCGTTGGAAGTACTGAGGACGACACAAACGACGATGCTAACGTTGGGTTTCCGAAGGATACGCGACCGATCGTTATTTCAGGTCTTCATGGAGCTGAGAAGGGTACTATAATAAAGATGCTCATTGAAGCGCATCCCAAAGTCTTCGGCAGGACGATATCCCATACAGCCCGGGCGCCGCGTGAAGACGAGATAGATAAGCAGCATTATTTTTTCGTCGATCAAGCACAGTTTACTATGTTGCGCGACGGGGACGAATTCTTAGAAAATAATAATGTTGACGGTGATGATTACGGAACAAGTCGGAAGGCAGTAGAAGAAATCATTTCCTCTGGAAAGATACCGATCATGGATATGGAATTAGACGTACGTACTTTGTCGGGTCATAACTCAATTACAGCCTTCTAACATGGACAATAGAGCATCAGACAACTCAAGGATAATGCATTTGCGGCCCGATCAGTTTTCCTAGAGCCACCAAGCCTTTCCGAACTGGAACGGCGATTACGGGAAGAAGGGTCTACTTCGGAGGAACTTATACAGCAGCGACTTGAGCATGCCAAGAAAGAGTTAGAGGAATCAAAGACAGATGGGATTTATGACAAGGTTATAGTGAACGATAACCTTGAACAATGCTACAATGATCTGCGGAACTACATATTCAATGAGGGAATCATTGATACAGCCACAGAAGATGTCTCTGAGCCTGCAATAGAAGCATTTGTGAATGCCGCGGAAGCAAGTGAATCCGTTGCCACAGAAAATATCAAGGAGGAAAACAGAGAAACGATTGGTGTACCTGATTCTCAGATGGAGACAGAATCGTGAAGGATCACAGCCGCTTCGGATCTCAAAGAATACCTGTCAACGGGATAATGGGTGATGATCTTGTATGATATTAACTTATCAACCACCGGGTGCTGGGCGACTAATGTTCACACATTTTACTTAGTTGACACTGGAGGAGAGAGTGCCCATGACGATTAGTCCTCGGGAAGATTTTATCGTCTCCAAACTTTGGTGGCCGCTGCACTTTCTTGGAGGATGATTGTCGCTCAAATCACCTATTGGAAGCTTAATGAGACGATTCTAGCATGTGATCTAGAGTGTTATAAACCATTCAAGATTGCAACCTACTGAGTCTAAGAGCACTAAGCAGTGGCAGAGATATTCGTAGGACAGTTATTCCTCAGGATCGAATTGTAACAACATTTTAATTTAGTTCATAAAAGAGAACTTTCACCTAGTAATTATTACGGGTTCGAATTATGGGTAAGATTTACCTTATCGGTGGAGTAAATTTCTAATCGATGTTACCCCATTTTTGTCCAAGCTCCATAAGTACATTAACCAAAACTATAATCTCCTAATATGAGAAAGGAAGCTCACTTCTACTTGGATGTATCAAAGGTGTTTATTATACCACTACGTCACGAACTGAACCAAACGAGATATTACGGTAACAAATTGTTAGACTTGGCCGTAGCTGGATGTTCACAATATAAGATACATAGACTTGTATGTAATTGAGAGCTTGCCTTTCTGAATCGTTGAGCTCAACTCATTCCTTCAGGCATCTTTTCAAGATGAATCTCCTAATGAGTCAAATGATCTCCTTCAGTAGTTTACACATCCTCATATATCTTGCGAGCGGTATCAACAAATGCAGTGCAAACCATATACTCCAACATGAGATCAATACTCCTTCTACGGATGATTTATCCTCTGACCCAATACCTTACAGCACAAGAGCTTTCTGGATGAGGGTGGCAAACCAAGCGCTATCTGAACTATCATCGCCTTGCTCATTCCAAGCTTTCGGGTCTGCTATAGTTAATCATACAGACACCAGCTCAGACCCCCGAGGAAAGCTCGTTTGCATAGGTGTCAATTCAATGGCTACTACCGGAGATCCCACAATGCATGGTATGAAATAACACCCATTTATACGGCTCCAAATATTTAAAAGCTCCTCTGATACTAAAAGTGCCGTGCAGGGGAAATAGCCGCGATCACCAATTGCTCGAAGGTGCTCACAGACCCGTCAGGACCGTATAAGCTCAGTGCCTCGGAGGCCATGAAAGCCTATTCTAAGCTAAGCCTCTACACCAATGCAGAGAGTTGCCCCATGGTATATCTATATATTTAATTGCCCCTAGAGACGAGGTGTAATTCTAACAGCCCCCATAGTGTGCATCTGCGATACGATGGGCTGGGTTTGCGGAGTACATCTACGGGACTAGCATCGCCACACTGACAGCTGAGGGCTTCGCGCAGATAAATCTTTCATCAGCCGACCTTTTTCGTGAGACTGGTGGTTTACCAGGAACCACAAGACTAGTCGGAGGAGTTCTGGCAAACGAGACCGATGTGTATTTTGGGTGGCAGTACCGGAGAGAAGCTAGATGCCCTGATGGTTGCGTTAGAAGCAGGGGAGGGGAAAGTTGTCAACCGGTGGATGGACAGAAGCTACGGAATGTTGAGCCCAACAAGCTGAAGGAGCTGTGAAAATGAAACATCCTGCATCATGATTTCGAGAAACAAGTGTAGCTTGCCACATAGTTATGCGAGTTGTGGCAGCATTTTGGAGTCGCCATCTCTGTTGGATGTCCATTAGTTCAAGAGACTTGTCCATCAAACTTCACATGGATGTACCGAATGGAACTAAGCGAATGAGATGGATCAACGAAGTCCAAGTAAGGAAGCAATTGATTTAGCTAGCTCGTGTTTTCGAAAGTTTTGAGCTCTGATGGACATCCACATCTGGAAGCTGTAGACGCAGCATTAATATCCTTCTCTGCGTCTAGCCACACGTTCCAGTTCCAGTTGCTGCGTGGTATTTGACCATCCAAGAAGCACATCTCAGATGAATCGGTAGCAATTGATCCTCGGCAAAATCCATTGGCCATTGAATATTTCCAAAGATAAGGGTCCCATACTGCTACCATTCCCGCTCTCGCTAAAGCACCCTGTAGTCCTTCTCCACGATTGCATCATCTAGACCGGAAGTTTATCGTGTGGACGGAAATCATCCGCAAGTCCTCACCGACTTAAACGATCCATATCGTTGATGACCTGGCTCATCGTAACAATCATATTCTTCAGACAATCTCTGAATCTAGGGCCTAGCTGCCGCAGGAGCCTTTGCTATTATCGTGACACACCGATCCTTGGCTGCATCTCCCCCGCATTCGGCCTCTTGTACCCCTCGTAGATACTATAACCGCCATTTGTGGATAGAAATCTTTTGTCCTGCGAATATCCAGTTGCAGAGGTCCAAGATATCCAACCGAACCACGTTGAACTACATTTAACAGTGGTTTGAGCCAACGCTTTGGAGATTGGTACACGACGCTACTGGCATTTTGACGGGACCGTCCGCGGCCCCAGCACGTGCAAGTGTTGATGTCCTCTCCTACTCCAGACGACGCACCTCCTCCTCTCCAATCAGCTCCACCTGCCGCCCAGGTGTCTGACAGGGCACATGAGCAACTTCTAGATGCTGTAAAAGATGCTCGAGAGATAGTCAGGCTAGTACAATGCCAGCAATGCTCCTTCCCCCTTCGAGAACCAGTCACGTTGCCGTGTGGGAACGTACTATGCAAGAGATGCATTCCGCCATTGCAACCAAGGCGGAATATATCCTATCCGGCAACCGCCAATAGATTACAGGGCTTTATATGCCCGTTTGCTGCGTGCGGGGAAGACCATGCTGAGGCTGATTGCAGCGTGGATGTGGGATTAAGCAAGATAGCAGAAGTTATCCAAGAAAAATTTGATACGTTCAGCCATTCCGATGGAGCAGCTAAAGCTTCGACCAGAATTGAAGAGAGAGATAACTGGGCTGTTGCTGGAGTATCATCATTGCAAGACAAAGAACTGAAAATCCAAGTATTACCGGGGGGACGACTTGCGGCTGCGTATGCCATGGCACAAATGGGTGAGCTTCCATACAACATGGAAGTCAGCTTTACAACACTGTCACCAGAGCCTGAGGCTAGCGAACTACTGGACCAATCTCTTCTGCAGCAGTGGAAAGAGTTAATAAGATCGGAGCTAGACTGTCAGGTATGCTATGCGCTCTTCTTAGATCCGGTCACCACAAACTGTGGGCATACCTTTTGCAGGAAATGCCTTCAACGAGTGCTTGATAATTCCAATCTATGTCCAGTCTGTCGCAGGACACTGGCGATAGCTCCACCTATGAGTTTACAAGCTCCAGTTAATTCGCTCTTATCTAAATTGCTCCATGGATTCTATCCGGAAGATCTGGCAGCGCGCATAGCAGTGGCGGAGACGGAAGACACAGCTGGCATGGGAGAGCTGGATACTCCGTTATTTGTATGCACTCTGGCTTTCCCATCTATGCCTACCTTTTTGCACATCTTCGAACCAAGGTATCGACTCATGATTCGACGGGCAATGGAAAGTGGAGATCGCAAGTTTGGTATGTTGCCATATAACAGCTCCCGTGAGATCCAAGGAGAATTGGGCTCTGTTCCATTTTGTCAATATGGGACCTTATTGCGAATCATCTCGATGCACCTCCTTCCTGACGGCCGCAGCTTCATTCAGACAGTCGGTGTCTCTAGGTTCAAGGTGGTGCAGCATGGGATTCTTGATGGTTATGTTGTTGGCAAAGTTGAACGCCTCGATGACATCAGTTTGGCAGCCGAGGAGTCCTTGGAGGCAGCGGAAACTGCTGAAAGGCTTGCGCAAACACAAGGAGATGAAGAACAAGCCTCCGTTCAGGATCCCGTAGGCCAAACTAGCCCTGAATCCTCCGAGGAAGAGAGCGAGCTACTTACCATGGAACAAATTGATACGATGCCAACCCGAGCGCTGATGGATATAGGCACATCATTTGTGAAGAAAATGAAAGAGCAGCGTGCTCCGTGGTTATACGGTCGGGAAATCCAAACTTATGGTGACTGCCCTACGGACCCTGCGCTGTTTCCATGGTGGTTTGCTAGTGTGCTTCCCATTGTCGAGTCAGAGAAATATGAACTGTTACGGACGACCAGCGTCAGAGAAAGGCTGAAGATATGCTCCCGATGGATTCTGAGGATCGAGGCTCAAGGGTAGGTGGTACCGCAATATAGCTCCCCCGTATGGAAGATTGTAGAGTGTTAACCGTCCTCCAATGGAATAGGGATCAAAGCTCTGGTTGCACCGTCCTGTGACTAGCCGGCCTCAGTTTTTGCATCATAGTTTTCAGTTTGTGGATTGTCTATGTTGGAAACGTACGCCAGGCGGAGGGAGCTTTGTGTGTTTATCTGTAAGGAGCCATTGTACATCAGGATGCATTGCTTAGTTTTGGAATGCCTGGGCACCACAGGTCCCTTTTCTCTTGGGCTGGATCTGGTGGATATAGGATGTTTGTTGGATTTTGTTACGGAATGCAACTTTGTCAGATCGAAGCGTAGACTATCATATTAATAGCACCACACTTATTAATTTATAGTCCTTGACCAGCCCATGAGCATGTGTCCAATGTAACCCTCCCAGAACTTCCACCACTATGACAAGAAGGGCCTCTTGCTCAGGAAGCCCATTGCTGGTGACTCTCAAGCTTGACTTGCCTCATAGCTCCCTGGCACGCCTGGGCTTCCTGCAAGGGGGTTAGTGCTGGATCCGCGTCACTTCGTGTTCTGTGTCAGTGGCCCTTGGTGCGCGTCGTCGATCACCCGTGCAATCTGGGCGTCCCTTCTGGCATTCCCAATCAAAGATCCCGCGAAAGCAATCTTGTCCCTGTCTTTTTACCACAGCACCCAGGTTGGGCGTGAGCTGATCAGTAGGGGGCGGAGCGTGCTTTGTGCAGCATCAGATGCAAGATTGCCACAAACCCGCAGAATCGCGCGGCGCCTGCATCCGATCCCAGGGTGCTGTTGTGTATATCTGGGAAGAATAGGGCTCCTTTTTCCTCGTGCTACTTGGGCAAAGCGCTACCGCGCTACCGCTTTGCCCTCGGACACAGCCAGCTGGAAAGGATTTCCTGCTCGCTAGAGCGCGGAAGCTTGTACTTGATGTGTGAGCCCGTCGGTGCGGTCGAGACATCTAGCCAGAGGTCCATTGGCTGCACTCTGTGCGTAGCTTCATCTACGAATCCCGTAGCTCTCGTCCACTCACTTGGTTGCCCCCGGCCGTGGCTGACATCATGCTGGGCAGAGCCGTCAGCCTCCCCTAGAGCTTTCTTGCTCGCGGCCTAAAGATTCTCGAAGCAGTTCACCGAAAAGCGTTAAGCTGCCGTGGTCTCCTGTCTGGTTCATAATTGCTTGTTCGGTCGAACAGTCACAGGTACTACGGGACTATCGGTGGCCCCCCAAAGCAACAGACCTTACCCCAACAGGGAAATCGACGTAATGTGAAACGATACGGCCATCTGCCCCCTTTGTTATTCTTCCGCTAGCCGGGACACGCTACTGCTCGCTGGCTGGGAAAAGGCAACCAAAGACAGTGGCGTGTTCACGACGCGTCGAAGAGGAGGATCGAGGTTGCAAAGCGCCGTCCACTTTTCTGCTGGTGCTGACTGGGTTTGCAACGCACCGAGGAGAGCACTGGAAGTAGTGCGTCTGCACGCAATTGCAGAGGAAGCGCGGAATGACCAATAACTCGATCACGGGAGGGGAATCATCAGGCAGCTACGGGCAACTACGAGCAACTTGGCGAAAAGAGTCACAGCGGCGGGCATCCTACAGACGTACATTGGAGAAGCTGTGCAGTATGGGAATGTATTCAGGCAGTGTATTTCTAGAATGGGTTCTTTCTTTTTGGCTGGTGGAGAAATTGACGTAGGATTGATGTACCACTGCGGTGCTAAATATACGGGACGGAGGAGTATCTCCAGACCCATGCGCGAGAGCGTGGCATCCCTGGTTACATCCCTTTAGGGGAAAGAGGGAGAGAAGAGAGACAGACAAGACACGAGCCGCGCTGAGTCGTGTGCACCTTGCCACAGGAGAAAGTTGCTGGGCAGAGAAATTTTGGGTGACAGACCGGGGATGGCACGGTACTGCACTGCACGCAAGGAGAGGGGGATAGAAGGTCAGCACGTATCCATGAAGAGGACTGGAGATGCGGAGTGGCCTGTCCAAAAACCCAGAATTTGGCTTTCAGAGAGGGAGAGGGAGAGACAGAAGGCATGATACCACAAGTAAAATCCGCCCGCTTGGGCAAAACCTCCAGCTTATCCCCGACCGCACCCGTGCGTGGGTGTTGCTGGGCGCGCCCTGCTTAGCGAGAAATTCCAAATTATTATTTCCTGCCCCAGACGCAAATTCTGGATTTTGCTCCTTTGCACACCCTTTCTGCAACATCAGGAATTCATTTCCACTCCATCTCAAACCACCTCCGCCGGGCCGTCATCTTCTATTCCGTAGGAGATCAGATCGCGGCAGGACTCAGACGCCTATCTACGTCTTAAGTTAGAAACGGCACGATCTTCGACAGTCTCCCCCTTCTGGTGGTTGACTGCGACAGTCATTCCTTGAATCCATTCACCTTTGAAGAGTCTTCTTCGTGCACGAGGGAAGCGATTAAATTCGACCAACTCACCCAAAACTCCACTCCATCATCCCAGAGCCCCCGATCAGGTTCGATATCTGGTCGAGTTCTGGTAGAAGGCGCCCGCCCGAGTTTTTTTTGCTGCGATAACGTCACAAAAGTCTTTCCGCTTACCATCACCCACGCCATCATAATACGACCGTCGCCTTCGACACCATCCACCCTATGACTTCTGTGTCTCAGCAGTCACAAATCCCAGCCCAGGCCTCGAACAGCTCCAGCGCCGCCCAGTCGACCCCGTCGTACGCTTCCACCGCGAAGAAGGCCGTCTCGTCGCCACCCATCGCGACGGGCTCGTCCACACCCTCTCCCGCCGTGGCTGTTGGAGGGTCTGCGCCGGTACAGCAGCATGGAAAGTCCGCGTCAATCTCGCCGGTGAACGGCAGACCATCGATCTCTCCTGCTGTACCGGCCGTTGCGGCACCGGCTATCGTCCATAGCAGCTCTGCAACGAACGGCGCAGCGGCACACGGCCGCAAGAGCTCCGTGACCATCGTGGCCAACGGTGGCCCAGTGGGAGGTTCCAAAGGCGGTATTCAGTTTGGATCCATTACCGAGTCGAGCTCTCCCGCTCGCAGCGCTCCCCAGGCCGCGCAGCCGGTTTCGACTCCCATCCCCATCCCCAGCAACCCCCGAGTCACCTCGCCCGCACAATCTCCATCCCCTATTCCCCAGCCAGCTGCAAGCGGCGGCCGACCTCCTTCGGGACTCTCCCAGCAAGGAAACGGGGTGCCAACATTTGGCAGCCTTGGTGGTGACGGTGACGTGAGTGAACTCTGCTCGTTGGATGCGTACTCGTATCGGCTAACATGAATGATTTCTACAGCGTCACATGCGACAGGCTTCTGCTACACACACCCCATTGACACCTGGCAACCAGGGTGGACATCTTCGCCGAGAATCCTCACAATCCGTACAGAGTGACATGAGCAATCAGGGCCCCGGTGGGCAAGGACGCGGAGGGTACCCTCTGCAAGGCGGTCGTGGACGCGGTGGCTTCAACCCGCAGTATCAGCAACAGATGGGATATCCTCCTTCCGGCCCGCCTTTCAGAGGCAATAATGGCCAGGGACGGGGCGGCATGCCCAACCAGTATCAGGGTCAAGGACGACCATATCCGAATTCCCCACATCAAGCTGCGCGCAGTCCCGCCATGTCCAACTCGATTCCAGGCACCCCCAATATGAGTGCCGCGATCCCAATGCCTAACCCACCACAATATGGAAATTACTATGCTCCACATATTCCACCACCACAAGTACATCCCCCCTCTACTTCAAGACGTCTTTCAACTTCATCAAACAACAAATTTCGCAATAAGGGCAGCAAACAACGGAATGAGAAGTTCTCAAACCAAAGTCGACCAGGAGAACCAGCAAGAGAGCTCTTCGGTCATGTTTACGGCGCCAAGGAGCCCGTATCATTGCAGCCCGCCAATATCCGACAAGTTGTCGCGAAGAATGGATTGATGCACCGAGAGCGCTCACAGAGTGGTCATTACACGCACCCAGCGGATGCTAATGCACCGACACGAGCAACCCTCGGGTGTCAGCCTGATGATCCAACTCTCTTCACTCTCCCCCCTCTCCCCCCTGCTCTTCCCTTCTCACTTCCGCTAGCAATTTCCAAAATGGATTTTTCGCCCGAGAGTGGCAATTTTGATCAGTTTCTAACATCAAGACAGAACTTCGCCGGTTATCCTCCCCAAGGCTTCGATAGCCGCATGCCAATGCCCATGCAGCCCGGCCCGTATATGTATCCTCAAATGCAATACATGAACGGACCCCAGCAGCCTCCTCAAAATGGCTTTCAGCAGGGTGGCTATATGGCAGGCCAGTACGCTCAAGCACAGCCAATGTCACGAAATTCCTCCCAGATGTCCGAACACCGACCTGCCTCCAGTATGGGACAGGCTCAGACCCCTCAATCTGCTGTCGCCCATCCCCATACCCCGCAGTCTAAACCAGGCGGTGGTGCATCATCTGCCTTTACCATTCCAACCCGAGCCAATAAGGCAATTCAGATCAAGAGGCCCGATGGCGAAGCTCTGGATGTTGAGAGTTTCAAAGCTCCTGCTTCCCCAGCACCAAGTAACCGTACTAGAACTCCTCCGGTCGTTTCTACGCCAACACCTCCTCCCAAGTCAATGACCCCGCAACATGGACGATCTGACAGCACTGCTCCATCCAAGACCCAGGAGCAGATCAAGGCCGAAATGATGGAGAAGGTGAAGGCGGCAGCCGCAGCAGAAGCCGATAAGGCTGCTGCCGAAGCTAAAGCCAAGGAGGAAGAGCAAGCTAAGCAAGAAGCAAAGGCCGCCGAGGAAGCGAAGGCCAAGGAAGAGGCTGAAGCGAAGGCCGCCGCAGAAAAGGCTAAGCAAGAAGAGGAAGAGGAGCTGGAGCGCCAAATCAGAGAGATGGAGGAGGCTGAGGCAGAGCGCGAGCGCAAGGAAGCAGAGATTCTTGCTAAGCGTGCAGCTGAAAAGGAAGCCGCTGCCAAGGCGGAAGCCGCGAAACGTGAGGCAGAAGCAGAAGAAAACGACCGCAAGCTGAGGGAGGCGGAGCGCGAGATGGAACGTCTGGAAGATGAGAAAGAAAGAAAGAGGGCTGAGGCCGAGGCCAAGGGTCAAAGCGGCGGTAGATCCGTTGAAGCCGAATTGAAGAAGAGTTACAAACTCGACGGCAAGGAAGATGAAAAGGCGGCTCCTCTTACACCAAGCACGTTGGCTTCGAAGCTGTCTAATATGACTCTCGGCACCGATAGCGGCGCGTCCACTCCCGCCTCGGACGATTCCATGGGTCCTCCTCCAAAGCCTTCATCTACAGAGAAGCGATCTAAACCACCAGCTCTCAACCTTGCTCCGATCAATACCAAGCCAGTGGAGCCTCCTCAGCCTAGCGCTGCTCTTCAATCACTCAAGTCTGCGCGCTTCCTTACCTCTATCAATCCTAGTCTTTATCCAGCAAACATAGCCTCGCCTAATCCTGCGTTGAACACAGCAGCCAAGGGTAAGAGCTTCAAGTATGACAAGGAGTTCTTGTTGCAGTTCCAAAAGGTCTTCACCGAAAAGCCTTCGTTGGAGTTTGAATCCCAAATCAAATCTCTCATCGGAGATACCGATGGAGGATCAGCCCGATCTTCGACCAGGACACCGTCGGGCATGGGTCCCAGACAAGGCTCAAACAGAAACTCTACTTCGGGATACATTCAGATGGGCCAGTTCGGTGCAGGAATCGGCGGTGGCAAGACCCTCCCCGCCGGAACTACCTCAGAACAGCGTTTTGCTATGTCGAACATGAACCGGACCACTGGCAGCAATCCTTTGGCACCTTTCAACCGTCCTGGTGCCTTCCCCGGCGGTTCCTCAATGAACAGAACACCATCAAGTTCAAATATGGGCCTGCCCCATTCCCCGCGCCAGCAAAGCAAGTCCCAGCGGGGTGGCAGCAGACGTGACAACTTCTCTACGTCGAATGCAAAGGCTGAAGCCCAGGCTGCCAAGAATATGCCTCTCACTGCCGGCGTAGAGATTAAACCCATTGAGGTTACTGCCAACGGTTGGAAGCCGCTGAGTGTTCAAAAGGCTGCTACCGGCGCAGCTGGACCTACGCCCAGTGGACCTAGTGGACACATGGAACCTGATATGGTTCAGCGTAAGGTGAAGGCAGCACTGAACAAGATGACTCCGGAGAAGTTCGACAAGATTGCGGACCAGATCCTGGCTATTGCTGCCCAGTCGAAGGATGAAGCAGATGGACGGACTCTACGACAAGTCATCCAACTCACATTTGAGAAGGCTACTGACGAGGCTCACTGGGCATCTATGTATGCCAAATTCTGCAAGCGTATGTTGGAGACAATGAGCCCCGATATCAAGGACGAGTCCATTTTGGATAAGAATGGCAATGTTGTATCTGGCGGTAATCTTTTCCGAAAATACTTGCTCAATAGGTGCCAAGAAGAGTTTGAGCGTGGTTGGAAGGTCAATCTTCCTGAGAAACCCGAGGAGGGAGAAGCGAAGACTGAGGAAGCCGCCATGATGTCAGATGAGTATTATGCTGCCGCTGCCGCCAAACGACGTGGTCTCGGTCTTGTGCAGTTCATCGGAGAGCTTTACAAGCTGAGCATGCTTACTGAACGTATCATGCATGAGTGCGTTAAGAAGCTTGTGGATTATACCGGAATTCCTGATGAGGCTGAAATCGAATCATTGACGAAGCTTCTCAGAACCATCGGTGCCAATCTTGACAGCACTGAGAAGGGCAAACCTATGATGGATGTCTACTTCGCGCGTATCCAGTCTATGATTGATACTCCTGAATTACCTAGCCGTTT
The DNA here is from genome assembly GCA_000743665.3 of Scytalidium sp. 3C. Lineage (NCBI taxonomy): Eukaryota > Fungi > Ascomycota > Leotiomycetes > Scytalidium > Scytalidium sp. 3C. Next base: position 452,420 of record JMRO03000038.1, on the reverse strand, counting down.
ACGATTCATGCTTATGGATATCGTGGATCTTCGTAAGAATCGGTGGGCCTCAAAGGAAAATGATAAGGGTCCGAAGACTCTTGAGGAAATCAGAGCTGAGGTATGCCCTAATTGAAAGCATATAAATTATGATCCTCTTAACTAACATCATACAGGCTGAGGCTCAAGCCGCTCAGAAGGCTGCCGAGACTGCCCGTGGAAGCCAGCGTGGCGGCGGCGGTGGTGGGCGTATGCAGATTGGAAGAGGAGATTCACGAAACTTCTCTAACCAATATGGAAATCAGCCCCCTGTGGACTATCAAAAGAACACCGTTGGCATGGATGATTTGCGCCGCCTCGCAAACAAAGGTGGTGCAAGCCGCCAAGCCAGCCAGCAAATGTCCTTCGGTCCTACCTCTATGTTCTCATCACGCAGCAACAGTGGACGCAAGATGGGCCCTGGTGGTTCATTGAGCAGAACGGGTGAAGATTCAGGAGCTTCGTCAAGAACAGGCACGCCTCCTCAGCAGAAGGAGAAAGAATCTACAAGCTCAGCAAATGCATTCAGGTAAATATCCCCCACCGATATTCCTTCCACTATCAGTTGCTAATTCCTCCTGAAGTCTGCTTGCAGGATTAGGTTCTGGTGAGACGGAGAACCCTGCGTCTCCTCCCTCAACCACCGTCTCTCCCGAATTGACAAAGGCTACTCCCGCGTCTGCGGGTAAGTCCGTTGATAAAGAGGGCGAGTCTTGAGCGTTTCGATTCTCATTAATTATGTTCAAGAAAAACCTCTATAATATCCCTGTATAGACAGACGGCTGATCTTGCATTTGTGGCGGGCCCCATTCGAAAAAGTGTCTTAAAAGTTCTCGGTTCTCTTTCTTCATGATACCTTTTACATTGAATTATAGACTTCGTTCCATCGCCAGATTTCATCTTCATTTGCTCTGCGCACGTTCGGCAATGGGTGCGTGCGAGGCCATTTCCACTTTTGGTACTTTCTTCGCTCGTGAAGTGACCGCCTTGGCAGGTACCTCCGGCGAATGGGAAGAAGATGAGCTAAAAGCTTGTGCCAATAATTTTGATTTTCAGGTTGCTTTCGTGAGAATTTCTTGCGGGTTTTTGTTTGCAATTGTCTATCCAGCTTCATTGCGTTGCATTTTTCTGCGTTTTGGCATTAATCTCAAGCGATCTCTTGCTTGTCTCGTCTGCAGATGAATCAGCACGATCGGTATGATGACTTTTCCTCTTCATGTCTGGCTGGTGGGATCTTGTGTAATTCCGAATTCCATCTTCGGAGAAGTTGTACTTAAAAGGGTGGAGAGGGAAAGGGTCATTCGATCACATGGCTCGTGTGGTATGGGGAACGGTAATAACATTGTACAATATCTGATTAGTTCGATCATGCCAGCCAGTAATCTCTTCACTGAACCAGATTCGATTCCCTGTGACCTCTGTTGTGCTGCGAGCTATCAGTATTATTCTTCATTCGGAATTAAACAGCCGTAATCCTTTCAAACTCCAAATCCAATACGAGCCTGATACTAGAGAGCCAGCCACGGCGTCCTTGACTGGGAAGACAAACTTTTTATCTACTTCCATGGTTGCAGGTCATATATGCGCTGTTGGATTTACCCTCGTGTGATTACTTGCTATGTTTATGTGTCTAAACTTGTATCTCATTATTAATTTGTCTTCCGTGGTATCATGGATCTAACTAGTTACCCTCCAAACGCCATTGTCCATGAGCACACAACTCTCTCCGCAAGTACCGAAGAGATCTATCCCTAACGTCCCAGCCAGATTATAAGAGTAATGATCAACTTCAATATCTTCCCCCACTTGATAATGGTTCAAGATGCGTGATCGGTACATTCTATTTGTATTCATCCCGCAAAACCCATCTCCCTCTCATCCGGCTCGTCCGTCCTTTCTCTAACAGGGCAATCTCACCTAGCATATGCTTGAACTCTGCCGTCTGCTGAGGGGTTTTACACATCCGGTCGAAGTGATTTACCAATGCCTGGCTAGGGACGGAACCTCCTTGAGACTTGATAAAATCCCTAATAAGCTTTATAAAGTCTTTGCCTCTGGGACCTCTTTCGGAGTGGCTGGGAGTTGCAGATCTCGAGCTACTAGGGCTACCTGTCCTTGAAAGGCCGGTCCGATTGGCAAGATTTGCCAGGATACTAGCTGAGCTTGGCCCTGCTCCTTGTCTAATATTCATTGGCCGTCCTGCCGTTCCGAACTCGCCAGTCCATGTCACAGTCCCTGGCTCAACTGCCTTTGCAACTTCTCCAGCTTTGCGTAATTCTCGTGCTGCCTCGGAAGCAACTCTTTTAGCTTCTCGTTCTATCATTCCCCGATCAGCTGAGATTACTTTTTTTCCGTTGATGATTTGGTCGTGCTCGAGGGCGCTATGAACTCCAGATCGCGCGAATATCCCTTCCATTAACCTAGACTCTTCAGAGGATGGCTTCTCCTCGTCTGGGTCTCCCTGGAACTCTTCCAAACCAGCAACTCCAGTTAGATTACGGACATCTGCAACTGATTCCTCATTTTGTTGCCCCGGGACAGCAATTGAATCGTCCTTCCTATCCGCTGCGACACTCTCGGGTGTGCCGCCAAATTTGACTTCAGTTCCCTTGAACATCTCACCGGTTTCCGTTGTTGCATTATCTGAGCCTCCGAGCGTAAAGAGATCATAGAGATCATTCATCTGAAAAGTTTGTCGCTGTTTGGGGTCTTTCAGGATCTTGTTGGTTAAGAACTGCTTGAATATCTGTCGATGATAAATCTTTTCTTCGATAGTACCGGCAGTCATGAGACGATATATCGTCACTTCCTTCTTCTGACCAAGTCGCCATGCTCGTTCACGGGCTTGTACATCCGTTGACGGGTTCCAATCTGGATCGAATATAATCACTCTGTTAGCGCCTGTTAGATTGACACCGAGACCTCCAACTTTTGTGGTCAGCAAAAAGACATGCAGATCAGGGTCATTGTTGAATTGATCAACTAGAGTTTGTCTCTCTTTGATATTGGTGGATCCATCCATGCGCAGATATCGGAAGCCTTCAAGCCCTCTGATAAAATTTTCAATGATATTTAGCATCTGTACCCCCTGACTGAAGAGCAAAGTCTTGTGACCGAAACGCTTCCACATTTCTAATAATGCCTTGACAACCTGCATCTTTCCCGACTTATTTGGATTGCCCCATCTATAGCCCGGCTTATTCTTCAAGCTTGGGTCCAGTAAGTCCGGGTGATTGCATATTTTCCGAAGGATGTCAATTCCGTATAAGGACTGCCGCTTTTTATTCAGGATTGAAGTCATCTCATCAGAAGACAAAAACATCTCATACGCTTCTCTTTGTGGCTTCGTGAGTTTACAGAAAAGGACTTGCTCACTCTTCTTGGGCAGATCCGCTGCAACATCGACTTTAAGTCGCTGCAAGAGGTAAGGGCTGATAGCAGCCTTCAAAGTCTCTGCGCATTTTGTGGCAGTAATTATCTGCAGGTTCGTTGCGTTGGCGTAACCGCCCAACTTAATGGGTACCTCGAACGCTTGACGAAAATTCACCAAGGTACCTAGTCGCATAGGGAAAACAAAATCAAACAGAGACCAAAGTTCAATGAGATTATTCTGCATAGGAGTGCCAGAGAGAATAATTCGGTTTGGAGTCTTCAATTCTTTGCAATATATCGTAATAGCCGTGTTCGGATTTCGGATCTTGTGACCTTCGTCAAGCACGGCGTATCCCCAGTCAACTGGTATTAAGACGTCACTGTAAGTTTGAAGACCTGCATAAGTTGTCACTAGGACATGGCCATGTTTAACAACTCGATCCACAATTCTTTTTGCGGCTTTTGATGATTTTGCTTGCGTCTTATCCGCACCCCACATCGTTTCTTCCTCTTCGGCTTCCATGCGACCTTCATTCCGGACATTGAGCATACCGCTGCCAGAACTGTGAAGAATCGAAACCCGAAGAGGAGGCCACCATCGATGGAACTCGTTGACCCACTGTCGTAGGACTGTTGCCGGCGCTACAACAATAACTGGTTTGTCGAGTTTCTTACTGTAGTGCAGACCTGCAACGAACGAGATGATCTGTATGGTCTTGCCAAGGCCCATCTCATCGCCCACGATGCCACCAACCTGCTGCGAATACAACTCTCCAAGCCATTGAACTCCTGTTTTCTGGTAGTCAAATAAAGCTGGGTATATATCACCGGGAAGTTTAAGTCCATTTTCTAGTTGGTGATCTGGAGCTGTTGGACATTCTTTGAACCATTCTTCAAGTTGATCTTCATTCGAGGCGCCTCTTTGGGTTTGTTGGTGCTTGCGAAGTCGTGCGGCGCTTCTCTTGTTTACCCAGTCGAGAAGTCTTGCCTGATATAGTTGTTCATTACCATCATCAATACCTGCAAGGTCTACTTTCTCTTGCTCGCCATATTTTATTTTACCTGGTCGCTTTCTAGATGTCCGAGTGGTCATGAGGTCATCCTCCTCCACCTCTTCCTCATCTCCCTCATCCTCCAGCTCATAAAAGCCTACATCGCTGTCTTCTGGTGAGACTGCGGTATCTACTCCTGCGGGAGATGCAAAACCTGCAACTTCTGGCACCTGTTCCTCCACTCTTCTTTTCTTGCGAGGACGCAAGGAAAATTCATTTTCAGGAGCAATAAGGTCGCTTACTGTAGGCTCTGCAAACCCTGGCGCCCGAAGATTTTGATGTGATTGTGGGCCGATATCATCAGTAATCGCGGTGTCATCTGCCTCTTCCTCTGCGTCGAGAAGAACTTCGGTCAACCCTCCATTTACATTGATGTCTTCTCTTCCAGGCATAAGTGAAAACGGTGTGATCTTTCCAGTACGGATAAGGAACTCCCGCCTGCTCTCATTAGGCAGTCTCTTATTTCCTCCCACAATATCGGTATCCTCGTCTTCACCAGCGCCATCATGCTTGTGCCTCTCATCCATGCGCTTCCCAATTTCAACTATGTCGTTCTTAAGCCCAGCGATTTCTGTTTCTATCCGTTTTATTTCATCTGCACAACGGTTTCTCATAAGAGGATTATTCGCAAGACCATTCAAGCGTCGTCTTTGTATCTGAAGTTGACTTTCGAGTTTGCCAATGCTGTTGTTGACCTTTTCGATCCGCTTCAGATCACGCTCATCCTCCTGTTCAATCATCACCAGGTTCGCTTGGTGAGTAATATCCCTCTCCAGCTCATCTTGATCTCGAACAACCTCGGTCAGATCTTTGAGGAGGGCGGCTTCATCTCCGGCATTCATATCCTCGCCCTTTACCCCTTCTTCCTCGTTCGGTTCTACAGCTTCGACATGTTCTTCCCCAGCCATTTCGTTGAGTGCATGAACGACTCCATCGTCATTGTTTGTAGATGAGCGCATGCTCCAAGTTTCGTCTGTACGATATGGCGAGCAATCGCAAGTTTCGCGGAGTGGGAGTTATCGAGGCTATCTAGGTGGCGTAGACTCTGGAGAGACAAGGAAAGCACGCAGAATGGAAAAATAAGCAGTTTTGTAGTAAACGAGAGTCTCGTAAATAAGCTAAGGAGCGGATCTCGCTCTCTGACCTTAAATCTATCAGAAATGCTGGCAGAAGATTCAATAAACTATTTTATCAGCTAGATGGGTCTCTGCGTCATTTCAAGGCTCCGACGTTGAGAGTGGCTGACCATGTGGCTGATAGAAGTCGCGAGGCTTAGGCCAATAGAAAAACTCAGCCTTGTACTGCGAACCGTACGAAATGTCACATGACTACAGCAATGTATTTTTGTCTAACCACGCGGTGTTAATAATTGACTTCCATACCCGTACGATTCGATCAGCATCAGTTAGGCTAGTAGTTTATGCCTATTGCCTAAAGTTCCAGTGGATATTCTACAGTGTTCGAAGGCAACGATGCAATCGGCGATAAGTGGCTAGATATATCAAGTGGAAGGACGGGCAACTTGGGGAAGTGGTGTTTTCCAAGGCCCAAGTAATCTTGCTCAGCGCGCATCATATACGTCCAGCCGCATATACCACCGTGCTCCATAATGATAGAAAACGAGAGCCGTACTCATGCCGCCGCGGAATCATCAATTAATAACCACTCTTTGACAGCACTCTAATCAAAACCCCCCATGTGTCTTACCCAATAGCGATGACTAGACGCGAGGCAGAGCCTGAAAAGAGTTGCTAATAGTTGCTAATATCTTCCCATAGTATAGTCCCCTTACGATGGGTTATAATCTGTGTAAGCGCTAACATCAGATCAATGAACTACTATCGCTGTTGGTCTCGAATTCACTGTCACTAAAGGTCCTCGTAATGTGTGTGAAGGCGACCGAGCTCTGTTTTAAGGGAGCTTTCGGCATCCCATCGATGCCGTATTACTGCAGCCATGAGATCCGGTCGCAGCGGTTCCAAACTAGTAGATTGACTTGTATAAATGAACTTGTTATGGATCAGTCTTCACAACTGCTTTGATTCAAGGCGATCCATCAGGGGCTGGGGTTGATGATATCATGATGAAACGCCAAAGTGAAGTCCGGCGGCTGAGTTGGGCATGGATACGAGTGTCATAGCAAGCTCGCCAATAATAATCTCAAGCCACCAGTGTTGATGATCCACGCGCTAAAAGTTGTGACCAGCTCCAACGACACCTCTACCTTTAACCTTTTTATCGTCGACTTGACCACGGTGATGCGCTGGTGACAACTGGTGGGATCTCTAAGGGCTATACTTGCCTCTACGAAGTGGTGTTCCATTTCGCCTGCGACGCGCTCGAGCCCGTGCTCCTGTCGATAGCTTCGAGTTGCGACGCATTTCGGGCATCTGGACCATCCCACGCTGGCGCTCCTCAAGCTCTTACGAACCACCACGATCTCTAGCGGCGCCAACTATCTGATTCACGATGGATCAATGGCAGTCCTATCCCGACTCTGCGGGGTCATCTCGAAGACATAATGGTAACAACTCGTCGACTCAGTCGCAGATGCCCAGAGATTACAATGGTAATGGACAAAGCCAACCTCCCGCTGGGTTTACATACGAACAATATCAAAATGCAATGGCAGGAAACTCTCAGGCCGCCGGAGCGGCGGCTTCTTCAGCACCACAGGTGAGAGATGGTAACGGAGACGTGGCCATGCAAGATGCAGGAGATCCATACAGTGGCATGAAATACCCAATGAGACCCCACCATCAGCAGCATCTTTCTGGGAGTCGAACTGTACCGCATTATTCAAATCAGGAGCCGTCTTCGGCAGCACAGCGTTATTCACCCATGGATACTCTTTCCCCATCTTCTCCATATGTCTCGTCGCCACCGCAGAGCCAGTATGGCCAAGTGACAAACCACCGTCAGTCACCGACGCGACCGGGAAACTACTCCTCTCCGAATTCCTATTACAATAGTCGACAGGCACAGCAGCAATTGCCACCTATTACGCCATATAGCTCGAACAATGACGGCTATCCAAGCTCTGCTGTAAGCCAGCTCAATGCTGTGTTTGGTAACGACCCAAAATCCCCAAGCCGAAGGCCAGCCATGCAATCTTCTCAAGGACCGCCTGGAAATGGGCCCGTTCCGGAGTTTACGAAAGTGCGATCTATGTCCGACTTGAAACCTAGATTAAATTCTCAACCACCCTTCCGTAGGGCAAATCCTGAGGGAGGATTCCTCAGTGTAAGTTAAAATCCACCCAAGACTCCACCAAATGCTAATATGAACATCCTGGCTCTAGCCATTGCAAGCTCTTACCGTCCAACTTCCCTCCACATATCGTATATGCAATCCAAGCTTCAAATATGAATCATCTCGAAATCCAAGAAGAGTGCTTACTAAACCAAGCAAGGGAGTTAAGAATGATGGGTATGACAATGAAGATAGTGATTATATCCTCTATGTGAATGATATTCTTGGATCTGAAGAGACTGGCCACAAGTAAGTTAGACAAGCTGTGACCATGAGGTGTGACGCGCTAATGTTAATACAGAAACCGGTACCTGATCCTAGATGTTCTTGGCCAAGGTACATTTGGTCAGGTTGTGAAATGCCAAAATCTCAAAACGCAAGAGGTGGTTGCGGTAAAGGTTATAAAAAACAGAACTGCATATTTTAACCAGAGTATGATGGAGGTTTCTGTTTTAGATCTAGTAGGGGACCTTACCAACAATACCAGATCGATGTTTTACTAACCCCTCTCAGTTGAACAGCAAGCTTGACAAAAACGACGACCATCATCTTCTTCGATTAAAGGATACTTTCATTCACAGGCAACATCTTTGCCTGGTATTCGAGTTACTAAGTGTGAACCTGTACGAACTTATAAAGCAGAACCAATTCCGAGGACTCAGCACAACTCTTGTGCGAGTGTTTGCACAACAACTACTAAATGGACTAAGCCTGCTGAATAAGGCACGGCTGATACATTGCGATCTGAAACCTGAAAACATCTTGCTCAAGAACCTTGAAAGCCCAATAATAAAAATAATCGATTTCGGTTCAGCTTGTGACGAGAGACAGACTGTGTATACTTACATTCAATCTAGATTTTATCGATCTCCTGAGGTCCTCTTGGGGCTTCCATATTCATCAGCGATTGATATGTGGTCTCTAGGTTGCATTGTGGTCGAACTATTCTTGGGCTTACCGTTATTCCCGGGTTCATCAGAATATAACCAAGTCTCGCGGATCGTGGAGATGCTCGGAAATCCGCCAAACTGGATGATTGAAATGGGGAAGCAGGCAGGAGAATTCTTTGAGAAGAGAAACGACGTGGATGATTACGGGAGAAGGACATATCATCTCAAAAGCCTGGAACAATATTCGCGTGAACATGGAACCAAAGAACAGCCAAGCAAAAAATACTTCCAGGCAACAACCCTACCTGAGATTATTCGATCATATCCTATGCCCAGGAAGAATATGAAACAGAGTGAGATAGATCGAGGTGAGTCGACTCTTATCATACCGTCGGACACACAACTAATACAACTCCTCCTCTTTTAGAGATGAATAATAGGGTTGCTTTCACTGACTTTGTTCGTGGACTACTGAATATTAACCCACTGGAACGATGGTCACCTCAGCAGGCCAAACTGCATCCCTTCATCACGCAGCAGAAATATACTGGGCCTTTCGTACCTCCTATGAACTTGAAGTCTAGCTCAATCAACAGGTCTCCGGCACCAGGCACGCAACAGCAACAACAAGCAGAGGCATTGAGTAAACAACGTGCCCAGGCTGCGCAAGCCCAAGCTACTGCACAGGCTCATTCAGCTGCCCAGTCAGCCTATGCTGCAGGGGCACCCATGAACCAATACCAACCACAGCCGACCCAAACTCAGGCCCCACCAATGTACAACAACAATAATATGTACTCGCCCAACACCAGCCACCAGCAACCGCCACCATATCCGTCTCAGCAGGTAACTCAATACAACCAGATGGGAATGATGAACCAGCCACCAGCGCAAATACCGGTCCAATACGGAGCTCGGCCTCAGCAGCAAAGTCTCTATGCCCAGGCAACTGTCCGATCTGGTCGTCAGAGAGCTTCAACAATGGAAGTACAACAGGGTGGCATCCCGCCAGCAATACAAAGAGTTGCGAGCCATCTTGATCCCAGCCAACCTATTAGACTGCAACCTAGTCCTGCCTATTATCCCCCACCACCCGATGGAGGCCCTGATGGGAACCCAGGCAGCGCGCGGAGGAGGGGAAGCCGAGCCACCCAAGGTGGACAGGGAAATCAACGTAACGGAGGTGATTTTATTCGAAATCTCGAAGACCGGACCCTCGAAGAAGGCTTTATGGGACAAAACCAATGGCATTAATTGACCTGAATTGAGCGGTTACATATTGAAAGGTTGGGGTTTGGTAGAGTCGATTCCATCAACAATAGCAGGCACAGTGAGTTGTGCTCACGCTGCGGCAGACATTTTGAGTACTCAAATTTATCGTTAGGTTGGCGCTATAAGTCCTAACTGTGGTGTTGGCCAAAAGATTCGTTAACAACCGACGATTTCGAGACACCTTATCATCTATCGACCTTGGTGGCTCACGTTTATTACATCATAACATAACAACGAAATGACCGGTTTTGCTTATCTGACAGGTATGCTATGTATTTGGATTGTGGATCGATAATCCACTGGCAGGCTTTGACAGTAGTTTCATGTTACTGAAAAGGTCGAGCCTATATATGTAATTTATGGATATTGCATGGGGTTTATGCGGCGGGATCGGAAATGACGCTAAAGTGGAAGTTAAACTTGTTCTAAACCTTGAGAACCGTGGGTCGTTTGTGTGTTTATGTGACGTCGATCTGAAATAAACGGCTTCTGATTCTGTACTGGGTTGGACTTAAGCTAGGTAACATACCTGACCGAGTGCCTCCCGAGGGAGCACGAAACTAAGCGTTTCTCGTGAAGGATATCTTGCTGGCTCAGCCCTTACATTTTCCTTGTTAACTCTGCGATGTTGACGGAATCGAAGTTCATATAGTTAAGCGCTTTTGTCTAAATTCCATGCGAGATAGCTGCTGAGATACCACTACTAGAGCAAAAAAGTATTGCAGTTGCCAGTCTCGAGTACACCCAGCTACAATGAAACTCAAGAATACATCTCCCGTCGCTGTAGCACCTCAAGTGGAATCAATCCACCGTCCCAGCAGGACAAATGGCAATTTTGCCAAGTTCGCGAATTTCGATTACGGCTCTGAACACTGGTCCACGGGCACGAAATATGCAGCAGGAAAAACTAGAGAGACCGTTAATGTGACTAGTCTTGACGTTGGAATGTTTTTGATAATTAGTGGTGCTCTTGTTGGGCTAGTCTTGCTGTTGGTTACACTGAGTGAAAAAAGGAGAAGGTGGAATTACAGGTACGGCCACAAATTATTTGAACAGCTAGATAGGAGGATGGTTTGAAGTAAATTGATCAAGGTAGAAACTCCGCAAGTCAATCAAGGCCATGCTAGACGGAAAAGATGGTTGTTATCATTGCTGTACCTCGTCCTATTATTACATGCATTAAATCTGCAAGAGAACATCGTGACTGAATCAGGGGCTTCAGACCCGTAGATGCCATTTAGAGAATCACCAACCTTGCAGTTAGAATGTCTGAATTTATCCACAGCCGCGTAATCCATTAACTCCTTAGAACCCATGATTCCATAATTCCGTAACACTCACTGTCCAGTATCCTGCATACCCCGAAACCAACCGTACATGTTTCGAACAGCCATAGTCTGGTCCTTCATGTCTACATCTATTGCGTTTATTAACCTCACCTATGGCCCCGTCCACGCCCCCGAGTGCTCGCGCCTCCACGTGCTTTATTGCGTCGTCCGATTAGGTTGTCACTATAGAGTCCTTGATTTCCACCGTCCTCATTGGTATTATCCACAGCCATGCCGTCATCAAAACCGTACGATCCATCCATAACCTCGCCATTACCATAATTCCTTCGACCACCTTGGTTATCAGAGTGATTGGCGGCAATGTCACCTCGTGGGCCAAGTGGTGTAATAGACCGAGATTTATTCTCTGCTGAGCCGGATGTGGTATTCAAAAGTCGAGGAGTTGATGGAGCATTCCCGATTTTGTGATATACATGCAACAGATGGCCATCGGCCTGTACCCTTTGAATCAGTACTGCCCAGCCTATTCCCTGATTTCCAGGAACTTACCATCTGGTTGTTGAAGGTATCGACAACAGCATCAGCGCCTTCTTTTGATTCGAATATGATCTCCGCGATCACTTGAGGCCTGTGAGCGATAATCCGGCAACTCAAAGTCACACCACCAATTGGTGTAACGGCGCTCTCTATATCCGCTGCGGTGGTCCCATGCGCGAAATTCTTAGCTAACACTATGTACGGGCCAGCCAATCCTCGGATAGACATTCCTGGAGTTGAAGCAGAAGGCGCAACCACGTTGAATTGACTGTTTGGAGCCTGTGATGAAACAGATCCTCCATTAAGTCCTCTCTGCAGTTGATCTACACGTGCAGTACGTGCAGCTTTCGGTCCACGGGGCGGTAATTTCGTAGTTTTTCCGGCGGTGGGATTATTCAAGGCGTGAAGGTCGTGTGTCCACTCAGCATCGACATCTCCGGCCGCCGGCTTCACTAACTTATGAGTCGTCCTGGCTGCAGTCGAGGCCGATCGCTGATTATGTTAATCTAGTATCACCAGTTGAATAAGTAACGCCTACTGACCTTTGCAATGCCGACTCTGCTTGCAAGAGATGGTCCCGCGCCAGGCTTACGGCTATTCAGCACACCTGCGCCTGGAGCGCTAGATCTACGTCCCCTGCTAAATATTTCTTGAGCAAGAGCCTCATTCTTCCGCCGTTGACGATCTTTTCCCATGTTAACGCTGTGATCAATGCAGGATAGAGTCCTCGAAGTTTGGCTGAGTCGTACCTGCGTTAATAATGGCCTCAAATTCGACGGCGCTCTTGCTGGAAGCCATGGGAGCCAAGCTGTTGATTGATGAATTGTACTATGATAATCGCAGCTGGGTAATACAAACACACAGAAAGTGCAGCCAAGGCAATGCAATTATGGCGAAAAGAGGACAATCAACAAGGAGCGCGTACTAATCAGAAGCTGAAGTCTGAGAAGTTTCCCGTTCAGTTAGGTGTCTTACACAACTTTACGCGAGGCGGACGCGCCCGCCACCCCCTGTCATGCCAGAGAGCCCAGGCGAGGCTGCCAAGCTCTGGAAGGCGGGGCTTACCCTTTGGTTACAGCCTTCCGTTGTAAGTAGGCAAACTTCCTCATCGTACTCCGTATGCATCTTCCAAATAAGGCTCTCCATGCTGTCTCTACATAATCACGACGGTTGCGAGCCCAGATATTAATCCAACTTGTAAAATTTACACTAAGCCGGTGATCCCTCAAAAGTACGGAAAGTTCTGAATCGTGGAGTGACCTTGGAATACAAGTCGGTTCAGTGTTTTGATATCATCCATCAAGAAGACGGAAGCGGCATGTTTGTCGCACATGCTCCACGGATTCAACCTTGCTGTAGTGCAAGTGTCGCTTTGAGAGTGCGACCATGAGAAAATCCGTCGCAGGATCTATACTGTTAGCACATGACATTGAAACCCCAATCCAAGCGAGAGCAATGACGTGTTCTGTGGTGCTTTTTGTTTTATTGAATAATGTACATATTACAATATCTGAGGTGAAAAGTAACGCCCTTGACGGCTATTTAGAGCTGCTATCCGTGGTAAGTTCCGGTCCATCCTGTTCAGTAGTAAACGATAAATCCGGAGTCCTGTTCCCGATGATATGTTTCCGGGTATCCTTTGCCGCTGAACCTGTTCGAGCGCTTACATGGTTCAATCTCGTGATGAACGCCGTGAGTTTGCGCCGTTCTATGTCCAACCCTCTATACATGCCTTGTTGTACAAGACCCTTATTCATTAAGAGGTCCATGGCACCAATGATTCTCCTGACCAATCGCTGAAAGGAATCAACGAATTCAACATCCGCAGTCGGTAATCGGCTGCCAAGTTTTGGCGGGTCACCATAAGTTGCATAAGATTTGAGATTGAGGAAGAACGGGTTAAGACGTTGTAAGGCACGTAAAATCTGCCTTCCTTGTTCGTATTTCGTCAGATCCAGTTGGCTATGGGTTGATTTATTCTCCGGTTGGGTCGCTGCTGATACGGCAACCTGAAGATATGTAATAAGAGCAGTGATATCGGGGACTTCGATAGCACGTGCCATAAGATCGAGAGTTTTGCCTGCATTGGCAAAAGCATTGGGATTATTCTTGTCACGCTCACAGGCAGACATGGCAATTCGGAAAGTTTTTGCCTGCATGTCATTTAAAGACATTTGCTGGATGATGTCGACCACTTGAGTACTGGCTCTTGCTCTTCGGAGGATTCGTAAATATCCATGGAAGTTTTCTGCATCTGGTTTGACTTTGTACCCGTTAACCAGGATATCCCAATACTGATCTGCAGGCCTCTTCATGCGCAACTTTAAAAGGGCTTCCATAACTAAAGACAGTGTATTCTGCCCAGGTTTAGCGTATGCGGATGAACCGTTGGACTGAGACCCGGTTAAGCCTGTAGAACCAGACTCGTCCACTGGTAACACCGAGTGCTCTTCTTTGGCCTCGAGGGATCCTTTGGAACTTTTCGGCAGGTCACTAATCGTACCTTGGCTTAGATCTTTTTCGAAATCGCCAGGAGCTTCGATACTAGAGGGAACAGAAGCGCCAGGGCTCGGGAACTGACGAGGGATGTTCATCGTTTGCTCCAGAAGAGAAAACACATCGTCCCAATCTCTTTCGCCACCCATGAGCAGAATGCGGCCCATGGCGCATACCAGTTCTTCATCAACCCAAATTGCTCCCTTTCGCCATGAATTGGTGATGTCGCTCCACATCCGGCGGGCGTCTAGTATAACCTTCTGTCGATTATGTTCCTTCTGAGCCGGGGTTAGATTACTCCGTTGATCATTGGTAGTATACATCCGAAGCGCATTGAATATGGTCGTATATGAAAGGTTATTAGGAGCACGAAGACCGGTCTCAGGCATCTGTGCGGCAATCCCGAACAGAGCATCGATATCTTGCGCTTTTGCGCACATTTTTAACATGGCATTCATGTGTATTGTGTTCGGTTTTACCAAAGAATTTTGAGCAAACATGGAATGATATATCGACATTGCTTTTGCAAGTGCTTGAGTCGGGTTCCGATGGAGAGCGCAGCCCCTAAAGATTATGGTATATGTATGTGAATCAGGCTGCTGTGCTCTTTTTTTCATCTTCAAACTTATTAGCGCTGCAATATATATGACAATCGTCACACACTTACTTCATGATAGGTCTTGATGGCAGTGTTCATTCGCCCCTGGCTCAGTAGATAATCAATCAAATGATTCCAGCTTACAGTGCATTGCACGTCTCTACTGGCAGCTCGAACTATAGTCTGCGCCTCATTAAATTCACCAGACCTAAGTTTATCCCGGACGAAATCCGCCAGCTTGAGGGGATCCTTGAGATACTGGAGATGCTTTCGAACGAGGAACTCATCTTTCGAAAAGGGTTTGCCATTGATATCGTGCGGGATAACGCCTTTGGATCTTGGCAGTTGCTCTTTCTCTTCCAATCCTTTTGAAGACTGCTCGCGTGCTGTCAAGGCAGAGCTTCCGCGGTCGGGATATGCGCCGTCATTTTCTGTTCCAATTTTTCCGATGCCATTTTCTGCCGAAGTTATCGAAGTGACCGCATACTGTCTCCGTAGGTTCGGATTTATGTAGCCTGTAAGTAAACGAGACCGAGGTGTAGCTGTAGTGACGGGATATGCTCCGGCAAATGTGCGAAGGAATCTTTTCATGCACGCATCGCAACTCATGGTGACGGTGCTTTGCGTCAAAAGGGCTCTTGTGAGCTAAATTATTTATTGGCGAAGAGGAGTTTCGTCGGCCGCTAGCGGCTTTCTGGCACCCGCGTGGACCTCCGTACGCACGCAGTTCCAGCTTTAAGTGCGACAGGGATGTCGCGTTACTCGCGATTTCGCGTTCGCGTTTTCCTAATCTACTGCCATCGCGAATGGTACCCACCAACTCTATACCCAATTCCTCTCATACAAGCCTGCTCTCCCTACCTGGCTGATAAGATCCATTTCACTCAACCGGTATACCTCGGATCTTGATATTCGGCTGGTCAAGATGTCCAAAGCAGCCAATGCAAGGTCGAAGTTGGCTGAGCTTCGTGCTCTGCGTGAATCAGGCAAGAAAAGACTTGATTCGTACGAAGTTCACGAGGCCGATGATGTGTACGAGGAGGTAGATGAGGAGGGTTACAAAAAGGTTGTTCGTGACCGTCTGAATCAAGACGATTTTGTCATCGACGACAATGGTGAGGGGTATGCAGACGATGGACGTGAGGAATGGGACAACAGACCTGGCTACTATACAGAGAGTGACGAGGAGGAACTACCAAGAGGTAAATCTGGAAAAGCAGGTAGGCTTTCAAATAGTTTGCTCTAGTTCCCATTCCCATATCTGATGACCAAATAGCGAAGAGGAAACGCGAGGAGGAAAAAGCGAAAAAAGAGTCCATTGAGAAAGGGATTAGCAATTACTTCACGAGAGGGCCCGCAGTCCCTCAGCCGAAAGCAAAGGTGACCTCACATGTCTCCCCTTGGAGATTTTCTGATTGCTGACTTTTTGAAGGCTCATAAGACGGAAGAAGACAATCAGTTTTTGGCTGATCTCCTTGTTGAAGTTGATGCAAATATACCGAGACCAATATCTCAGCCCACTAGGACATCCAGGATCCGAGATACAAGAAAACCACGGCAGCTCTCCCCTCTAAGAGATAGCCTGAGCTCTCATTCTGCAAAGAGAGTGAAGCTGGAAAACCCCAAGGTTCCAGTCTCTCCACCAGTAGAACACGATACCGGCGATAGTTATTTCAATGGTGATATGAACGACGATGATATGCTCACAGCCGAAGCTCTACCGTCATCGCCGGTCGCAAAGGCAGTTGAGAGAAAGGCTCAAATTTCCGTGAAGGTGGAGGACGAAGACGAAGACGATATCATGGAGGTAGCCCAGGCCGACGGCATCGCAACGGCCAGTGTGAACCTATCTGGAACAAGACCACCCCCAAAGATCAGAAAGCCAGATGTCTACCCATCTCCCGCAAGCTCATCACCAATGCGCCCTACCAACGATGTGGATGCATCAGTCTGGAACGATGTCACCTCAAACCTAAATGTTGTCAATAGCAGTCAGCAGACAGAACCGATGACTTTTGGAAAGCTCGACTATAATGACGCGATTGAAGAAGATGGTAGCTTAAAAATGTTTTGGACGGACTATACCGAAATTAATGGAAGCCTTTGTTTATTCGGAAAAGTCCAGAATAAGAAGACAGGCGGGTACGTGAGCTGCTTTGTCAAGATCGACAATATTTTGAGGAAGTTATATTTTCTTCCGCGTCAATATCGTCAACTGAATGGGCGTGATACAACAGAAGAAGTGGGTATGAAAGATGTATATGAAGAGGTTGACGACTTGATGGGAAAAATGAAAGTTGGCATGCATAAGATTAAACCTTGTACCCGGAAATACGCATTCGAGCTACCCGATGTCCCAAAAGAAGGAGAATATTTAAAGCTCTTCTATCCTTACTCCAGTAAGTGTTATCCATCCTATGAATGATGAATCGAAGATGACTTATGAGTTAGAACCTCAACTCCCCATGGACCACCTAACGGGATCGACATTCTCCCATGTCTTTGGATCGAACACCCCGCTCTTTGAACAGTTTGTGTTATGGAAGAATGTGATGGGCCCCTGCTGGCTTCGAATCGAAGAAGCTGAGTTCGGGGTATTGAAGAATGCATCCCATTGCAAACTTGAGGTCCAAGTTTCAAAACCGAGCCTGGTCAGCCCTCTGAGTGACTCAGATAACCTTGAGGCACCGCCGCTCACTCTGATGAGCATTGCTTTACGGACGTCAATGAATGTTAAAGAGAACAAGCAAGAGATCCTCGCAATCAGTGCTCGTATCTATCGTGATGTCTCTCTAACTGATACGACACCTCCAGAGCAGCTACCTTCTCGAACGTTTACCGCGATTCGCCCTGCTGGTTCCACTTTCCCAATTGGTTTCAACGAACAATATGTTAAGGAGCAAGGGAAAGGTCTCATAAAGCTTTTCAGACAGGAACAGGAAATCCTCAGCTTTTTCTTGGCACAGCTGGATCTCGTTGATCCAGATGTCCTCATCGGTCACCAACTCGAGGGAGTTGATTTTAGTATACTTCTCAGTCGAATGCAGGCGAAGAAAACACCACAATGGTCTCGCATTGGTCGAATGAGACGCACTCAGTGGCCAAGCTCCATGGGAAAAATGGGAGGAAACTTCTTTGCAGAACGCTCACTGATGTCAGGACGTCTCCTATGTGACCTTGCAAACGATGCTGGGAAGTCCACAATGATGAAATGTACTTCCTGGAGTTTGACAGAAATGTGTGCTCTCTACCTTCCTAAACCAAATGTAAGAGCAGAGCTAGATAACGAGGATATACTCAAATCTTGGGCAACAACGAACAAAGGCTTGATGAACTACATCAATCACGTTGAAGCAGACACATACTTTATCGCAGCTTTAGCACTCAAGGTTCAAATGCTTCCATTGACCAAGGTCTTGACGAATCTAGCCGGAAATTCCTGGGCACGAACCTTAACAGGCACACGAGCTGAGCGAAATGAATATATTCTTCTACACGAGTTCCATCGGAACAAATATATCTGCCCAGATAAAGCAACCAATAAAGGGAGACAGTTCATTGAAGATGAGGTGGCTGATGACAATGAGGCGGATACGAAGAAAAAGGACAAATACAAGGGAGGTTTGGTGTTTGAGCCGGAGAAAGGTCTATACGATAAATTCGTGTTAGTTATGGATTTCAACTCCCTATATCCTAGCATCATCCAGGAGTTCAACATATGCTTTACCACAGTTGATCGTTCGCATATCGTAAGTTGTTGTCTGCATATCAATATGCTACATTACCGCTGACGATTTCTACAGTCTGAAGGGGAAGAGGAGGCTGTACCCGATGTACCCCCATCGGATCAGGAGATGGGTATTCTGCCTAAACTTATTGCAACACTGGTTAGCCGTCGCCGACAAGTTAAAAGTCTCATGAAGGACAAAAGTGCAACCCAAGAGCAACTCACGACTTGGGATATTAAGCAGTTGGCCTTGAAGCTCACCGCTAACTCCATGTATGGATGTTTGGGGTACACGAGATCAAGATTTTACGCCAGACCATTAGCAGTACTCACAACCTTCAAAGGTCGTGAGATCTTGAGAAGCACGAAGGCCCTGGCAGAGAGCAACTCACTTCAGGTTATTTACGGAGACACGGATTCTGTTATGATCAATGCTAATGTTAACAATATGGAAGATGCGCTTAAAGTAGGAAACGAGTTTAAGAGGGCTGTCAACGAACGGTATAGATTGCTTGAAATCGACATTGATAACGTATTCAAGCGGATCCTGCTTCAAGCCAAGAAGAAATATGCTGCGATCAATATGGTTGAAGTTAACGGAAAATTCGTTGAGAAAATGGAGGTCAAAGGTCTCGACATGAAGCGGAGAGAGTACTGCAACCTTTCCAAGGAGATGTCCTCCCAGTTATTGAACTTTATCCTCTCTGGCGACGAATCTGAGACAGTTATAAATAACATCCACAATTACTTAGCTGAGATGGCCGAGAAGATGCGAGCAGACGAGATCAAAATGCAGAAATATACCATTTTTACCAAACTTGGTAAAGCACCGAAGGATTACCCGAATGCAGACAGCATGCCCCAGGTGCAGGTGGCTCTGCGTCAAATTGCCAACGGAAAGACTGTACGAAAGGACGATGTAATCGGGTATATCATTACCGGCAATGGGAAGAATACCTCAGAACCTGCAGCAAAACGGGCATATGCTGTTCAAGAGGTACTCAAACCCGATTCGGGTCTGAAGCCAGACATTGAATGGTATCTGTATAAGCAGATATTTCCTCCAGTGGAACGACTATGTGCCAATATTCCTGGAACGGACGCAGTTCACTTAGCAGACTGCCTCGGGCTTGATGTCAGAAAATATAGGATCAGCAATAGTGCTTTCACTGGTGGTAATGACCATGAGATCCATCCTCTTGAAAGTTTGGTGGATGACGAAGTTCGTTTCAAAGATGCAGCTCGTCTCACCCTTAGCTGCCGCTCATGCAAAGCAACGTTCGGGTTCGAAGGGCTAATCGGCAGCCTTGACGTATGCTCGCCCTCTGGTATAGTATGCCGCTGTGGACACAGCCTCTCGAACCTGTCGCTAGTGGCTCAACTCGAGCATCAGATCCGACAGCAGACTAGCAAATATTACGAGGGTTGGCTTGTCTGTGATGATCAAGCATGTGGGAACCGTACACGGCAGATGAGCGTGTATGGGCACCGATGCCTGGGCCCGAAAGGACTCGGCCATGGATGTCTCGGGAGGATGCATTATGAGTACACGGAAAAAATGATGTATAATCAGCTCTTATACTTCTCCAATTTGTTTGATGTTGAGAAGGCAAAGTCTAGTGCAAGAGGGACAGACCGAGGTGAGATTCCTCGAACCTATCTCTTGAACTTGGGAGCTAATTGTCCTATAGAACGTATAGTCGCACTTGCCGAGCATAACAGAGTAAGATTTGGAACGCTAAAGGGGGTTGTGGAGAAATATCTAGATAAATGCGGACGGCAATGGGTTGCGATGGATAGTCTGTTTCGCAAGATTGGAGGCACTGCGTAATTGGTATTTTGTTAAGGACGGCGTTCTGTTTGCATAAATTCCTTAGGTGGTATAATGATCAGCACTATCATATTTTCCATGAAATTCACAGACAATATTAATGTTATAACTTTGCTTCCCTTAAACTCAAATAATAAGTGATTAAGCACTGGACGTTACACGGAAAACATACATTGGAGATTTTTTGGGTATTGCCGGCTGTCACCGCCATCTCGGTGGGCCCCGCGAAGTGGGTTTGCGGTTCTCACAATTCCCCTCGCAAAGATAGGGCATGTTGAATGAGTGCGAGCTGTAATTTCTACTGTATTCTAATTTGAAGTAATTCGCAATATTGGGAATTCTATTCTCGATTCCCGCCCAAGATGGTGAATATAACGGAAAAGATCAAGGAGTAGGTGGTGCCGATCTCTCATCGTTCATAAACTAAAATACTGCAGGATTGAGGAGGAGATGAGGAGGACGCAAAGTATGGCTGAATAAATCCCTTCCAAAATTATTCTAGGATTTACGAGCTTATCTAAGTATTCTTTAGAAAACAAAGCAACTGGTATGGTTCCAAGAGCCACAGTTACATGACCCAAACTAATGCAGCTGCCAGAATACCATCTTGGTCTCTTAAAGGGGTGAGATTTGACTATTACTGATAATTGTAATCTCGATCTCATATGCTTATAATTTATCAGGAAACTTGCTCGTTTAAGGGCTCAACTTCTTGAACCAGGACCTGGTTCAGGCGCAGGTGGTGGAGCGGGATTCGATGTGAGCAAGAGTGGAGATGCTCGAATAGCACTTGTTGGTTTTCCATCGGTGGGAAAGTCTACATTTCTCTCTAAAATTACCAAGACGAAGTCTGAAGTTGCCGCTTACTCATTCACTACCTTGACGGCCATTCCAGGTGTGCTTGAATATGGAGGAGCTGAGATTCAGATCCTCGATTTACCCGGTATCATTGAGGGTGCTGCTGAGGGTAAAGGCAGAGGACGTCAAGTAATCTCAGCAGCAAAAACCAGCGATCTCATTCTAATGGTTTTGGATGCAACAAAAAAGGCCGAGCAACGAGCACTGCTAGAAAGTGAGTTAGAAGCCGTAGGCATCCGACTGAACAGAGAGCCACCGTAAGTACCTGTGAGAACTTCCTCAATATGGCTACCAATGACAACTAGGAACATATATCTGAAACCAAAGGCCGCGGGTGGGATGAAAATAACTTTCCAGAACCCGCCAAAAAACCTCGACCAGAAGATGGTATATAATATTCTGCGTGATTACAAGATATTGAACTGCGAAGTCCTGGTTCGAGATGAGAATGCAACCGTTGATGATTTTATTGATGTTATTATGAAGGATCACCGCAAGTATATCAAGTGCTTGTATGTTTATAATAAGATCGATAGCGTGTCGCTCGATTTCTTAGACAGGCTGGCAAGAGAGCCTCAAACCGTTGTTATGAGCTGTGAGTTGGATTTAGGGGTCCAAGATGTCGTGGACAGATGTTGGAAGGAGTTGAACTTGATCCGAATTTATACGAAGAGGAAAGGGGTTGATCCGGATTTCAGTGAGGCCTTAATCGTGAGGAATAAAAGTACGATCGAGGATGTCTGTGATGCGATCCACAGGACGTTGAAGGATACATTCAAGTATGCATTGGTGTGGGGGGCGAGTGCTAGGCATGTACCTCAAAGAGTAGGTTTAGGTCACATTGTGGCAGACGAAGACGTAGTTAGCATAGTAAGCAATTGGAAGGCCTAAGATTTCTGATTGCCCATTTCGGGCATCCCATAATAATAGCAGTCTTCAGCGAGATCATGAATTGTCATCAATTACCCCGTACCCAGTCGATTGTTTCCGTAACAAACAAAGTTTCCCCTAAGTAACTCCGCAAGCCATTTGCTTGCCTGCATGAACCAATCAACCAAACCGTGAAAAGCAGCCATATTATACAAAGTCCTGCTTGGTTTAATAATAAATAAAGAATCAAATGCATGCCCATATGATCAGATCATGCGACAGGACCCAGGAATTTAATACTGTTGATGTTTCTTCCCATTAGTTGACAGGTTTATTCTCAGCGGTCTTGATCGATTCTCCAAACATGCCGCCTGATCCAAGGTTTTTGGCTGACGCCTTCGCAAACAGAGATTTAGGCTTTGCTCTAATGCCGTGTCAGATACATAAAATCTTTACAAATAAATTTTATTAGGAAGAACTTACTTTCCGACCTGCTTGTTCCGATATGCGCTCAACTTTGCTGTGCAAGGGCTCATGATATTGTCGGATGGCGAAACGTAAGTCGGGTTGACTCTATAATGTGCGCGCTGTCAGGACACTTCTTCTGCTACCTCTCCACATGGATGCCATATTTCAAATATGTAGTCAATGACTCACTTGGCTTCTTCAATCTTGGATTGCAATACTTGGCGATGGTATTCCATGCTCTTCACATCCTTGATACCAGCCTTTGCCGGCTGGCTAGTTTGAACCGATGCATTTACATCTCGGTCGGACAAGACGTTGGAAGACATTTTATAGGTTAGGGTATGTATCTCAAAGGGTGAATAACTCAGTTGAGGCTGCAATAGATATCGTGTTGCGGGTGTCCTGAGAGATCATATCTCTGCGAGCGAAAAGTATGACCAAAGCTACCTAGGATAAACAATTCTGGTTACCCCGGGCAACCGAATATGACATCAGGTACACCAACCACTCAACAACGGTTCTTATGCTTGTCATTAATATCCATAGACACAGGCCTTGCCAACTCGATCAGCAAAGATAATAAAGCAATCACAGTATCGATAAATCTCGGATCTCAATTATTTACAAGCGTGATTTTATGCCCTGCACGTCATCTCCCAGCTGAGCTTTCTTCACTTTATACTTCGCAAACAGCTGTTCTGAGAGCTCGCGCTGTCTGTTAATAGCCTCTGTCACTTGCGCGCCCCTCTTGTTCTCATTTCTACCCATTTGCTGTAGATGGACCTCATCAGGACCATCTGCTAATCTCAGGGTCCTGGTATGTGCCCACATGCTAGCAAGCGGTGTATCTTGGCAGACACCCATAGCACCATAACTTTGAACTGCACGATCAATGACCGTAAGGGCCATCTGTGGGACAAGGACTTTGGCCTCTGCGATCTCCTTTAGCGCACCCTTGGCACCATAATTATCAATCTTGATAGCAGCATTAAGCACAACAAGTCGAGCAGCATCGATTTCGATCCGCGATTTTGCAACCCACTCAAGAATCACACCGTGTTCCTTCAATTGCTTACCGAAAGGTTTCTTCTTAGGGTCATTGATCCGCATAAGCATCCAATCGAGAGCTTTCTCTGCCTAGACTATCGTTAGTACCGATTTATATACTGCGAACTATTAAACCTACTCCACCGATGGTACGCATTGCATGGTGGATTCGTCCAGGGCCTAGACGGCCTTGTATGATTTCAAATCCTCTACCGGGACCTAGGACGATATTGCTTGCTGGCACTCGAACGTTGTCGAAGATGATGTGACCATGTCCGTGGGGAGCATCGTCATAACCATAGACACTAAGCATTCGTTTAATGGTCATACCTGGTGTGTTGGCTGGGACTAAAATGACAGACTGTTGCTTGTACGGGTCCTTATTGTCTGGGTCACTCTTTCCCATGACAATGTAAAGCTTGCAGCGTGTGTCGCCAGAACCACTAGACCACCATTTCTTCGAAAAGTTAATACAATCCATGATAGCGGAGAAGAGGCTGTCTCACTGAACCATTCAGAATGTAGTAGTCTCCCTCTCTCCTCATGTTTAATTGAATATTCGTAGCATCTGAAGAAGCAACATCAGGTTCCGTCATAAGGAAACCCGATCGTATCTCTCCATCCATTAATGGTTTCAGCCATTCCTGCTTCTGCGCTTCAGTTCCATATTTGGCAAGAACTTCCATGTTTCCAGTATCCGGAGCCGCACAATTGACGGCCTCAGAAGCAATTCCGGACTTGCCCAAATACTCCGCCATTAAGCCGTACTCGAGATTAGTAAAACCGGCAGATTCTTTGTAATGACCCTTGGGAAGGAACATATTCCACAGCCCAATCTTCTTTGCCTCGGCTTTCAAGTCATCAATAATTGTAGGATAGTGGTCCCATCGCGAACTACCCTCAGCAAGCTGAGCCGCGTACACTGCTTCAGCTCTGTGTCTTTGTCAGAGACTGCCAGAAAAAAATCGCAAGAGGTTATCGCCAATTTTCTGCTATATACTTACGGTATACACTTTTCTTCGACGAACCATTTGACAAGATCAAGAGTCTGCTTGGCTTTGTCGCTGACTCTGCCGAGGGCCTATCATGTTTAAGCATTAATTGCTGGTAGGACTGGGCGGTAACTTACAATGATGGGGATCTTATCAGACATCGTAAAGATATTATCACAATTCAAGGTTGGGATCAAAGAGAGAGCAAGTTTCCAGGTGCAATTGACATATGCGGAGAATAGAGTATCTCTATTAATACAGTAGTATTGTACGCCTATTTATTTAGAAGCAACCCACCTTCCATTAAGCTTCCCCACACTCTCCTGTCCAACCATCTACCCGAGCTAGCTTTTAGATGAGCGGTGCCGAGGTCCAAGCAACCCTCCCATTGATTCCCCACAATTCAGGCAATGATAACTCAACTAACGCCTCGTCTCTCTAGAGCAGATGAGTTACTGAATTTAGAAAATGTTTTTATTTTGGGCTGGATCACTGCCAGTCTATATTCCACTATCTCCCAGTAATCAAATGATCCGGAACTCCTTTACTCCCCCTGTTGGTCAGCGTTTTATGTGAGCCAACAGCCACTTACCCTGCCATGGCGAAACTACCTTTGCGAAGGAACACGAGAAAAGGACCTCCTATGTGTATAACACCCGGGAGATCTAACACAGAACGTACTTAGTCTGCGAAATAGTTTGCTCGCCGTTTCCCTTTGTGCTTAGGCCCATTTTTAAAGTGCTTTTTTCCATTTGAGTTCTTCACATCGCTCGGATCAAGACCGTTCTCCAATGCTATCATAGATTTCTGTTTCCGGCCGGATAACTGTTTTCCGCTTGCAGAGCCTTGCTCGGAGTATTTGTAACTGAACGGCATCCGTAGATGGCCAGAGTTCCCTTGCCCCTGTGCAAAGAAGGCACCATCAAGCTGTCTTGATTTCGGGCCTTGAGGTAAAGGAACTATATCCGAATCTGCGACAGAGATTTGATCATCATGCGTTGCTAATTGTGCCAATGCCTGCCGTCTCTTCTCAGGGAGATGACTTTCGTCGTAGAGCTCTCGATTATATTCCTCCGCATCGATGTCAAGAGGAGGGGGTTGACAAAACAAGAGCTTTCCATTAACATAATCTTTAAGAATGTATCTTGCGGCTCTAGATTCGTCCGGTTGACCCTGACCGGTTCTGGCGAAGCCTCTTGCCTTTGCATAGGCGGACAATAATTCTTCAGCAGTAGGTATGCCAGTTCCCCCTTCTTCAAGCGGTCTTGTATTAATCTTCATGCCATATATAGCTTCGAGAAACGGTTTTGGTATTCTCTTCGCAACTAAGCCTGCGGGACCTGTGAATTCTCTGAGCTGATCAATAGGCAGTACACCGCTGCAAACGAGCTCGGCTTTAGTTGTAGCAAAATTAGGGAATACTAAACCAGGACAATCGCACAACAGGACTTTGTCGCTAAGATGTATAGTCTGAAAATGCTTTGTCTTGCCTGGGGTTGATGAAACAGAAACCTTTTTTGCGCCAATTAGGGCATTTATAGTAGAAGATTTCCCAACGTTAGGATAGCCAACCAAGCCGATTTGGATCTTTTTGGGACGCCCAGATTCCGACTCTGTTTCGATTAGTATGATATTCAGTACAGCTAGGGGTGATCATTTACCGATTTTAGGTGCATGCTTGAGGAATAGGACTTCTAACTCATCCACTGTGAGGATTCTTATCCTTTCCTCCTCATCTTCAGACTCTTCTCCATCATAGCTATCACTGTCATCTTCGTCCTCCTCTGAGTGCGAAGTACCTTCAATTTGTAATGAACGAGCCTTGCGACTTAGGTCACCTTCTGAAGGTACCGTCTGTTCACCTAGGTCAGATTCACTATCTGACTCAAACTGCCGTGATTCATTCATCTCCTTTGCAAGGTGAGCAGAGAAGAATTTATACGAAATGTTCGCTGCCTCGAAGTAGTCTGCCCAGGCTTCCCGCTGCTTTGGTGTCAACATATCTGCCTTGTTAACCAGTAGCAGATTCTCTTTTCTCGGATCAACCTCTTTAACGTATCGCTCTAGATCTTCTGATCGGAAGAGGAGTGGGTTACGCGCATCAACGATCTGAACTACCAAATCCGACCTCTCTATCACTCTCCAGAGTTGTCGCCACACCTCTAAGTTGCGTTCAAAGGGTGTCATTAGGAGGTCATTACTTTCCTGGAGTTCAGCAAGTCCTCTTCTCCATTCTAGCAGGCTGTCACGTTCCATCCGGTCAAGTTCATCGGGGGTCGTAGAGGAACTCCATTTCGGTCTTCTAGGGACGGTAAGCCTGTTTTTGTGTGCCTTCTGTTTCCCAACAACCGCCCTCTCTTCAGCCGCAGAAAGTAAATATGGATTTTTTTGGTCTGTATGGATAATTTTCACGTTGTTCATCTTTTCCGCCGTGAAATCTGTCCCTGCTAGCTCCGCAGTCGAAAGAAATTCATCGAGAGCTGCTTGCTCTGTGACGGATCGCATCTTCACCCAGCTAGCCTCTTTTTTTTCGTTCGTAACGTACTGGAAGTCATGAGTATATTGTTAATGGACAAATATGGTACTACGTACTGCTTCTCCAGTGGCATGGTTGATTCTCTGGATTCCAGGACTTGTAACTTTCTTTCGATCTAACCCTTTGCCCTTCCCAAACCGGTCATTCATCAGGCTGTTGCCCAGACCCACCGAATTTTTGGACTTTGCCAGAACCATCTTTGAGGGTTGGAAATATAACTATTCAAACCAAGAAGTCTCGTTCTCTGCCCGCAGCCTCTTGTTGCAAAATGAGAGTTGGAGTGTGCTCTACAATATTTATCAGCCCCGCTAAGAAAGAGGCGAAAGTCCAAGTGACGAAATTTCCGTCTCGGCCCCACCAAATGCGGTGCGATTTCACACGCAACGCACAGATACCTGAACAACTTTTTTTTGTTTGGGCCGCATTCTCAAGTTCACCTCGCATCTCATTAACACTACACATAATATTGTCGCCTGAAAAATGCCGCGGAAAGGTTGGATTGATAAAAAGTCTGCGACACATTTTACGCTTGTACATCGTCCTCAAAATGATCCTTTAATTCATGATGAGTCGGCCTCGTCCATGGTCCTGAACCCTACGCCATTGCCAAACTCGAATAAAGTGAAGAAGCTTAATGATCTGGTTGATGAACTGGGATCGGACTTACAAAACGTCAGGAACAATGAGGGAGAAGCTGCCAATTATGGCATTTACTTTGATGACACGGAATACGACTACATGCAACATATGCGTGATCTAGGATCTGGGGGCGGGGAAGCATATTTTGTTGAGGCACCTCCGCTGAAAACGAAGGGAAAGGGGAAAAAGAAAGAGAAGCAGTCGTTGGATGAGGCTCTTGAGGCTGTCACCCTAGAGGACCGGGCGGAACACCTTTTTGATGAAGGAATTCTTCCATCTAAAAATCTGGTGAAGGTCACCTATCAAGCACAGCAAGACGTGCCAGATGCATTAGCGGGGTTCCAACCAGATATGGATCCGAGGTTGAGAGAAGTTTTGGAAGCGTTGGAAGACGAAGCCTATGTCGATGATGACGAGGACGTTTTTGGGCAATTGACAATAGATGGGGAGGAGCTTGAGCAGGATGAATTTGAGCAGGGCTTTTTAGACGACCAAGAAGACGGGTGGGAGTCGGACGACACAGCAAAGCCAACCAGAGAATATAAGGATCCTTCGATGCCTACTGGCGATGATGAAGATGAAATGGGTGACCATGGTGACGGTGATTGGATGGCAAATTTCAGCAAATTCAAGAAAGATCAGAAGCTCCAGACAGCGGCAGTGGCTCCGTCACAATCCGATCTCCAATCATCCATTCTGACTACGACCACAAATGGTGGACGCCGAAAGAAACGCAAAGGTGCATTAACTAACCCATCCACCTATTCAATGACATCTTCATCACTGTTTCGTACTGAGGGCCTCACAACGTTGGATGAAAGATTCGAGCGGCTTGAAAAGCAGTACACCGAGGAATTTGACGATATGGCTTCGGTCTCAGCAGCATCATCGACTGCATCGAGTGTGCAAGGACCTGTGCGAGGAGATTTCGATAGTATCATGGATAGTTTCCTTGGGGATTACTCAATGAGTGGCAAGAAACATGTCAAGAAAGGGAAATATCAAAGCGGACTGGAGCAGCTTGATGAAATTCGCAACGGCCTTGGGCCAGCGAGAATTCGCCAGAGAGTGTAATTGATACTGGATCAGATGTTAAATGTGGCGTTTGGGTTACCGGGCCAGGATTTGGAAAAAGTCTCTACCATCAGTTCAATAAGTAATATATTCATGAATGATATAAAATTTCAAGAATTGCATTTGTAACATCCAAAAGAATATGATCGGAAATTTAATGGCCAAATTTAGCAAGAATGTAAACAATCCTGGACAGTGGCAGCTCGAAGGCGGTAACTATTGGCAAATCTGTTGTACAATCATAACAGGACTAGCGTAAAGCATTGGCTTTCTCGATATTGGCAGAGCTGCAAGAACAATGACAAGTTCTGAAGACAAAGGCGAAGTGGAGGGCATATTTTGATCTAGAACAACTACAAGATCTCCATTTTACCCTCCTATAGTCGCGGCGACTCTTCCTCAATGAATCGAAACGTGAACAATGCTGCTCAGAGGCAGTAGCAATAACAGCACGCGAGGTCAATCATCAAATCGTTCACGAGGAACAAGAGGTCGCACTTCAACGAGCCGGGGAGGCTCTACGACTCCAAGTAAGTACTCCGACGAGCTACTAAATGTAGATTTATTCCTCAAGATTAAGCTCGGTGAAACTATTTTCTTTTAGTTTCACCGCGCTACATAACGCGAATAGGAAAACGTGCTGAAACTGCGCTGCAATAGACCCAACCCCAACAAGCTCGAATACTACGAATGTATTCGATCAAGAACGACTCGATAATGCTGCGAAACGCGAACAGTCACACCAAATCACTAGGGGTACGACAGGTACTATAAGAGGTGGCAGAGGGGGTCTACGAGGCGCACATAGCAACAAACAGGTCAGATTTACGGATGTGGCCGCTACCAAATCTCTGAAGAATGGTCTCGAGAGGAGTCCCTCGCCAGCAAATATGAACCCGTTCCTCTCACCAGCCTCTACAGCATCCGGTTCTGTCTCCAACAATGTGGCTCACAATCCCTTTGTGGCCCCTCTGCCTTCAGCAGCCCATCCTTTCGGGGCTCCTGGGAAGCCACAAGCAAACACATTCGGAGCTCCTTCTAAGCAGATGATAAACCCTTTTACGGCCGACCGACAGAATGGGTCTCCAGGAGGATCGATTAAAAATCAGAATCTACCTCTTCCGTCTGGTACCAGTTTTGGCACGCCTCTTGGAACTACTCAGTCCACGCCATTTGCTCCAACTTCGATTCAAACGAACGGTACCTCCAGTGTCTTTCCTTCCCCGTTATACTCGAGCACCTCTGGATTTGGTGCATCTTCTACAAGGCCCACACCGTTCGACTCAAATACCTTCAGTTCGACTAACCATATGGCAAAATCTATAGACCTGTCCTCGGCCCAACAACCTAGTTCTTTAGCCAATAAGATGGATAAGGTTCTACAGAAAGAGGGCATTACAAAACCTGCTTGGCCAACGACCAATCTCGGAGATCCCAATCAAAAGGGTGTAGTTGAGGCTTTCTGGCAGCAATCAAAGGCCTATAGGAGTAAAGTCCGAGCAACGCTAATACGGACCGGATATCTTGATGACCCAGATAAACCCAAAAAACTCAGTGAAGCTATTGACTTCAAAGGGACTTGCGAAGACATGTGCCCGGAGTTTGAAAAGCTGACGAGAATCGTGGAACATGATGTTCAAAACGCTGAAAAGGAAAAGGCACCAGATGGGTCTCTGTGGCCATCACCGGCAAAGATGGTTAAGGCTCTGGCAAGATCAGCTGCTGGCCAGGATGCTCCGTTACCAATGGATGTTAGATCTCCAGCAGCACTAAGGCGAACCGTCGATTACTTGATACACACAGTTCTTGAAGATGAAACCCAGCTCCCCTCTATCCACGGTTTCCTTTGGGACCGTACTAGAGCAATCAGACGTGACTTCGTTTTTCAGTCGTCCATGAGCTCTACCGAACTGCTGGATCAGGTCTATTGCCTGGAAAGAATTGCTCGTTTCCATGTGGTAGCTCTGCATCATATGTCCAAAGATGGAGTAGTAGCCGAGGATTTCTCTGAACAACAGGAAGTCGAGCAGCTAGGAAAGACCTTACTTTCACTTATCCACGCATACGAAGACTGCCAAGCCCAAGGTATATCATGTGCGAACGAATCCGAATTTAGGGCATATTATGTTTTATTCAACGGACATAATTCAGGCATACTTGAGATAGTCCAAGATTGGGGCTGGGAGTTTTGGGGAAAATCAGAGGAAATCAAGATTGCAGTTAGCCTAGTGGAAACGCTCCAGAATACGTGGGATACTCGGGGCCCTCTGAGACCGCATTCTGCCACAGATGTTGCCTTGAATGCATATTCTCGATTTTTCTCAATTGTCGAGGATCCCAAGGTTTCATATACCATGGCCTGTTTTGCAGAGATATATCTGAATAGCGTGCGAAAATCGGTGCTAAAGACCATTCTTGCCTCTTACAGGAAACAGAGAGATCAGACCAGAGACTGGACCCTGGACAGGCTCAATTCTTATATGCGCTTTGACAATCAACTGGAAATAATCGCTTTCGGGGAGGCGTACGGTTTACGGTTTGATGAAATTGATGGTGAACCATATCTGTGTCTGAACTCTGACGAGGGCATTATTGACCCTTTTCCGCCACTTAAACAACCGCACTCATACTGCTTGGTTGAGAAGAAACGTGGGAATCATTCGCTTCCTGAGGTTATCGATAGCACCGTATATGAGGATGTTGCCACGGGCGCTGCGGAGAATGTTCCCGTCAATAGCGATTTGTTTATAGCGGATGATCAATCTGGAGCTGACTCTCATGACCCGACTTTTCCGGATCAGAGCCTAGTCAATGCTCTTCTTTCCAATCAAACAGAGCCTAAGGTCCCATTTGTTAATGGTCTCCATGAGATGGCAGGTGCTGGACAGACGCCAATTCAGAAAACCGACCCTTCGCCGAAGCCATTTTTCGACTGGAATGCACCTCCTAAGTCCTTGGACGACACATTTAATAAACCCGCGACGACTATATCGCAATCGCATTTTACGGACAACAGTCTTGGATCCCAATTTCTGCCCAGAAGCACCGTGGCATCTGGCTCCACACCTAGTCTCTTCCCATCGAGCATCTCTGCGAAGGCTAATGAAAATGCGCTTCTTGCGCACATACCTCCCGCTAAACCTTCAACTGATCTGTGGGGGTCAAAAGATCATATTACCTCTGGAGAACCAACTCCCTCCAATAGCCTCAAACCCAATGGTTCCGTTGAGAATACCTTCAAGCTTACTGCAACGTCCTTTCCGTCCGCAGTTACGAATGATGTTACGAATGATGGCACCGCGGTCAAGGTTGGATCGAATCCCCTGAAAACAACTACACATGAAATGTCACCTCCAGCATCGCCAGCTTTGCCATCTGACCCGATAATATCCAGTTCTACCAAAAGTCAAACGCAACCCAGTGAGTCTGATTTGAAAACGACTCCTGTTCCCAACCTTTCCCTCCAAAATATTCATGCCACGACCCCTGGTCGCAGTCCTTCTCGGCAAGGTAGTTCCGACATCTTACCTATCAATCAGGAAGATAAGGCTCACAAGGTGTCTCGAATGGTGGCTTTTTCTGAATGGGTATCACTGGGAGATGGCGGTATTATAGACCAGTTTATGTCATATGCCCTCAAAGATATCTTGGCGGAGACTTATGTGAATTTTCTGGAACAAGTGGAAAAGCGACGTGAAAGGGAGGCAAGACGGATGGCACGTAAAGAAGCCGACGCGTTCAGGTATCGGTCTTTAGCCACTAAATATGGTAACCTATGGCGTGCGATTGCTCATCAGAGATGGCTCCGGCGTAAAGGGCGAGAGGCTAGAAAAGCCAGACAAGAGATGGCAGAAAGCTTGAGGGCATCTAGGACTGCACGGTCAGAGAGTGTAGTAGATGACTTCCAGGCATCTGTAAGGACGTCGCTGAGAAGCTCTACAGAGAACGGGGTCCCCCTTACCGGGGCTTCTGCAACTACTCCGCGGTCTGAAGGGAAGGCTCAAATTGAAGTAGAGAATGGAAAACGAAAGACATCACACAGCACGCAGATAACACCGCGCTCAACATCCAGCCCAGACTCACCCACGAGAAGTCACAAACGTGTCAAGTCTGATAACCCACTTCGACGTTCTTTGCTCTCAGATCCGTCTTATCTCAGTGGTGGATCGAGGATACATCTCCTCCCTAATTATACATGGAGCGACGAAGTTCGTCGACAGAGTAGTGGTGTGCAAACAAATTATTTTCGATTAAAAGCTCGCGGTATTACCACGCTACCCGACGGTTCCCCTCTTGCGACTTCGGTAGCAAGAGAGATTTTACCTAGGCGGCCCTCATTTAATGAACTGGAAGGTGTGGAAGGAGCGAATCCACAGAAATCACGCGCCGTGACTGGCAACCATGCTTCTCATGCATTCGGATTTCGAGCAACTGCTGATGAAGATGCTGAGATACAACAACTGAAAACTAAGGCAAAGGCCCGCCTTGAAGCAGTGGAGTCAAGCGAGTTGGATTCTAATAGAAATTATGTGGATGCTGATGAAGAAGAGCTTTTTGCAAAGGCTAGGAAGATACGGGAACAGATGGATGAGGATGCTAGATGGTTCAGAACAGAGGTTGAAAGGGAGACGAGAAGTGGGAGTAGATCATGATGTACAAAGCATTCGTTTGGCGTTATGGGAAGCTTGAACAACCATTTTGTGGGAGGTAACAATGCAACGCCGCGGCGTTTGGGAAATCTTGTATATCAAAACCGTCTTGCCTTTTCTCTCGGACTAGGCAATTAGTTGTGACAATCTGTGGGTTTGGATCTGCTATGGATTAAAAGGTAGTTAGCGCTACTATCACTGTATTAATAACTTAGGTCCCCGTCTATTACCAGTAAAAGCCGTTCGATAAGCACGTGACTTAGAACGACGCTAGTCTCGGTGCTTCCTAGTGCGACTACTCCACAGTCGGTAAAAATTGAAGAGGCTTGAATTATTATTTGCCTGAGAACGTCTAGAAATTTTCGCAGTTCTACCACGAGAACAGCTACACCGGGGAGAAAGCGATTCCACGTCAATTGCCCGATTTCACAATGGCAGTGGTCGTAGCTGAGAAAGATGTGGATTATAGCATCAAGCCAGAAGCTATAACTCCTGCTATTGACACAAGCTCATGGCCATTACTTTTGAAGAACTACAACAAATGTATGAAAGATTTGCAGCGCTCCGATCTGGACCCAAGTTATGATTAACTAACTGATTTAATATGCAGTACTCGTCAGAACTGGTCATTTCACACCCATTCCAAGTGGATGTACCCCTCTCAAGCGGGATCTCAAGTCGTACATTAGCTCTGGAGTTATAAACTTGGACAAGCCTTCGAATCCTTCCAGTCACGAAGTTGTCGCATGGGTCAAGCGTATCTTGAGGTGAATATCCCTTCACTAAATTCTATTTTTCTTTGAAATTTGACATTGGGCAATTGTATTAACGTTACAAATCAGGGTTGAGAAGACTGGCCACAGCGGCACCTTGGATCCCAAGGTCACTGGATGCTTGATTGTTTGCATTGATCGCGCCACAAGACTTGTCAAGTCGCAACAAGGAGCAGGAAAGGAGTACGTGTGTGTTATCCGTCTTCACGATAAGCTCCCAGGTGGCGAGGCTCAGTTTGCCCGAGCTCTGGAGACCCTTACTGGTGCTCTGTTCCAACGTCCTCCGCTCATCTCCGCTGTCAAGCGTCAGCTGCGTATCCGTACGATTCATGAGAGCAAGCTGTATGAGTTTGACAATGATAGACATTTGGGCGTATTCTGGGTGAGCTGTGAGGCGGGTACCTACATCCGTACACTGTGTGTACATCTTGGATTGTTGTTGGGAGTCGGAGCTCATATGCAAGAACTGAGACGTGTTCGAAGTGGTGCTATGGATGAGCAAGATAACATGGTGACGCTGCATGATGTGCTAGATGCCCAATGGATGCTCGATAACACCAGAGACGAATCATACCTGCGACACGTCATCTCTCCATTGGAGTCGCTACTCACCACCTACAAGAGAATTGTTGTTAAGGATAGCGCTGTCAATGCAGTATGCTACGGTGCCAAGCTAATGATTCCTGGATTGCTTCGATATGGTAAGTATCTTCTATCTTTTATAGCAGTTTACAGCTCTAGTGGCGGAATTGTTCTAACTCATCTTAACAGAGGAGGGAATCGAGGTTCATGAGGAAGTCGTACTTATGACCACAAAGGGAGAGGCCATTGCCCTTGGTATTGCGCAGATGTCCACTGTAGAGCTCTCTACATGCGATCATGGAGTGGTTGCCAAGGTCAAACGTTGTATCATGGAGCGTGATCTCTACCCAAGACGATGGGGTCTTGGTCCTGTGGCTCTTGAAAAGAAGAAGATGAAGGCAGATGGCAAACTTGACAAGTATGGCCGACCAAACGAAGCCACTCCAGCCAAGTGGAATGCCGAGTACAAGGACTTCAACGCGCCTCTGGATCCCTCAGCTGCTGTACCTGCTACGCCTGCAGCTGTCCAGGCGACACCTGCGACGCCCGCATCGCCTGCTGTTGACGCAGATGTGTCGATGATTAGCAACGGTGTTGATGAGTCGGCGAAGAAGCGCAAGAGACATGAGGGTGAGACGCCCGAGGAGAGGGCTGAGAGAAAGAAGAAGAAGAAGGAGAAGAAGGAGAAGAAGGCGAAGAAGGAAGGCAAGAAGGCCGAGGAGAGTGAGGAGAGCGATTAGACCTCGTAACGCCGAAGTCCTCCAAAATTTTCAAGCTCTGGGGTTCTGTGGGCTAGGCTTTTTCTGCTATCCTGGGTCTTCATCTCCAGGCCAAGGGCATCTCACTGCGAAGAGGCCGAAGGGAAGAAAGACATGTTGGAGAATATGCTGCATATTCGTGCTGTCGGGCGTTTTTTGCTTCCATTTTAAAAATTTTCTCTTTTCGTGTCATGTATGTACAGGATTAGGTAAAATTGGAGTTCGGGATGTCAAATATAGGGAGTATACAGAAAAAGAGTTATATTACATCTCACATCGTTTCATCTCCGTTCTGACTACGATTCGCCTTTGGTGTTGAACAGTAACCAGCAGGCTTCAGTGCCAAAATTTTTCGCAAAGATCCAGTGAAGTAATCATCCTTATCCAACACGCAGCATGACAAAGACGATCAAAGTACTACAAGACATCATAAGCCGTAACGGCTGCTCATGAGCTGCGGAATCAGGAAAGCGAAGAGGGGAGAAACTCGGGAATGTGTGGTCCCATTTTCAATTTTGGCAATTTCTTTTTTGAGGAGTTGGCTGAGGTGGGCCAGAGCAGCCACCGCCTTTCCCATAATCTCATCATTACAATGTTTCTATAGACGTCTCATACATATAAAAGAAGAATTTTGCGCCCTGCCGAAAGCTCTTTCTCTTTCTATCCAAACCACCATGGACTCCAGAATACACAAGGCAACGCGTACCAACACCGACAAATGCAATATTACAAAATATAACTGTTCGCTCGCAAGACCACCAGTCCCACATGCTGCACTAGCCGAGATGGTGTCCTAACTTTCACCTGTCATTCCCATGCCACTCAGACCGCTCTCCTTAAGGCAATCTTGGCATTGCTATTTCCAGCGGTATCTTTTGAGGCTTACGCGATTCGATCCAACAACTCGTATCTATCCTTGCCACTGACTTTCCTCCACAGGCTGAACCTCTTTCGTCCCGAAGATGATCGTCGAGTTCGAATCACACATGTAGACCAAACCCACCAGAGTATAATCCCCACAATGGCGGCAAGGATGAAACCGAGGAAGGTAAGAAGTAACCAGTGCTTGCCCATCCAGAAGATAGTCTGTGCATCCTTACCATGCCAGCTGCTGCCCTTGGAAATGTTGAAGAAGCTCCAAGGGTGATTGTGGTACTCATCAGGCATTAGAACGCGGACATGTTCAACGGTAGGTCGGGGGGTGTTCATGTACTCCTTCCATACAACAGACAGAAACAGGGGGCCAGTGCTGTACATGATGGTGATATATGGCATCCACCAATTGCGATTGTAGGATTGCAGAGACTCGATCACACGGATAAAGAAGGGATGCTGAGGAACTGCGCCCATCGCATCGTTGCTGATTCCCGTGGGCACAGTGCGTCGAACCCAAGCTGGATAACTAAGGAGAGGGTCGAGGCGTCGGTTGCAGCCGTCATCCAGATCAATATATACACCACCGTAGTGAGCAAGGACGAAGTAACGGATGGCATCAGCTCGCTGGATGGGGAAGGCGTAGTTGTCGAAAGTTTCGAGGAACCAAGGGTATTCGCTAGCGATGAACTGACGCGAAGCTTTGTCGGTCCACAGCTGTTGGGCCAAATTTTAGCATTCAGGTCCGCAATTGGTGTCACTCCATTGGCGCTGCATATACATGTGTGCATGTGCATATGGAGAGAAGAAGGGAAAGCTTGACGGCAGGTACATACCTTGTACTCGTAATCCTGGTGGAGATCCAGACAAGCTTGCTGGCCCGGTTTCCACTGCGCGGGAATGGACTCGTTGATATAAGTCTGGTGAATGATCTTGGGTATCACCAGGGTCTTGTTGTCTATGAGCTCTGAGCCCGGGGCTGGGATCTCGGCGCGGAGGATGGCATCGGCTGAGGCATCCTCGAAGAGAAGTGATATGAGGGTGCTGCAGGCATTCACCAGCAGACCGATGATCATCAGGTTGATGACGATGAAGATGATGTGGCCGCGCCGCATGCTGGGCAGATCCGAGGCCTTGCTGAAGGGGACAGAGGGTAGAAATGTGGTGATTTTTTTGGGGCGTACCAGACTGGAGGGAAAGATTTCTCAGTTGGAAGGGTAGGCGCACAGGGTGTCCGTGAGTGGATCTAAGGGAGCGAGGAGGTTCGAGATCCCAACAGAACACAGCACAGGAAGCAGGGCGCTGGAAGGAAATAACAGGCGCGCTGCGTGTGCTTGGGCAGAGCGACGACGAAGGATGAGGGAGAGTTGGAGGCCAAGGAGAGAATGTCCCTACAGAGCCAGAGCCGTAGTGATAAGAGGAAAGAGGGAGCGTAACGGGGTGGGCAGGTGCGTGAGAGGCAAAGCAAGAAAAGGGATTAATTTGGGCAAGGAGAGCGTGATGTGGACCGAGACGCAGCTTGGGGGGCTGAGGCGACCTGGGGGGTGCTGCTGCTTTGGGGCAGTGACACTCCGCTTGGCTTGCTCGCACCGCACCCGAGTCCGACGACCTTCGGGCGCGGCGGTGCTGGCGCGCAGAGCCCTGGATAAATTACTGCACTCGGCACACGGAGCACGGAGCTTTGCAATCCGCCGTCTGTTGCTGTGGTACGCCCGTAGATCTCCTGCGATGGCGCTCCTAAACTACAACGAGTCTAAACGGCTGCGAATGACGGGACCGAAGGGTCTTTCCCTGCACCCTATGATGGCCTCCAGGTGCTGTTCATTTGCCCATTATTCGCCCAAGGTTGTGCGGCTCGTCATTTGTTATCATCGTGCTGGTTTGCGGCCCAGTGCCTTGGAACCTGTTCGCCGTCGTGGCTATGATTGCTGCTGCACCCTGTGTCATCTTGCACGTCTCCGTCTCCGGGACTCTTCACAGTCAGATTGTTCTCACTGTGGCTACAATCATCTGGCACACATTGACGATGCGATCAGATCACTCTTATGCTAGTTATTAACTCCTCCCTGCTCGTCTGTTTGTTCTTGGCGGTCTCTTGGGCCTAGTGCTAGGTCCTTGGGTTCCCAACCAACTGGCCCCAGGACCCCAAGGTCGCACTAGCCCCTCCAAAAGGGCAGCAGCAAAAAGGGGCCGCCTCGTGGCGAATAAGAAGCCCATAACGAGCGCCCGTTAAGATCCACGACGCGTGGCACTTCCCGACAGCTTCTCTCGCTTCTCGACTCTGATTAGGATACGGTTGACTACTAAGTAACTGCATGGTAATTCATTACTGTAGCGTGTGTAGCCATTGTGGCTTGCTCTGTGTAAAAACTTGACGGCACATTGGACTCAATGGATGCCCGTATCTTATACGACGCCGTATTCAATTTGTTCTCCGCCGTATAAGTCTGGAGTTACAATTTTGTAATTCCTAGAAACCAAACCTCAGCCAGTGGTGCCCCATGCGCCGATTGAGACGCCATGACTTCTTTTTTTCATCCACCATCATGTTACAATATGTACGTTTGCGGCTCTGTACTCCTAGGATTCGGGCTCATCAATCATATTAATAGAAACACCGTGAAACAGTAACTTATTGGCTGATAGTTCTGCTGTGCCTTAAATAATGACCTTAGGCCTCCTTACAGTAATGGCCGTCTTACTGTACCTGCACAAACAACGCACGCTCAACGCAGCTCCTCTGCGCAATGCTTGCCCTATGCGGCAACGTCCATGGTGAATAATCCGCATCTAACCATCCTCTCTCGTCTCGTTATTGCCCTCCCCTCCCAGCCTATGACACTCCAATTGGGCTGAAAAGAACCGCCTGGCTCTTGGCTTGTGGGAGACCATCCAACATGCCTTTTATGTCGTACTTCTATACGGAAATTCCGAACCCCGTGCAGACGTGCAACAATTCATTTTAAGTGCGAGACTCCATGGGGGATGGGCGAATCATCTTTTTACAATTCTATACAAATACAAGAAGTGTCGTACAGCACAGTTACCGGCTGTGCCGGATGATCATTAAACATCAGACACGGAGTTTAAAGTTCCACCGCGCTTTCTCACGCCTCGTTTTCCACGACCGGTCTTCAGTTCATGGGCATTCCAGGCATGCTTCCGGGCATCGTGTAGCTCCCTTCACGACCCCGTCGCCTCCATCGCATGCCCTCGGCCTCCGCGCCCTCGACTCCTGCCCTCGCTCGCGCCTCTGCTTCGACCTCGCGTCGTGCTTCTTCACGCAGGTCTCGCTGCAGCTCCTTGCCCTGCGCGCGACTAATGCTTGCGGGTTCCGAGCCTGTGCTTCCATCGCCGCCACTGCCATTGCCTCCTCCGCGCGTGTTCTTCTTGCGTGGCCAGAAGCTGGGGAGCTCGATCTGCTGGAACCGAGGTTCTACACAGCGCTCATCAAACCACGTATGTAACCGCGCTTCCACTAGCTGGGCAATCTTGGGAACATCCTGCAGCCGTGATCGACTGCCAACTAGGCTACGGATCGAGAGGTCAAGTCTGTAATCATCCAGGAAGCTGAAAGTTAGGCACGTTGGCGTGGAATTGACTGCACTACCCGGAATGAACGAGATGGATAAGGTGCCGCTGAATCGCACAACTGACACTGCCAAGGCCACCGGGAGCACGGCTACCAAAGGCTTGGGATAGTTAAGTAGCAGCTTGGTCTCCAACCCCAGTGTAATGAAGTCGCTGAGATCCACATCCATCCGGGCTTGTAACCGTCCATGTTCACGTCCGGCATGCCCTCCTTCAGTTCCCCCGCGCCCGGTATTCAGCGCCAAGCCATCTTCGTCCACAGGAATAATGCGGCAGTTGCTGAAGATTGGGAACTCCTCCCCTAGACTGAGTTCTGCCACCTTGATCTCATCCAAAAAGTCTGGTCTGGAGCTGCCGTTCAATGCTTTGGTAAGCGATGTCAAGATGGCATCGTCATGCTGAGCATCGCTTCGGAATTGTGCGATCGTTNNTGCGCANATCAACACGTTGAACCAGTCGAGACTTTCTGGCTGGTGACTATCCACATTGTAATATGTCTTGTTAAGGATCGTGCCAACTGTTAATGAAGGTCCCGTCCTTAAGATACCAGATCTCGCTGTACTGAGGTGATGGGTTTGGCGGGAGGATGCACTTCTCAGCGAAAGAAGAGAACGTTTATGTGCAAGAGTTCGTGATCGTCGTTCAGTAGCCCGAAGGGCAGCGGTAACGTCTGGGGAGGGCGGGTCCCCGAAGATGAAGAACTTGATGAAAGCGCCGATGATGATCACGATCGAGAGTTGGCCAAGTAAGAGGCCATGTGTAAACGAGAGGCTGTCGAAGGACAGAAATGAGCTGGCGCTCTGGATTTTAGAATTCGCACAAACCAGACAGCTAGGGCAAGGGGCTCACGATGAGACAGCCTTTACGGGCACATCAGTGGTCGACATGCTATGGACCTGCCAGATTCTGCTCAAAGCTACAGCGCATTTCTCGTAGGCCACCCTATGATATTGGATGCAGCGTGCAGAAGAGTAGTCTTCTCCTTCAATCGGAGTTCAAAACTCCTTCAGAAAAATCAATGGCTTTGGTTCTAAAAGCGACGTCATTCGCCAAATAAGGCTCCTAGCCTTTGTCATCGCCGCACCATTCAAATCATGCACGTGCTCCAAATTGTTCTAGATGTCTTAGGATGGTAAAGCTGATATATCTGAATTCATTTACACACAGCGAAACTCGCAATTATATCGAAAATGCTACCCAAATTTCAGCTCCATGCAACCACATAAATTTCATTGTTGACGTCTATTCTCGAAGCCCTATAAACGCCATGATTCCACCATGACCTAAACGAACAAATCCACAAATCAGATCATGCTCAAAGGACATGCCCAAGACA
The DNA here is from genome assembly GCA_000743665.3 of Scytalidium sp. 3C. NCBI lineage: Eukaryota > Fungi > Ascomycota > Leotiomycetes > Scytalidium > Scytalidium sp. 3C. The sequence goes on along the minus strand of JMRO03000038.1, from coordinate 411,040 downwards.
TCCCACCGTTCTGGTGAATCGTAAAAAGTAAAGCAGTATAATACAATAAAATTAACTTGGACAACAAGCAGTATCCCCTGCATTACCCTAAACACAGTCTATTATAAATTCCAACATTCACATCTGCTGGGGATGTTCCATTGGTCCTTTTGACACAAACTCCCCGACTTGATCATGGAACTGCCAACAATCGCTGCGAGCTCTTCTCTATTTAGGAGTTCTGTGCGTCTCGGTTGCTTTGGGCGCTGGCACTCATGGTAGGCTGAGATATTGGCAAGGACATCTTGTTGACTTGGGTTTGTCTTACTTTGGCCCAAGCATAGACAATACCACTGACAAAGCCAATGAAAATAGCAGACACGCTGCCAAAAGTAACCGGAGCGGAGAAAAAGATGAGACCGCTGATGGCAATAGGCAGCTTGTTGAGGGCACCGACCATGGAATAGGTAGTCGAAGAGGTGACACGAATACACCATGCAGAACAGTAGGAAATGAAAATCGTCGCAAGACCGGAATAGATCATGCCGAGAATAAGGCTGTTTCTGCTGTCGAGAGGGAAATTCTTGGTGACGTTCTGGGAAGACCAGTCTTCAAAAAGTAAAGAGCAGAGAATGAGAACAGGAATTGTGAGAAGGTTGTTGTAGAACATAGCTGATTCATCATTAGTACCATGCGGGATTATCAGAACGAGGCTTTAGTACGTACTGTCCCAGTCTTTGAAGTTCATCTTTTTGATCACCTTGCGCATCGAAAGAACGTACGCGGCGCTGCAGAACACATTCATTCCCATCCAAGCATATCCCGCATTCAGTGTAGAAAGTGCAACCGCAGCTTCTCCATATTTGCTTTCTACGCTTCCATATAGCGCGTGCTGAATATCAGCCCAGGCAGCAACAACAGAGCTGAGAACCATTAGACCGAATGAAAAGAGTGCCGCTGCTGTGACGCTGCCTCCGAACCAGAGCACTTCGCCATAGGCAATAACAATGATAGTCAAGTTCTTAAAGATCGTATAAACTGGAACCGAGAGGTATTGTAGAGCCTTGGTACTGGTATATATCATTCCGACTAGGAGCAGCGAAATCGGGAACCCTGTTTTTGTTAATTGCTGGAGAAACCACCCTGTCGTCAGGCAAGACTTACAGGTCTTCGCTTTCTTACTATCAAAGGGTGCCATATTGGTGATCAGACCCATATATTTACAAATCATAATGGCCACAATGCATACAACAGACTAGAGATGCGTCAATGCACGATGAATCAGTCGTACTGGAAATGGATATTTACCTGGACAGCTAAGTAAAAGAAATTAAGATTCCAATTCGGTCCCGACACGCAGTATTTGTTCGTCACAGTCATAGAAATGGAGGACAAGCAATATGCGAGGATGGAGATCGCTGGGTTATTCGTGATTTGCGACATATGGAGTCCTCCACTTGACTTCACAGGTCTCGAAGAGCCGTAAGAATCTCGAAACGACGGCGAGCGGTCACCGAGCTTGTGCATCTCCACATCTGGAGTCCCGCTGCGATAATCTTCATTCTTCTTGTCATCCATGATTGTTTATGTTCTGACGCTTCAGATTTCTGGATGGAAAAGCGCAGCGTGGATCGTTGTTGCACGGAAAGGGGGACAGTGTTGACAGAAACTTGTAACAGGTAGACTAGAGAAGGAATACAAGGTTTCGAATCAGTTCTGCATCAGCAGAGAATATGTAAAGAGTTAAAAATCGCGAGAGACACTCTTCATTTATCGTACACCTTGTCGGGCTGTGATACCTGCTGGTCACTGCAAACACGGAGATGCCAGACAACAAAATTCTGGGCGCCGTCCGGTACGAGAGTCGCGAAATTTAACCACGTACTTTAATTTTAGCGTACGAGACAGGGGTAAGATACGCAACCGTCTGGCCCACGACGCTATCCGAGGACGCAAGAGTACGGGGAAGGCAGGTCTAGCCACTGGTTTTCTGCTACAAGTTAATACACAATACAAGAAACAGAAGATCTGGTCGGAGAACTATTAGTGATGTTAAATCTTAGTATCTACGGCATTTCATGTTAGTGGAGCCTCATGAACATAACACACAGTTTTCCAGGTATCCGATTACCTATGTCTTGCTAGTGCAATCGCCCCAAAAATCCCCTGCGTTTATATTTTTTGAAGGTAACAATCGCGTATCACAGGAGACGTTTTCCTTTCCGTTAATTCGCCTCTCCACTTGATAAACAACGCATCCCTTCTTAAGTTTTGTACATTTTCTCTCATTTCACAACGATCTCGCCATGGCGCACCTTGATTCCAAGGTAGCTTCTGTCCTGGACGAATCACATTCCGACGATGAAGATGCTCTCATTGCAGCACTAGAGGAGTCATCAGAGATGGACGCATTTCGAGAACAGAGAATTCAGCAATTACACTCTGAATTCACACGAGCGAAGCTACAGCAAGAAAGGGGTTTTGGCAACTATACAGAAATCAAGGAAGAGAAAGAATTGATGGATTTAACGACGGAAATTAAACACGTTATTGTTCACTTCGCAAAGGACGACTTCACACGGTGTAGGATCATGGATGGACATTTGCAGGTAAGACGGAAGCCTGCCGGCGCAATCTACGCACCTAACTCAAGATAGCAACTTGCGCCAAAACACTTTGATACTAGATTCTTGAAGATAGACGTTGAGAACGCTCCTTTCCTAGTAACCAAACTCAAGGTCCAGGTCCTCCCGTGTGTTTTAGCCTTCATCGGCGGTATTTGCGTTGACAGGATCATTGGATTTGAAGGGTTAGGTTATACTCAGGACACTTTTACAACAAAGGATCTGGAGGCCAGATTGCTGAGCTCCGGCGTGATACAGAGAGCGAAGGTCACTGAAAGCAACAACTCGAATATTCTAAGCAGCACAGGTAGCAGGAAAGAGAGCCGCGATGGTGAGGATGATGATGATGACGACGACTGGGATTGAAAGAGCTGGGTCCAAACCACAAGACGAGCTTGGTCGCTGCACTTATACCAAGCTAAACTATCAGCTGGATGCTCCTATAATCAGTCGACAGTAGACGTTCACTTATCCATGGCTACAAAGATAGCCTTTAAATGCTTTCATAGGCCTTCAATTTGGTCTGCCTACGTACTGGGATGGGAATGCTTAAATGTATTCCGGACGAAGAGAGAGCCTTTGTCTGCAGGCCTAAGACCGTTGTTTGATACGACGATCGCGGCTCCCAAGCCCCGGAGACATATCTAGTAGAATCAAGCAATCAAAACTCGTAACGGACAAATCATTATGAAACTCGTAGTCTCGCTCACGAGTCATTGGCTTGTGCGGAACAATTGCACAATCTTTCAGTATCAATGTTCCTGAAGACCTTTCACTGTAGTCACAAAGCCTGTGAAATGCTGTACGCACCACTGATGACCAAGGCGATTACCGATCACACAATAGCTGACAATGTTACAATTCTTCTGGTGAGAGCTGAGTGCATTTCATCAGATCCTTCCATGTTAGTTTGCTTAAATTCTTACTGCGTTGCCTATCGGAATTTCCCCTCAATCACGTGTAGCGATAACGAGTGGGGTAGTCGACTTTAACAAGGGTGATGGCGAAATTCCTCCGTTATGCTAATGGTATCAGAAAACGAAACACTCCTTCAGCTCAGATCAGTAAAACTTCTTCCATCAACAACATAATCCGACATGAGGGCATACTGGTACGACAACGACGCGGTACGGAAACTTCAATAATGACAATACCGATTCTTATGCCTATACTGACGAATGTATAGAGCGCGGATCAGCGGGAGCTTCATGACTCCGGTCGAAGCGTTTCCCAAGATCAGCTTGCAAAACTCGGTGTGCTCTGCTATCGCTTCCCTGAAGTCGAGCAGGTTGATCAACTTGCATCTGAGAGAGATTACAAAAACCGAGATGTGATCACAGTGTCTCCAGAGAAGATGGGCGACGTCTATGAAGAAAAGGTCAAGATGTTCTTCCACGAGCACATCCACGAGGACGAAGAGATCCGTTATTGTATGGATGGGAACGGGTTCTTTGACGTCAGAAGTGAGGATGACAACTGGGTGCGGATTCAACTAGAGAAGGACGACTTAATCGTAGGCCACTTAGCCTGTATTCCCCCCGCGCTTTCTAATCCATTGGTATCTAGATCTTACCAGCGGGTATATATCACCGCTTCACAACCGATACGAAGAACGTAAGTAACACTTGCCGAGCTCAGGGAGTTATAGTGAGCTACTAACAGCTATGTTCTAGTACATCGTAGCTATGAGGCTTTTCAAGGATGAACCAAAATGGACCCCTTTGAATCGCAGTGCGGAGGTTGATGAGAATCAATACCGCAAGCAGTATCTGCAGACCTTGTCTTCTGTTCCAGTCGCTTGAACTTGATACCTGACAGCCTTCAAAGGTAATATCTTAAAAAAAATTGCTAGCGATCCAGCGAATGAATGCTTTATGACTCCTGTTCTAGCCTATTTCACCTGATGTACATTTGAAAATGCGTGAAATTTGAATATACCGATTGTTGTAGATAAGCCTGCCACCCAAAATCTACGCTTTCTCCTGCGGTGTTGGCGCCTGTACAGTAATTACCCCGCTTTGTGACGTCCTATAGCTAATCAGCCCTGTCCTGCCACGCCCTGCATCCCTTAAACTAGATTGCAATAAGCGAACAGTCGAGCCGATATGCCGGACAATGGTTGATGGCAGCATACCGCTTAAGGTGCAAAGCTATGTCAAGATCGATTAGCATGTACCTTTAGGCAAAAGAGGCTTTAATGGACGTCCAAGATAGAGGACAAAATGAACACAACAATGGCGAGTCAATATCGATGGAGACAGTCAAGACAAAACTGCAATTACCATTAAGCTGTGATCCTCCAGGTCCAAACAATCCACCGAAACAGCTTATATGGATTGTGAGTGCACTCTACAATATCTGAAGATGTCCTCTCAGGACCCTTCAACTTATTATTTCCCTATGGCAAGAGCAGTGGCTTTAGGCAATTCTCTTGCTACCACAATATCTCATTATCAATGGTACTGGTCTCTGATGTATCTTACTAATTATAAACCAGGTATACGGCGCCACAGGTCACTTAGGACGAAGCATCGTGCGAAAAGCCCTTGCCCAAGGAGATCTCGTCACTGCTGTGGGTCGCACTCTGGAGAATAGCATTGAATCAATGCAAAATTGGCATGAGAACTGCCTTGGAACCTTGTGCGATGTCAGAGCACGAGATTCTGTCGGAAAAGTTGTCAAGAAAACAATCCAGCATTTTGGGCGGATTGATGTTATAGCTAATTGTTCCGGCTATGGAGTAATTGGTGCATGTGAGGACCAAGATGAGCATGAAGTCCGTAATCAATTCGAAACTAATTTCATGGGTACCGTTCATATCATTCAAGAAAGTCTTCCCTACTTTAGAGAACAGGGAACCGGACGATATCTCATATTCAGCTCAACTTCGGGAGCCCTTGGCGTCCCAGGACTGGGACCGTACTGCGCAACTAAATATGCAGTGGAAGGTTTAATCGAATCAATGTTGTATGAAATTGACTCGTTCAATATAAAAGCTACATTGGTTGAGCCTGGACTGGTTCGAAGAGATGAACCGGACTGGGCATCTAATCCGCTACCTACCTGGGGTCATTTTCTGATCAAACCAGCAAGTGAACCTTATTCTCATTCGACATCTCCAGCAATGCACGCCAAACGAATGGTGCAATGGCTTGGGGACAAACAACCCACGAGTGCAGTGAAATGTGCGGAGCTGGTATGGCAGCTTGGACATTGTTCCTATCCGCCCCTTCGATTACTACTTGGGAGTTACGCCATAGAAAGTATTAGAGATCGTCTGAGGTCCATCATTGAAGAATTGGAGGACTGGAAGCATCTACATTTCCCGATGGGTCCAGACGCGCCAGCAAGCGATGACAAAGAGGAAGACGGCGATGAGACTGGGCGAGTAGATAATGGTACTTAGATATAAGTTCAAGATACGCTATATAAATTTATTTCTGTTTTGTTTTGTTGTGTATTGCAATTTAACTGCAATTTATTGTAATCCCAGACCGTATATACCGTCTATAGTACGCCACCAATGCTACCATTACTCCAAAACGAAAAGCCAACATCTTATAGTATACGACTTTACCTAACTTCAGGCGGCGGCGCTGCAGCGGCAGCAATGTCATTATTAATAGCATCAGCACTTTCCTCTCTTGGTGCTCGCTCAAAAAGCCTCCTCCACCACATTGGTGGATCTAAGGGTCGAGAGCCATTGTGTAGTGGTGGGTAGACATCTGAGAAGAAATACCAAACGTGCCCTATCACTACCCCCATAATCTCATCCTTCGGTATGGTACCGTGCAATACCAAACTGAACCCCATCAGGACCCATGGAAGATAGGGAGCTGTAAAGACAAGCAGTCCCAGGAAACTCAGCCGAGTGTCTGGATTTCGTCTAGACCAGATATAGACTAAAGTCGAGGATAACGGATGTCCTAGGAACGGCATTGACACCAGCGGAGAAAGACAGATAAGTGACGTGGTGGCATACAAGAGAAGCCAAGAGAAATGCGCAGGGGATCGGCCAGCCGACTCCTCTAATAATCGCGAGTATCGCTGAAGAAAGAAGACATGAAAGACAAGATCTAGGGAGAGAGGTCCGAAATAGAGGAATGTGGTTAGGAGCCGCCAGTACTAAGACGAGCCACAGGATCAGCACCTTCAGCATTCAACACAGCGCAGTTGAAGGGAATCTCACCTGAGATTTGGCGAAGACCGCCCGAAAGCTATAGAATAATTGGAATGGTGTCACGATTTGGCACTGCACGAGTGCACTGGTAACCACAGTTGCCGTTGTCCACCATCGAGTGCACACCGGCATCTCCCAAAACCAAGTCTCAAGTGGGAAGCCGGCTTGTCCACCTATGCCGCCCCCAACCATTTGATCCATAATGGCGATGTGTGGTATATAGACGATATATCGATCCAAATGACCGGCCGTATGTGAGCGGTCTTGCAACGTGAGGGTGAAAGAGCCTTGGTCCGAAGCCTGTATGTACTCCAGGTGTTCCAAGAAAGTAGTGGAGTCGAGTAGGTATTGTCCAAGTTGGCCTCTTGCGCGATGCCGATAAAGTGGCGAGTCATCCCACGCAGGGTACGGTACAGCCGCAGCGGAGATCCCTGCTACTACTGTGGCCGTTACGCGCGTTGACAGCCTTGCGCCAACTCTCTCCACATCGCGGCCAGCCGCGTCGCGATAACCACACAATTTCAAATACCTTTCGATGGACCCTAGGACGTGTAACTTGACCAGGCGTGCGGCTTCTGAGCTACCCAAGGTCTTGCTTGATTGCGAGGAGGCTTGTGTCGAATATACATCTGAGTTATTGTTATTGTCAGATTTCTCTACCTCGGAGACACTTGGCTCTTTTACACACAGATCTGCGGATAGCTCAAGTTAGAAGCACTGACGCGAGAACTAGCCGGCTTTCTTTTGAAAGATGTCGCAGATTATGAAGCACAGGACTGATGTGTCGCATGGAGCTCCATCACGAGCAGGAATGATCGGTGGGAGACATGGGGCAGGAAAGACACCATCAATGGCAGGGAAACGTGTTAGCAATGGTATTGAACGTGAGTCCTTCTAGATTGAGACGAGAAAATTAGACCACACCATTAATTGGAAGTGATGCTGACTCAACCGGTTGATAGCTGGAGACCCCCTACCACATAGAAAAAAGCATCGCTACAAGCCAGGAACTGTTGCCCTGCAAGAAATAAGAAGGTATCAGAGATCAACTGATCTATTGATGTCAAAATTACCGTTTGCACGCCTAGTAGGCTGAATACCTAGTCCTCAATGTGACAACGGAAGGTCTTATTCTAATTCAACTCTTAGGTTCGTGAAATTGCTCTCACATTGCGCCCCAGCGGAGACGGTATGAGGTGGCAGTCTCAGGCGATACAGGCTCTCCAGGAGGCATCGGAAGCCTTTCTAGTCCACTTGTTTGAGGATACGAATCTCTGTGCCATACATGCAAAGAGAGTCACAATTATGCAAAAGGATATTCAACTTGCTAGGCGTATAAGAGGTGCATGGGGTGGTCTGGGGTAAAATGGCGTCCAACTGTATCTTTATATCGTTTACTTTCATATTACGGATTTGGGTTTGGGAATATCCTTCAAGGCGTTCATGGGTATTTGTAGACGATCAAATACTCCTGGTACTCGTAATTATGGGTATTTATACCTTATTGAAGCGTTTGTTCTTACTATAGTTATATTCGAACTCTATTGTAACCCTGCTGAGGTAAAGATTTCTTGCCCTCTTTAGGGGTTTAGCTTAATAGAACGCCAGAGTCCACCTCACTGGTCTGCCAGGCATGATCTAGGCCTCGACGAAATGCAATCGGTGGAAGACAGTCGTTGGAAACCGTCTTCGTTACCTTTACCCAGTTCCAGATGTTTTGCATATGTTACCATCAATGTTCGGCGTCGTGTGCACTCTTGGCCACCTCGTTCTGAATCTCCATTGCTCTAGATAGGCTCAGTCTCTCGCTCAAGCCATTTCATCGTCAGGGTGTCCCCTTTAAAGTAGTCTTTTGTCTTAGAATAGACCTCTGCATGATATGCGTTTATCCAGTGCTTCTCCTTCCTTGTCAAGAGCGTCTCGTCGATGAGTTTTCGACAATATGGCACCATTGTGACGTGTTCAAATCCCAAATATGGCTTGTCTCCAAACTTATGGTTGGTTTCCACTTCCCTGACCATTATCATATTTTCAATACGAATACCAAATGAACCATCTTCATAATATCCAGGTTCATTAGAGAGCACATTACCAGGGGCTAAGGGTACCTCGGAATATTGGATCCTTGTACCAATGCCAATAGGGCCTTCATGTACATTCAGATAAGAGCCCACACCATGGCCAGTTCCATGTCTATAATCCAGACCATCCTCCTAAAGCCTGATTAGAATATTTTAATTGCACGGAATAGGGGAGCAGGAGCCAAAGGACCATACTTACCCATAAGAACTGCCTTGCGAGAGTGTCTAAGGCAAAACCACTGGTCCCTTTCGGGAAGACGGCAACATCAAGTGCAATGTGTCCTTTAAGAACAAGTGTGTAAGCTCTCTTTTCCATGTCCGTAGGCTCAGAAAAGTGAATCGTTCGCGTGGTATCCGTTGTTCCATCTAGGTATTGTGCTCCTGAATCACAAAGATATATTGCCTTTGGATCAATAATGGAGCAGTTGTCTCGCTCAGGCTTGTAATGAATGACTGCCGCATTTGGCCCAGTAGAAGAGATCGTATCAAAAGACAACCCAACAAACTGATCTTGCTTAGCCCGGAATGATTCGAGCTTATCTGCAGCAGTAACTTCATCAATAGTCGCCTTTTTATCAATTATTTGATCTTCGAGCCAGGAAAAATACTCGATCAGGGCGGCACCGTCTCTAACATGGCAAGCCCGCATTCCTTGAAGCTCAGTTTCGTTCTTCACTGCTTTTGCATCCCCAATCGGACTTCTTACTTCTTCAACCTTGGCATCCCCGCCAAGAGACCGTTTCAATGCCCATGAAGCCTTGCTCGAAACTATGAACTTCTTGATTTTGGATTCTTGCTGTTCGTTCTCAGCTGTTAATGTCTGGCTGAGGGCTTGACTGTCATTGAATATCTCATCGTATGGCCGCACCGAGATTCCATTCTCGTTAAGATACGTCTTCGCGTCGTTATCCAATTGCGTGGAATCAACGTATAAAGTGGCATCGGTTGGTGTGACTGTGGCATATGAGAAGAATACAGGATTATATGGAATGTCACTGCCGCGCAAATTAAAGAGCCAGGCAATTTCATCCAACAAAGACACGATGAATCCGGAGCTTTTCTTTTTCTCAAGCTCCTTTCTGAGATCCTCGAGTTTCGCCTTCACATCTTTCCCCGCAAACTTTTTTGCCAGCACTTTGATCGGTTCTCTTGGGCGGGATGGCCGTTCGGAACCCCAAACTGCATCAACCAGATTTTGCTCTACAGCTACCAGATCTTGCCCCCCACGTTTCTTTATCTTATCCGCCAGTTTTCTAGCATCTGATGCAGATATGACGGTAGGGTCGACGCCTACAACTTTCCCGCCTTCGGATTGTTCTGCCGACCACTCCTGCCAGGTCGGGACATCCTGCAAGCCCTGCTTCAGCAACAGCCAATTTGCATCCAGTTGTTTCGATGCTTGGTTGAAATAACGGCCTAATATATCGTTAACAAGGACATCCTGGTGGTAGCTGTTAGAAAAAACAGACCGTCGGTGGCCAGAGCAGCCTTTTCGTGGGTCACAACAGCGCACCCAGCAGAGCCGGAGAAACCTGAAATAAACTCTCGTCTGGCATCACAGGATGCAATATATTCAGAAGAATGACAGTCTTCGGACGGTACAACTTTGAGCTCGGTTAGCTATTAAGCATTCCCCAAACATGTTCACTCACGCACTATATACATCAACATTATGCTTCCTCATCAAGTTCCTCAGTTGAGCAAGACGCTCTGAGGTATTGACTGTCTCCATCTTAAGTGCTAGAACAGATGTTAACATAAGCCGCATACGACGTATCTGGGCTGACTTGCCTGAATTAGAGATCGAGGCACTGTTACCGGAGTAGTAACGAATATTTACTCTAATATTCGACCAACCACTGCTGACGTTGGCAAGCTGAGCCCTAGGGAAAAAGAAATTCCTGAAGAGAAACCTTGCTACAATCCTGTTGTATCGCATTGATACACCAGAATCGTCGTCGATGGCTCCGTTAGCGGCGTGACAACTTATCGGCTTCTGGAGCGGATAGAAGGCTGTCCGGCGTGTGACGGTTGAGCGCAAGCTTGTCGGGGAATAGATTGCCTTCAGCTATTTACCAAACCCCCTAAGAATGAAGAAACTTCCCCTTCTAAAAAATTCTCTCCTTTCCACGAGCGCTCAAAAGTGCAGAAGATAGATATCCGAATCAGGTAGGTAAGATAAACAAGGCTGTGGTTAGGCTCGGCTTGGGCTGGGGCTTGACCAGGATGCATGCCCAATTACGTGCACACTCAGGGGTGACAATAGAGCCTGACAGGACCGCAACACTTTCCGTCGAGCAAGTACTCCGGACTCCGGACTCCGTGGATGGGAGCGGTTCTCACAATCATTCTTGGCAGAAATCGACTGTCTGCTATGTATCTGGCTTTGCTTCAGTTGTTCTGTTAAATACGAACCAAGACTTTCTACTTTGGATGACTGTTTTTGTTCTCCATTTTGCTAAACAGTGCCGGAGTCTGAGTTTCTTGAATATAAGTTTCTCTGATCATGCCTTGCGATTGTTTGGCCATGCTTGCGTTACTCTTGCTACAAAAAGTTGCCCAGTATCAACCTATAAATTCTTTACTGGCATTTGATCGTGGTCAATTTTTATACTCCTCCCTATAGTGCCTGTCGAATTGCTGGGTACCCATCCTCTAGTACCTTACCATGTCCTCAGGCCGCAATGTGACGCATCCCAGACACCCCACCACCAGAACCCTTGCGTATTTTGAGCATTCCCTTATCCATATGTTCAAACGGTGTGACCAGATAGTGTTTCCACGTCACAAATCAACAAACAATTGACTTGCCCGGTTACAACCTCTACAAATGAAACTGATAGGCAACGATGTTTAGATTAAAATAACCAAAGTATCTGGATCCTTTTTCTTTAGGCACTTCCAAGTTCGAGAGCCATGGATCAGGTACCACTGCCAACGTCGGTTGAGGATGCAGAAGCTGTGAGTACAGAAGCCTTTCCTCTGCCGTACACTCAAATGTTCCCGCCTCCTCATTACAAAATCCAATTGAAAAATAAGATTTTATTTCTTTCAAAAAGACTCATTCAAACACCTGATATCGTCGTCAGCTCCCTAGACCTAATTAGCTTTTCCCTTATTGATGGTGTGTACAGCTAGTGCTGAAATTATACCAACCGGGGCCACCAGAGGAAATTTCAAATATCCAAGAAGCCCTTCAGCGCCTACAGCGGTCGCCAGCCGGATGGGAACTTGCCAATACTTTTCTTGGTAGAACGGATGAAAAGGTTGGATTCTTTGGAGCCTTAACTTTTATAGTTAAACTGAACACAGAATCGTAAGTTTTGGACCTCTTTAACTTCTAGATCTATTAATGTTATATTGTAGAGAATCTCTCAGTAAGAATGACCAACAAGCCCTGCTGGAGAACCTTGTGGGCTGGTTGATTCGATATACGGAGAATAACAAAGGGGCCCTTGTCACTAGGAAGCTATGCTCAGCCCTTGTGACATATTTTCTGCACTTCCCAGAAACTTGGACAAAATGTATCAGGCACTTGATATATTGTCTATGTATAGGCCAAGCGGTCCCATACGATAGCCTAGAGAGCGCCCCGGAGACGTCCATCCTATTGCAGTCTACCCCAAAGGTCAAAGGACGTGCTGTCTTGTGGTTTGCAGCAGCACTTGCGGAGGAGGTTGGGAAAACCGATTCAAATCTCATAAAGCAGTGTGTTACCTTGCAATTGCTCTTGCTTCATTATCCGCTAACTCAAGACAGCCACAAATTTCACGAGCAACTAAAGTCAAATGTCAACGATGTCGTTCCCCTAATTGCACAAGGTATTAGTAGAAACATCGGCAATGAGGATATTGATGTGCAATTCACGCAAGAAGCTATGAAATGTTACCAGGTTAGTGAGATTTCTCTTCTTTCATAGAGGAGTTTTAACAATCAAATATGGGGCTGGAAAAAAGTGTCAAATACGCTTTTACTGATTGACCTGCTAGGCTTGGGTGCTCTACTCCCATCGTGCCTTCGTAGACGCCAGTATCATGCTTGAACCTCTCCAGTCATTGGTGAAGCCCGCCATGGTATGGTTGAGCCATGATGAATTGTACGAGGTTACAGTTGAACTCTTTTCAGACGTCTTGGCGAACTATTCACGATTCTTTACTGAAGAGGACCTGAAACATCTCTCTCACCTCTTTAGCACTCCTTGGGCTCAGAATCGATATCAACAATTAATCCTCGGTGACTTTGAATTTGACTCGCTTCAATTTGGTCAATTTATGCTTGCGTTCGGGGACTCCACCATCCAAAATTTAGCTCAAAACTCCGCCACTGATCCTCAATCACAACAGTTCCTGTCTGCACTCTGCGGCCTATTGAGGGCGAAAGGATACGCTGTATACGAAGACAAAATATTCCTACCAGCTTTAGAATTTTGGTCAACGTTCGTCGAGACAATGGTAGACTTCCTCTACTCTTCGGAAGAGGGGGAGCCTTGGTTCCTATCAGCTAAAGCCCATATAATGCAGGCGATTGAGAGTTGTTGGTATAAGATACAATTTCCACCCGTCCAAGAGTTTAGATCTTGGGACTCAGTTGATAGAACAGAGTTCAAAGATGCTCGAAAGGAAGTTGCAGATCTCCTTCAACAGTCCTACGTCCTCGTTGGACCACCACTCTTCTCAGTTTTTGTCGATTTAACTCTGCAGTCCGTTAACACTAGATCCTGGGCCAAGCTAGAAGCTTCCCTATATTGCCTCACAGCACTGTCGGACTGTATATCCGACAATGAGTGTGATGTCTACCTAGAGAAGGTGTTTGAGTCGCCAATATTTTCGGTTTTGGTCGATTCTGATACGGAAATGCTCCCACGAACCCAACAGACCTTTCTTATGTTGATTGATGAATATTCGAAGTATTTTGAGGGACATACGAAATACCTTCCACAGACACTAACCCATCTCTTTGAGGCGGTTGAATCTCCATTATTAGCCGGAACGGCTTCCAAATCAATATTTTCACTATGCTCATCCTGCCGCAGCTCCCTCATTACAGATGTCGGAACCTTCCTTCGTGTATATGAGAAAGTATCGCAAAATTCCTCGGTTGATAGCCTAACGAAAGAGAGAATTACAGGAGCAATTGCCTCAGTTATACAGGCCATACCAGAAGATGAACTCAAGCAGCCACCTTTAGATGAGCTCCTCAATTTTATCGAGAAAGATCTTAGACATTGTTCACATATGCTGACTTTGGAGGCATCCATTACGCCTTCACAACCGGGAAATCCAAGTAACACTAATGTAGGTGCCAACTCAAGCTTCCAAGAAGCCCTCGAAGTTGGACTATCAGCATTGAGATGTCTCGCAAGTATGGGGAAAGGGCTTCAAGTGCCGGATGACAGGCTAGTAGATGTGGAAGCCAAGAAAAGTGTGCCTTCATTTTGGATCTCTGGTGGTGGCAATGTTGTGCAACAAAGGATTCTCAGGATTATTGTGGCTCTTTGTGATGCCTTCCCAACCGAAGGAGATATTGTTGAAGCAGCATGCCAGGTCTTCCGTTCTGGGTTCACCGAAGATGAGCCAGGCCCTTTTGTATTTGGACTCGATGTAGTAGTCCAGTTTTTATTAAGAGCTGATTATCATACCCCGCGTTTGGGTGCTGTCCTCGGTACTGCCTGCTCTCTCGTCACCTCTCGCATTTCCACCTCTGAAGGTCATGGTGGTCTCTATAGCCTGATGATTTGGGTGACATCACTACTACAAAAATTAGGGGGTAAGAGAGCAACCGGATATGCATAAACCTATATCGCTGACAACGTGACAGAGCCAAGTAATGATCCAGAAATAGCACAACATGGTATTGATTTCCTCTGTCGCCTTATGCCAACATATGTTAACATTATTATACAACAACCGTCGCCATCTCTTGAGTTCTTGTTTATGTTTGCGCTTAAGGCCATTACAGGAAGCGATCCTTTGCCAAAATTCCTCGCAGCAGACTTTTGGGTAAAGTAATATATTAACATTCTCTGCTTCTATTCTAACATTAACTCCAGAGTATATTCCTCACACTGAAAGATCTCCCGGAACAAACCCAGTCAGCCATTGATGAAATACTCCAAAGTCTTGGACCTCTGCTTGCTAAGGCTCTTGTACTGAATATCGGCGGGAATGCGTCACGAAGCGAGTTAGATAAACTCTGTGACCCCTTGAAGAAACTTGTTGCTCGTCAAGTGCGAGCCAAAAGCTGGCTCGAGACTGCACTGTCTGACCCGAGCTTCCCTAGCCAGAAAGTTTCCAGCGATGAGAAACGAATATTTCTTCAGAAGTTGATAAGGTGCGTTGAGCTTTCATATCCATGCTCTAAAATTTTTGCTGACGGAGCCCAAAGTCTACGAGGAGCTAAAGGCACTAATCAAGTCGTACGGGAGTTCTGGCTTAGCTGTCGGGGCTCGAATTTTGCTTATGCATCATAGAATGCAGTTAGGGTTAAGGGGCCGTCCACTTCGGTTTTCGGTTCCTGTTCAATGATCCATATCTGGTGAAGAGAAGTTCTCGGAGAAGGGATCTTCTGGTTATACTCTGCTGGCAAAGAGCACGTCGTTCCATCGCGCAGAAATTTCCTCCGGCCTATAAACGATGATTTCCTGCAGAAAATATACCCTAGAGTTTTATGGATCGCAGAAAGATCTAACACTATTTGTTCACGTGGTGGTTGACGTCAATTACCGTAGCTCAGATACAGTTAAAACAATAAAAGTCAAGTCTATTTAGGGGTTTGGTGCCCACGGTACCTCGGTATGCAGGGTCCATCCAAGAGGCGCTAGCGATCCAACTTTAGGATAAGGCTGTGCCAAGAAATCACACGATGCGTTATCTGTCAGGCATTATTCTGATAGAGATCTCAACAATTTAGAAAATCCCTACCCTTAAGTAACCACATATACCAAAAGAATCGAAAATTCCATTTGAATGCTGCTGTGAACCGACGCCAGCTATATATATGTATATTATCTAGGTTGGGGACTCCAACAATGCCAGTTGGCATCACACAACGTGGCTACCCAGAATGAAGAAGTCAAAATGGATTCTACTTGCTCCCGCCACCTCAGAGCAGCGGCACTGCTGCTCATTTACGCCCTTATTCCAGGTACGCATGCTACCTCTATCACACCATCGCCAGTAGCAACATCCGCGACGCAGGCACAAAGGAACGCAACCGGAACGTGTGAATTTCGGACGATCAACTACATAACGGACACTCTCCCTCAATTTTGTCTGCTATCTTCATGGAGCAACGCTAACTACGTGACTGCTTCTCCAACTCCCTCCGGGGATGATTGTGGAAATTTGCAAGGAGCGAAAACGGATGCCTCAATCACATCGAATGACAATCCCCTTCTTGTCCAAGAAACCGCTATTTCGGAGACTGTTGCTATACCAGCTACTGAGACGCACGCTTCAATCGACTCTACATCCTCTGTTACTTCGGGAACAGTCGTGGCTGATAATGAACTGGAGCTTAATGACGCTTCGTTCCTCTCGTTTGAAGAATGGAAGAAGCGGACATTAGAGCGTGCCGGCCAGTCAAACACCAATATAGGAAATCGAGGAGGGTCAGGAAATAGAGAGGCTAGAAAAAGGGATAGGGAAAACATTCAGAATAACCTTGACTCTTTGGGGGACGAGAACGAGCTGGATATAGATTTCGACGTGTTTCGAGGCTCCGTGGACGGGAGTAGCATATCCCACGGGTCAAGGCCGTCCGAGCCTACAGGAATCCAGGAAACGCAGGATGAAGAGGACACGAAGCAGNAGTAAGGGCGAGTACCGGAGCAAGGATGCGGGTAAAACTTGCAAGGAGCGCTTCTCTTATGCATCCTTCGATGCTGGTGCGACAGTACTTAAAACTCATCCCGGTGCTAAGAATGCCAAAGCGGTACTTGTAGAGAACAAGGACTCTTATATGTTATCCGAATGTTCTGCTGAAAACAAGTTCATCATTATTGAGCTATCTGTGCGATTACCCTTTTCACCTAGAAGCAGAAATGTCTATGTGCTAATCAGCTGTTTAGGAAGATATATGGATAGACACTGTCGTCCTTGCAAACTATGAGTTTTTCTCAAGTATGATCCGGAACTTTCGTGTGAGTGTGAGTGATCGATATCCCGTCAAGCCAGACAAGTGGAAAGATCTCGGAACATACGAAGCCAGAAATTCCAGAGAAATACAAGCTTTCTTGATCGAGAACCCGCAAATTTGGGCCAGATATTTGAGAATAGAATTTCTCAGCCACTATGGAAACGAATATTATTGTCCCGTATCTCTCATCCGAGTACACGGTACACGCATGCTGGAAAGCTGGAAAGAGACTGAAGCAGGTAATGAAGAAGATGAAACGGATAATATTGAAATAGATATCCCACAGGATGAGGTACGTAATACGCCAAAGAAAAACATTTAAGTCCGATATTCACAGAGACCTAGGCTACAAATGAGCGAACTACACAGCCTATATCCTCGTCTCTAACAGACCAGGATAACAATACCTTTCCAGATGCCTTGGAAATTCCCGTTGAGATCTCTAAGCCTACATCAACTGAGCAACTTTTCGTTCCCTGGCTGAATTCCACTACTCATATTCCAGTGCTTATGGATCAATATGTGGGATTTCCTCTCTGTTTTCCATCGAGCTCTGTGCTCGAGACCATTTCTCCAAAGGTCACAGACTCAAAACATGGAGAGGCATTTGGTACGAACATTTCTACCGACCTTGATCCCGCAAAGGGACCAGATTCAAGTTCTGTTACAGAAACGAATTCATTACCGTCGGTATCAACTACGCCTCCGCCCCAAGACGTACAAGCAACGTCTACTCTTCATGAAAGTACTTCCGATGTTGTGGATGGGCAGAATAGTAATAGACCAGCGTCTGAATCCTCTGAGGCTACAAGTCAAGTGAGTACCAAGGCGCAGGAAGGGACAAACATTCAGAAAGTCAAAAGTTCTGCTGCTTCAACCGCTCCGGCAGCCTCGCCAACTCCCCAGGAAAGCTTTTTCAAAGCAGTTTCTAGACGGTTACAACTACTGGAAGCAAATTCTACTTTGTCGTTGCAGTATATTGAGGAACAATCTAGAATTCTGCGAGAGGCTTTTAGTAAAGTGGAAAAGAAACAACTTCAGAAAACAACAACATTTTTAGAAATACTCAACAACACCGTCCTTGCAGAACTGCAGGTATTCAGACAGCAATATGATGAGATATGGCAAGCTACGGTAATTTCGCTGGATAGCCAGAGAGCGGAATCGCAGAGAGAAATCTTAGCCATCAGTGCGAGACTCAACATTCTGGCAGATGAAGTTGTGTTTCAGAAGCGTATGTCGATTGTTCAGTCTGTCTTGCTCCTACTATGCCTTGGCCTAGTCATATTCTCACGCGTATCATCTGCGGCGTATATTGAATTCCCCAATAGCCGAAGAAGAGCATCAAGGTATCCTGCGAATCTGGTTGACGATTCACCTAGCAGCCCTGATTCATTCAAGGGCGATTTTAGAGAGAGCAGGGATTGGTCACATCCAGGGCGTATTCAAGAACATCTTGATGAGCCTTCATTGAGAGTGGAAAATCTCGATCATGCACCTCTCACACCAATATCAACATATTCTGGATCGGAACGGGGTGGATCTCCTATGGTGATAGACGAGTCTATACCACGGGTCGAGGAACCTGCACACAACGACTCATCCGTGCTGATGGCTGGATCACTGATGCCCAATTCCCACAGAAGAAGCTTTTCTGGGTGGCATGATGTGGCTGATTCCTCCGTAAACCTACCAGAGTTTAGGATATCTCAGAGTCAGGAAGATGAATTCCTTAATCAGACGATGAATCTCGATGTGACCGCCAGCAGAGATCATATGGGTGACGGATCGGAAGAGCTGTGCGGTCCAGAGACAGCGCATCGTACATTACATAAACCGCTCCCAGCATTACCTCCTGACTCCAGCTGATACTGGAGTCCATCGGCTATAATCCATTGTTATTTAGCGTGGAGTTTAGGATTTAGGAATTCATAGATATCTCATAATTCATTATATTATCCACTACGAAATTTATTAACATTTCGCAGTTGTCTCCCCCTAATGTGGTGGTCGCGTATTATGTTATTATTTACCGGATCTCCCATCTTTCGACATATAAGAATAGCTCAGATCACAAATATCATAGGAGTGAATTTTCTACGGTCTTAGGAAGCATAATTGACAGGATCAGGAATCGGCCGAAAATAGTTGGTTTTATTTTCAGGAAACCATTGCCATCTTGCAATCTCAATCATGGCCAAACTCAAAATTATATAAAATTGCTTTCCGTTTAAGAAAGAGAAAATAGAGACTTGTTTCCGCAGATGGTTACCAAGACCAATATTGATCAGATCTAGGCGATTATCAAACTGAGCTTTAGGGGTACCCGCCTGAACGATATCGCACTAGCTGCGGCGGTCCAAGAGAATATAATCTAAATCCTAGCAACCAAGTTTCAAATCAACATTAAAGCCAAGCTTATCGTATTCTATATTATTGTCAGCTCTAAGCAGTCTCATTATTACATGTCATTGACCTACAACGCCGGAAGTTGGGATATGTATCTCCACAGTAACCGTCCAAGACATATTCATGCTCTGCAAGACTGGTGCCTCGGTCGTATTGTGATTGACGCCGACGTTGTTCGTCTCTCAAGTGGTGGCCAGAGCTTGGGGCGAACAAGCCTACGAGATGTTAAGTCGGTATGGCGGAATATTATGCCATGCGGGAACTTACCAATGTGTTCTGCATTTTCGCAGCTCCGCTTTAGTTTGGAGGGATTATCTACGGGAGGGAATTGATCTTCCTGTCCAGCCCGACCATAAGGGTCGCTCTGTGTGAAAAACAGCTACCAAACCAGTAAATAGAAGAGCAATAACCTTTGATCCGGCTGCTCACCTTCGGCCGACAATGGGGTGGCTCTAACATCACGCTGCTGTTCCGAAATTTCTGGATCAGACAATCCTTTCCCTGTATGGCTTTGAACGTGTTGGTAAGATGCTCCATGACCATTCTATGTATTTCCACATACTAGCATAAGAAACTTCTGCAACCTTGTCGCTTTTAAAGCAGTGCCTAAGGAGATATTAACGGCGGCAATACCCTAACTAGAGTTAGAACCTACCACTTTTTGTTCGCCCTCATTTCGACGAACTGAAACACAAATATGTCAGATGTTGATCCGATCTACGAATGCGGGATAGATACCTTAATAATATCTAAGGGCTGTAATCATATAATAAGCCAGAGCAAAAAATGGAGAGAGAAAGGATCACAAACATCAGTGAAATTGATAAATGCGTATCCAACGCTAGAACACTGTCAGTCAAATATGGTTTATTCCAATAATAAGGATACCACGTGCTTGCAATCGTTGGAAAAATCAATCCGAAGATACATGAAGTCATAGAGTCCATGGCTTGACTCATCAACTATTCGTTTTAGGGTGGCTTGATCAACCTTGTTCGGAATATTGCGCAACATAACCTAAAGTTACATGAGATACCATCACTGAAGTGCGTTCTGCAATACTTACAGTTGTGCGGACATCAGTTCCTTGTTTAATCCTATCAATATCAACGTAATTATTATGCGAATTAGTACGCCGACGCCCTTGCACTCTTGAATCCTGGAACTTCCACTTATAGTGGCTGGCTCTTCCTGGCTCTAGGCGAACATGTCTAATGTATTGGACGTATTCCGGACGAACTGAATTATCAAGATCATGGCACTGACTATGGTAATTGAAGTGTGAGTTTGAAAGATGACTCTGTACTCCTCGGAAAGCGCTAGACGTTGCCACAGGCTGTCGAGGATATACGTGGTTAACGTACGTGTCAGTTTGACCATGAATTGACTGGGATCTATTAGGGCCTTCACAGAAAGAGAGGTCTGTTGGGCCTGCAAGGTGTGCGGCATAGGCAGATAAGCCTACATTTGCGTCCGTTGAATTAGTTACTGCCGACACTGAAGATGGTGGTTCGTCGAGAGCATTGAAATACCGTGGACCAGACTCTCCCTGGATACTAGTCGGGAGGCTAGTAACGTGATTAAAATCAGTGGTCTCCTGCATTGGCATTTGAGGCGCCGGAACCTGATACAAAGTAGGAATTGTGGTAACATCAGGATTGTATATCGTTACTAGCACAACAACATCCTGTAGCATGTCAATCTTTAAACAACAACATAATATCCGGACATGATTGGATTTTATACTTTTATCCTTTTTCCGTTGCAATGAAGAAGGGCATGCTGGACTTCTGTTGCATCTGCAAATTCAGCGATCATTTTGAAGGTACCAGCCTCAGACGAAATATTTTTCCAGGCGTACAGCTCCCCTTCCGCAGAAATTGTTGAAAGCAGACTCTCTTGGAATCTGTTTCGATCGAACGACTTAGAGATCGGGAATTTAGCGGTCACCATGATCTGACCTTCGTGGTTGGATTGCATAATTGTCGAGCATGGGTTAACGACCTGCAATGTGTTACTTCGATGACATGACAATCGAAGACTCCTGGTGATAGACTAACCCTTCCAAAAGCCGCTGGGGATATATATTCGACGAAGTCAGATGAGTGACTCCGTATAATACCGTTGTAAATAACCAACGCATCATTAATATTTGACAGTCGCAAGTATGTAGTATTTCCATCAACTTGAATGCGGTAACTCCCCTTAAAAGAAAACCGTGTTTCGTATAGCTTCTTCACAGCAAAATTAGCGTTGTGAGAAATGGGAATGTAAGCGGTGAGCGAATAGACTCAAGCAGATGATAATTGTTTCTGTGATAGCGTGATTAGGGGCAGTCTTACCTTAAGAGTATCTCTAACAATTGTCAAAGATTCTTGATTGAGGCTGCTGATAACCTTGAGGCAGCGACTAATTCCGTTACCGGTACTGATGTTTCCATGCTGAGAAAGCATGGTTTCTGAATCGATGCAGGTCTGGGAAGAATTGCATAGAGTGGCATCCTGAAGGAGGCGATCCATGCTTAGGATAGAAAGAGCCGCACCTGAATTAGCCATCAGGCCATTGTAATTTGTTTTAGAACAAGCATTGGGGTGATGCGGAAAGAAGATAGAAGTACCGTCAGAAAGCTTGTGGCTTTCGGGCGCAATACTGTCACAAATGAAAGGATCATTCTGATCGGTGGTCTGACATGTAGAAGTTTGTAGATGAAGCTGAGACTTGCTGTCTTTAGCTTCCTCTGGCGAGAAGGCTGTGAGCTTTGTTTCGGGTGTACCCTCCGTAGACTCCTCATGACCAAATGGCGAGCGAGGAGACTCCAGTTTACGAGAACCGGAAGAAGCCATCATGTATGAGTTATAGAGCAGAGAGAAAGAAGTGATGATGAAAGGGAGATACGCAAGTGTGCTCTTTATGAGACTCAAATCTGAAATAAAAGCACAATATAGGGGAACGAATGGGAGAACAAGACAAAATCGTAACCAGGATAAAAGAAATCAAGGCTTCTAGTTATGCTAGAAACGGACGATTAGGTATGAGCGGGCAGATAGAAGTCAGAGAAACATATACTTAAATTGAAATATTGGACCAAGAAAAGGCTTCGGAAGATCCCAACGTGATAAAAGCAGGTAGAAAGCGGGGACCATCTCCAGAGACAGGTTAATCAGTGCCTACATTCCGCTGCGGAGGCGGCTGATCATGTGAGCATCCACGTCCACCGAGCTTGTGAAAGGACCCATTTCTAAGTGGTATTGATGACGGAGATCAGATAAAGCAAGCCAATGCCCATCGCTCTACGTGGAAAAATGCCAGAAGCAGTCGGTGCCAGGAATAGATCGTAAACCAGCAAAGCATATGCCATACTATAGTCTTTTGATGATGCTCTAAGCTGAATTCTTCGGTGAGATCAATGGCAAGTTATTCACAAATCTCTCCTGACTCCAGCAGTGGCAGAGAATGCAACTTGGATTATTGGAAAGCCAGACATGACAAACAATTGTTAATGAGTGATATATTCACCGGCAAGTTTCACTTCATCAACTTGTCTTTAACGCCAAAAAAAGAGAGTTCTGCCTTTGAATAATTCACCAAGTCTTTTCAGAGCAGTTCAACATATGTGGTTGATGATAGGGCGTGAGAAATAGGACAGTTTCGCGTGGACGTTGCTACAAACTATCCATCTATGCGGTAAATTATGTTTTCTAACCAAATCGGAGCGATCATTTGAGAAAGACAGAGCTAAGCTCACTTTTTCACGCATCAGACTGACATAAGTAATACTATGTAGCAATCAGAATAAGCTGTTGGAGCGAACTATAGAAATGTCGTCTTTGAGGTTATCTCTCCTTAGCTAGCGGGGCCACGCGGGCGTGATGGGCTCGGCTACGTCGTCCGCGTAGTTACCGCTGTCTGTAGCTCCCAGGACTTTACAGTAATAATTAGAACGGGAGCTGGTCTGGATCTTAATCGCCATGCTCAACAACATTGGACTGGCATAACAACATGAATACTATTCACACCACAACCTTTTCCCTCCACTGAAGTACACATAGCGGTTAATATGCCTCGCAAGGCTGTTCAGTATGATGACTATAAGGTTGCGGTGCAGCGTGTACTACTCTCCTTTGCATTAAAGTATCATGTGTTAAGCTGTGGCAATACTGACATTACGCTTAGGTTATCCTATCCTCCTCTGATGCAGATTATCTCGACCAGCTGATTCCTGCTCTTAAAGATGCTACCATCTCCAATCGGACCGCAGGGCTTATGCAAAGCTTTTCCCAGTATGCCGAGGATCGTGAGGCTGATATCGAACGCATCGGTTTGACAAAGCACGAAGAGTTCCTGACGTCTGTCAACCAGCTACAAAATGTTCGAGAGGGCACAGTCGCGCTGACAGCTGAGATCCTAAAACTGAACCAATCCATTCAAGCAAGCACAGAGAAGCTTGCAGCACAGAAAGAGGCTTTGGTAGATACTAGGGCTGTGCGCCAAAATATTGCGGAGGCTGCGGAGGCTTTACGGGATTCTTTGAAGGTCTTGCATGCTGTCAATCAAGCTCATGAATTGATACGCAAAAAGCAATACTATGGTGCCTTGAAAGCTTTAGACGATCTCCAGAATGAATATCTGGTCCCAACTATTCAAAACAAATATGCGACACAATATAAACTGGCGGATCTAATACAGAAATCGATCCCATCATCACAGAAAGCAATCTCCGAAGCTGTTATGACTGATCTGAACACGTGGCTATATCGAATCAGAGAAACATCGCAGTTTCTCGGAGAAGTTGCGTTCTATCATACCGAACTCCGAAGGACTAGGCAGAAGGAACGCGCAGAAGCCAACCCATATCTCAGAAACTTCAACCTTAATTCGGCCATTGAACTTGTCTTCGACGAAAGCGAAGAGTTTGACGTCCTTAACAATGATGAGCTTCAAGTTGATTTTACCCCGTTATTTGAATGCTTGCACATACACGAAGCATTGGGCCAACTTGATAAATTTAGAACTGAATATGCGGCCACCAGAACACGTCAGAAAGAACTTCTCCTGCCTGGTTCAGTGAACTTGATTGAAGACGATGATTCGGGTCTAAGCAGCTTGCTGGAAGGAATTGCCGGGTTTGCAATCATTGAGAAAGTCACCATGAGGAAGGCACGGAATCTTCGCTCACCAGCTGATGTAGGGACTTGTTACTTGATATTACATACTCCGCTAATGACAGCATAGGTTGATGAACTTTGGGATTCCATGTGCAACACGGCTATCAATCTAATATCAAAAGCATTAGATAAGGTGGACAATGCCGAAGAATTACTTAAAATTAAAGGAGTTATTGCTCTCTTCATTCAGACCATGAATGTAAGTATCAATGCTTGCTAAGTCATTTTTGTTTGTTAACCAACTCTTGAAGGGATGGGGATATCCAGTCACTACCTTGGATATGTTCCTCCTTAAGCTATTCGATAAATACGCTGAGCTGCTCAAAAAGAGATTCAGCGACGATTTTCAAGAGGTTTGTGATAACGGTCTACCATTATTTAGAATAAAGCCTCATCGATTTTAGATTGTCTCTACCGATGATTATATGCCAATGCCTATCAGCAATGAGGACGAATATGATAAGGTAGTGAACGTCAGTTGGTTCACGCCTGAAAAGCCGAGAGAGGAGCTAGTGTTCGAAAAATCCATCTCTCTGCGCGTTCTGAACTATACTGACAAAACGATGCAGCTTTCCCTGCGTTCTACCATTTTCTCAAATGTACCCTCTATGTTGCATCGATATCCGAAACTTTTTGAATCAGTTCTACTTCTTCTCCGATGATCATTTCCAACATCCGAATGTTATAGACGAGACACTTAGAAAGGTCGGGACACTCAACTCAGTATACTCACGTAACTAACAAATTAAAAGTCATTAGATGAACTCCTCTCGGAGAAAGTTTGCAAGTCACTTGTGGAGAGGCTGAGTTCTCAATATCTTGGCCAAATAGTCNCAAATCCTCATTAATCTAGAACATTTTGAGATTGCATGTCAAGAGCTCGAACAGTTGTTGATCGCAGCTCGCTCATCGTCCTCAGCTGGAGGACCAATAGTGCTGAATGCGACAGAAGAATTTAGAAACAACAAGAAGACAGCAGAGAAACGGATATTTGAACTAGTAAACTCGAAGATAGATGATCTAGTCGAAACAGCGGAGTATGATTGGTATGTGTCTAGTGTCCTCGCACCACATCTAAAGGCTAATTGATTCTTTTTCCGCGATAGGACTGCTCCTACATTGGAAACTGAACCGAGCAATTACATGCAGACATTGACCCGTTACTTGTCGAACATCATGAACTCAACACTTTTAGGATTGCCACGAGAAATCAGAGAGTTAATTTACTTCGACGCACTCAGCCACGCTGCTAATATGATTCTGGTGAGCCAATCCAATCATGTTTCAAGAGCCTAAACTCAGATATGTTATAGGCTCTTCCATTATCTCCCGAAGTCAGGAAGATCAATCCCAATGGTGTAGCCGCTCTTGCGAAAGATGTAGATTATCTCGCCGAGTTTGTCGACAGTTTGGAAAACGCCCCAATTCTGCGGGAGAATCTTGATGAGCTCCAGCAGACAGTACATCTGATGCAAACTGACAATCCCGATGAGTTTTATGATATCTCCATAAGAAATAAGAAATACGGGAGAGTAGATGCCTTAAATGGACCAAAGATTCTCGAAAAGTGAGAGCTACAACCCGCAGTGGTGAAATAACACAGCTGACATGTCTAGACTTACGCACACGGTCCAGAGCCCTGCTAAGACCGACCGGCTGGCAAACTTCTCTTCCAGATTTGGAATGAAATAATTCGACGTTCTTGTTCTTGGAAAGGGCTACAACTACGCTTTCAATAAGGATACTGTCCGAGCTAGATAACTACCAAAACGCAGCCTCAATTGCGGAGAACTCTTGCTTCCGGCACCATGATTACAAAGTAACAAAACCTCATTATCCCAAAACTCCATAGCCATTAGCATCCCGAATTTTCCCAAGTAGTGCTTAAAGCACTAGCTCACTTCATAATCTCTCTCTCCTTCAGCATCTGCGTCACCTTCACCTCCATCATGTCGAGCATAGCTATGAGTAGCATCCTGTCCTACAGACTGGTCCTGTGGTCGCTGTGGAACATGATACATCTGCTATTTCGTATTAGCTTCGAGGTTTGAGACAAAGTCAAGGCGCTGATAAGTGTAAGTGCAACGAGATTTACAAATTGGGTAGTCTAGTGATCATGACCTACCTGCTGTGCCTGCATCGGAGGATAACCATATATCCCTTCCATCTCGCCATATATCGGTTGCTGGGCAGCGCCATATGCAGCGCCTGGGCCTTGTGGAACCTGAGCGGAATACATGTTTGATTGCTGGCGGTAGTCTTGTTCAGGAGCAAGACCATGACCCAAGGTGTAGTCAGGAGGACCCATCGCATGGGGTTGAGCTGGGTGGCCTTGCTGTTGTGGGAGGCTTGCATGTTGAGCCGGAAGTTGGGCAGCTCCTGGGGCAGCTCCAGGAACACCTTGAGCATTTGGTGCGCTCGCCCTTTTTGCATGAGATGCGGCTTCTTCTCGTGGGACGATATCAATCAAGAAATCAAACATATCTGACTTTGCCAAGGCGGAAGCGATATCTGATCTCTGGAGAGTGCGGCGTTTATTCTCTTCTGCATGGATCCATGCACGCATGGTGAGTTCAGTAATAAAAATGTCACATCCTTTAGCAAATAGAATAGGCGCCTCAGCTGAGATCATCTTCACTTCTGGATCTGCCTTCATAACCTTCTTAATTCGAGCGAGCGGAAGCTGATGCAGCTTGTAATCATGAGTATCACTTTCTAGATGAGTAATGGTCTGTTGCCAGTATGTTGTCAAAATATCCTTATAGTTGCCATGCAAGCCTTGGTTGACCTTGACCGACTTGATTAGCTCCAATATCAAATTGAGATGAGAAGAGCTTACATTTGCCCAAGCGCCGGTGTAAAATTCCGCTACGGGAGCATAACCTTGCGCCGACAACTGTTCTATTGTTAACTATGTATCAACGCATTTCTCAAAAGGAACATACGGCTGCACTAGCACCTGTAAAATATGGAATCAGCATTTATTACCGAGATATTGATGGGTCTAGCAGAAGATCCGTTGGAATCACCAACTGCATTGACTTACCATAATGGCCACCATGGTTGGTGTCATAGACAGGTTGTGGGCGTTGCTGCTGCGAGCCATGGCCAGAGGCCGGAGGATTTTGAGAGTCCATGTCTGCGTACAGCTTTCTTCAAGCTCCGGATGACGTGCGGTCCCTTAAATTCTGATAAAACCGAGACAAATTGATTAGATCAAGGCCCTGGGGAAGGCCCGTCCTTTGCTACTCCGCTTTGACAGTAGCAAATAGGCTGTGACCATAGAGAGTCGTAGAAACTCTCCGGCGGAAATGGAGAATGCGACCGATGTTGCTTGCAGCTGTAGGCAGGACCCAGGACGAGATAGGACGACGCGTGCTCAACGTGATCTCCTCGCGAAGCTCCCCTCACTGTTATCGTTGTTGATAGCTTCAGGTCAACAGGATGGTATGATTGGTTGAGGGTGAGCAGTTGTTTATTTGCCTTGGGGAAGCGCCTGTTCTTTGCTCGTTCGATCAAGCGACTCGCGCTTGCACACTTTTGGCTTGTCCACGCTACAGCCGAGCAAGCGAAAAGTCACGTCCCGGTGCTTGACCACGACCCGTAACAATCTAAGTAAGGTACAGGAAGTGGGCAGATTGAGACTATTCGTCTCCGTGCAAGAATTATCTTTGTGTGGCTACTGGGCCCGCGAGGAGCCACTTGTTTATATGGTCCGAGGAGATCACATTGGGCAGCTTTCCGCTGGATGTGTGCGCTGTCATGCAGTTCAGCCACGACTGGGTAGGGTGGCAGGTTAACAAGCTGAATGCCATCGTCATTAGAGCCAGAAGGATGAGGTGTCCTGCGCAAGAAGCAACGGGGAAAACCTAATGCATACATATCATCCCCCACCGTCTTCTCTGTCGCGCGCCCCATTTACATGTACGGCATTTCTATAACGGTATTTCGTCTTTGAAGCCGGCCCAAGCCTCTTACTAATCCTCACCGATTTTAGAGGCAATAATCTAGGGCGGAGGTCGGATTTCCCACGCTAGTCCGTTTATAGTATGGTAATTTATGCACTGGCTAAAAAATAAGTAAATCTCATTATCATTTCCTTCTCCCGTCCTGCGTACCAGCCTCTTCCACGAGCAATGAGCACTCGGGACGCAGAAACAGCGTGTGCTGTACCTGTTACCGGTCCTGGGTCGGATAGGCCGCGCACCTATCCGTTGAATTGGGACACCTAGTACCAGTGGATTTTCAATTCCTCTCTGGCAATCCTGATCGAAACAGAAGTCTTTCTGCGGCTTCAAATCGATCCACCGTAATATGGTATGTCAATGAAGTTTTCTTCTTCTCTAACTTCCCGCTTTACATTCTATGAGGAAATTTATCCCAAACATCCTGAGCAGAATTTGGTCCCGTCTTGGGTACCACCCTGCAATAGTGATGTCCTTTCATTTTCATAGTTACTCTGAGAATGATGGACTTCCATATTTGCTATCATCAGCGATTAATATGTTTGAGAAATTAGAGCTGACGAAGTAATAGTAGAAGAATGTAGTTCAAAACCATACTTGATGCTCGACCAGATAGAGGAAGTCGATCGCCTCAAGTTTCAAGACCTTTGGTCTCGTCACACAACATGAACTGCCTGTAGCGGAGAGAATAGATTACTAGGTGTATCTGATTTTAGCTTATATCTACAACTTCCTTTCTATCAATAAACTTGTGAAGGAGAGGGAGAGGCGTGAAAGAATCAAGGTTTCTGTTAATATGACGAAAACAGAATCTAACCTAGTTTGTACAAAAAATTCGAATATTCAATAGCACAATCCATTCGTAATTATCAGGAATCTCTAGAGATTGTGCCTAAAGAATCGATGAAAGGCTACTCTCGTGATATAAGATCGTATCCATTCTGCTCTTTCTAATTTTCTTGATGCCTCAGGCATAAACAAACTATCTCCACCATTGTTGAATTATTTCGGAACTGCATATCTCCTCGAACGCCTGAACGTGGTTTCAGTCAATCAAGATGGCAACATATCTACGGATGCCATTGAGATCATTCTCTCGAGCGGTGGTATGTTAAAAACACCAACTGTATCACTGAATTTGTCTAATAACTGCAGATCGCAACGTCTCCTGAACTCTGCTTCAAGGCATCTTATTCTACTATCAACTCTTCAGCCAAGAGCTCAAGCTCAGCTACAGGCAACACATCACAGTACGGGAATATCTCTACCCTCTCTCTTTGACTTGATGCTTACAGTGCTAGGACTTCCTTCCAATCATCGAGCAAAACCGTTCAAACGTATGTTTTTCTGGAGCTAGCTGAAATTTAGACGTCCCCTTGCTTATCGATTAATAGGCCAGTTACAACAGAAAATTCTAAGGACGAGATCCGATTACCTCGAAATGTTCAGGCGGTATATCTAAGACCTTTGCGGAGGGAAGCTAAATATGGCGTTCCTTCGTGTGATCTGCAATTGAGATCTTACAATGTCCGAAATTTGGAATTCTTTGCAGACTTTGCGTTACGAGCAGCATATTACTTGGGGCTACCAGCGTATGGCCCTGTGCCTCTACCCAGAATCACGGAAAGGTGGACTGTACCGCGGGCAAATTTCATTTTCAAAAAGTCTCAGGAAAACTTCGAAAGAAAAACTCTGAGAAGGTTGATTCAAATAAAGGATGGGCATCCAGAAACAGTGCAGATATGGTTAGCTTTCTTAAGGAAACATGCGTACTATGGCATTGGAATGAAGGCAAATGTCTGGGAATATAATAAATTAGGTGAGAAATCTTTATCACGTAGAGTATTGCTTATGCTGATATGATACTGCAGGAGTTGGAAAGACAATGGACGTGGATCTAGAAAAAATTAAGGATACAATTGAACCTCAATTGATGCACTTCGGTCGTAAGAAGACTGAGGGGACGGCAGAGAAGGTTCTGGAGCTAATGAACACCGAAAGCTTCCGTGCGACAACCGGAGGTCGTTCGCCCATGATTCCCTGAGTGATGTTCTTAGAGTCATATTTCATTACACTGGATAGCATGTCATCTTGAATGATATTGCGTCGGAACTGGCGACTGGAGAAAGCCGTTGTATTAGTATTTAGCATCATTCGCGGTGTTCCTCCGAGGGGTATGGTGTTATGGAGAGAATATGTATAATTACAATAAACTAGAAATAGCGAATCATTAAGTACATACCCTAATAGTCAATGCCGTGTCCAGGTATGATAGATCTCGGCCTGAAAACAAGCGCCAATTTGTAGAGGAGATTGATTGAACACCTACAATCCATCTCGGGTAGATAGCAAGTCACGTGCGCAGTATCAATCTTGCAATCTAATATTTCGTTGCGCTTTTATTTTCTCCATCAACAGTACTTTGTATTCTTCTGCAGTTTTGCTGCAATGACGGTAGTCTGCCGTAGTGGCAGGTGCATCCCTCGCTATCGCATTGTACCATCAGTATTTGATGCGTACGGGACAGGTCCTTACCGAAAGGGTCAACGATCCCATTCAACGGCAACTGCAACATCACAGCAGGTGATATTTTCTGGAATCCAGCCAACTGGGGTCCCACACCTTGGTAATTATNCTTGGCGCGTTAAGGCAATGGGTAGCTCTTCAGAACTCTGCAGCTCCTTCGGCGAAACTGTTTTTCTCGGTGGTTGATTTGCACGCTATCACAATCCCTCTCGAGACGGGGAGATTGCGTAGCTGGAAAAGAGAAACATTGGCTACACTTTTAGCAATTGGGCTAGATCCGGAAAGATCTACTATATTTTATCAATCTTCTGCAAGTAATACCGCATTATTATGCTACTCAATCTCTAATTGTAAAAATCAGGTTCCCGCCCACTCGGAACTCATGTGGATTCTGAGCTGCACCGCTTCCATGGGATACCTCTCTCGTATGACTCAGTGGAAGGTATGGATTCGGAAGTGGGAGATCTGGGACTTACTAAATATTCTTAGAGTAAATTATCGCTTTCAGATAACGCCTCTCCTTTAGAGGGTGGTAGCAAGTCAAAATTAAAACTTGGTTTGTTTTCATACCCAGTCCTGCAGGCAGCAGATATCCTAGTTCACCGGTCTGGATCCCCTCACATTTCTTACATTTAGAATCTTCTGATTAACAAATTTTAGTGCCACACATGTGCCCGTGGGTGAGGATCAGAGCCNAGCATCTTGAGTTTGCCCGGGAATGTGTCACGAATTTCAATCATGCCTATGGAGCGCATCTCGTGGCACCTAAGACAATACTATGTAAGTACCACCGCGATTCCATACACACTTGCTGGGCTAAAAGTTCGAAGCTCCGGCAAAGCGTGTTATGTCTCTGCAGGATCCTCAACAGAAAATGTCCAAGTCACACGCGGATGTTCGTTCAAGGATACTGATTACGGACACACCTGAAGATATCCATCGAAAGATAATGGCGGCACTGACGGATTCCACAAACTCAGTGTCATATGAACCAGAAACCAGGCCAGGTGTTGCTAACTTACTGCACCTTCTCTCCTACTTTGATGGAGATCAGAGGACCCCAGCAGTTTTGGGCGAGGTATATTCCAAGTTGAACCTTCGTGATTTCAAAACGATGGTATCGCAAAATATCTCAGAGGGCATTTCTGGCATCCGCTCTCGCTATTTAGAACTCATGGCGGAAGATGAAGGCCGATACTTGGACCATGTCGAGAAAAGAGGGAGGGAAAAGGCACGACAAAATGCGGACGAAACCATGGCGATTGTTCGAGAAGCTATCGGCATGTGAAGGCCAAAAGAATATTCTCCGTGGAGAAGGTTTCCCGTAATCACTTACATCTCCTCTCTGACCCTGTTGGAGAATTCACCTCGTCGGGTCACTTAAGGTCACTAATGTATTATTACTATGCCTTGTTTCGATCTCTTCTCTACATTGTGCTCGTATGAGCAGAGGCAGTGTTTTTGTTCTGTATATTTCGGTGTACTACTAGACTAGACTATGAAGATTTGCGCCCAAGCTATCTCGTTTCAATCAAATTAAAATCTCTTATATTTAACATGGGTGTGGATACGCCTGGCGAACTCTGTATAAATGATAAATCGCAACAATCATAAGCGTCTTGAATATTGGTCTCCCTTGGTACCCGTCCTGTTCAGCTATCTCTTATCCTAAGCGCTGAATGCGTCGCCGAGACATGATAATGGTAGATATTCTTCGAAATCGAACAGAACCAAGCCTGGGCTGAATTTAACCTAATTTTCGAAATTTCGGACTTCTTGGCATCTCATCAGTCAAAGAAGAATGGATTCTGTAAAGTTTGTTATGCAGCCCCTTGTAGACGCCTAAGAGCCATTCTCTCGCTTGTATGATGGACAGCCAACCGCTTATTGAAAGCCTGTTCCGTTCAGGTATCCTTCATAAACTGCTACAGGCGACCTCTAAATCAGAGACTACAAATAAAGAAGAGTCATATGTTAAGGCTCCAGCGGAGCCTTGGTACTGTTAAGTTCTACAGTCGTTACCTGTCAACGGAATGAAGTGATAAAGTTCCTGCGTCTTTATTCACCCCAATCACTTCGTCGAATCTTGCTACAGCGTTGGCAACTGCAAAGGTCAAGTTTCAACTTGCAAACTCGATAATAACTCCGAAATAATATGTATTGAGCTTTTTTGTGTCTGTTTTATAATGTCGGACGTGGATAGTGACGAAGAGCTGAAAAGGGCTATTGCTCTTTCATTGCAGGAAGTGTCTCCCACACTCCCTAAGCAAGAGTCAAGAGATGGAGCAAATGAGGTTATTAACCTCCTAAGCAGTTCTGAGGAGGAAGACGATGATTTAGATGCACCGGTGATAGCTGAGAGGTTGAAGAAGAGCTTTCAGAATCCAGCGCGGAAAAAGGTTTGTGGCCAAAATTCTTCACCGCCAACATTGAGACAGGAGTCCAGTGTTGATTCTAAGAAATGTTTAATAAACGATGCTAAATCCAGCCAAAAGTCTGCGTCAGCCTCTGATAATCCTTCCACAAGTTATGATAATCACGTTCGATCTGTATTACAATCTCTAGACCGCAAAAAGATGGAAGAAGAGCGACTTGCAAGACTGAGAAACTTGGAGACAAAGGAACAGAATTCAGCTGTAGCCATACAGAGCACAAAGCGCAAAGCTTCCCTCTCCTCACTTCATCCTGATGAGGAGGCTCGATTAGCAACCAGAAAAAAAAGCCCGAGCACCGCATCGAGGGGGGGTATCCCAGAAAGCAAAGGAAATATGTCACAGAGTACAGTAAGATACATATTTAGGTGGCAGCGGCCGTAAATTAGATGTCTAATTTAGAAACCACAGAATACGGGATATTATGGGATCCGATACCCGCACGGAGCTGTGAAAAAGACGTGGGCTTTTGGCTACGCACGAGAAGATGATATCAAGATTGAGGAGGTCTTACAAACGAACGACCTAGAACTCGCGGTGCTGAGCTCATTCCAGCTAGATGCAGACTGGGTCATGTCCAAAATCAACATTTCAAAGACTAAATTGATATGGGTACTACAGGCTAAAACGGAAGCTGAGGTACGTGTTACAATTTGTCTGCATCTAAAGAAGTCCCCTATCAACTACACACTTCATTCTGTTTGAATATTGATTTTCGAGTCGGAAAGACAATCTTCCTAGTTTTCCCTAGCTATATGATTCTCAGTGGAATGTAATTGTTGATCTGATGCTACCATGCCTGGTCGAATTGATCCTTATTCAAAGCAGCATATAATCATAAATACAGTTATTTCTGTTTCTTATTATATTTCTATTCCGTCCATCCTATATTACGAACTCGAGCTATTCTGATAACTATAAAGAGGGAAAACTGGAGATCGGGGGCACCAAAAACGTTCCGTTTCTGCTTTCCAAGCATGGATGGCAATGTCAATTGCATGCATTCTAAGCTTCAACTTTTATCCCATCCTACTCATCTACGTGTTGTCATACCCAGCGCAAATTTGGTACCATATGACTGGGGAGAAATGGGAGGAATAATGGAGAATGTATGCCTTATACATTCTAATGTCGCATTAAGTCACTGACCCCCGATTCTCAGGTCGTATTCTTGATAGATCTCCCACGACTTCCTGACGGCAAGGCGACACCTCTCAATAAGCTGACAGCATTTGGAAGGGAACTGCTCCACTTCCTAGAAGAACTGGGTTTGGATAAAGGAACTATTGACAGTGTCAGGAATTTTGACTTTACCAGTACCTCACAACTTGCCTTTGTTCATTCTATGTAATCAATCAAATTATTTACCGCCTCTCATCGATTTGCTAATTTATCTCAGTGGTGGCTCTCATACGGGGATACAAATGAAACGGACAGGATTTTGCGGACTAGGTTCTGCAATACAAACACTCGGATTACGAACATCCAAACCCTTAACAGTCGACTACGTTGTATGCCTCTTCAATGATTGACTCCCCTAAGATTGAGCCACCCCTGGTGCTGACAAATTTTAGGCTGCTTCAATTGGAAACCTTAACATCAGTTTCCTTCAATCTATCTACCTTGCCGGGAAAGGTTCGTCCTTCATCTCGTATATCAAGAGCCTTTTCGAAATAGAAGCAGATTTTGAGCTGTCAAGCAGTCGTACATAGTTGCTCGCTACTGCTCCTCTAGTGAAACTGACATATTGTAGGTGACGATGGTCTGACCGAGTATAAATGGCGGAATCCCGGATCTAACAAGGATAGTAATTCCTCTGAGTCAATAGCACAGAAAAAGGTTTCGGAAGAGCTACAAAGTAATTTTCGAATATATTTTCCCAGCAGAGAGACTGTTGCTGAGAGCAAGGGTGGCATCAATGTAAGTTGCAGTCTACTGAATGGCATGAATGGCCTAGCTGACGGACTCATTTGAGTAGGCTGCTGGTACCATATGCTTTCAGGCCAAATGGTATGATGCCGCAACATTTCCGCGGTCACTCATGCTTGATTGCAAAAGCAAACGACCGGGTCTGTTGATGCATAATAAGATGATATTTGCTCAATTTCAAAGTGCCACGCCATCAGAAAATAAAGACATCCAACAGAGCTTTACCGGATGGGCATATGTTGGCAGTGCTAATCTGTCTGAAAGCGCTTGGTATGTCAAAAACTTTTTAGAGAAATCAATTGAGATTTTATTTTATAGACTAAATACTGTACCCTGGACTTTTCATAATCACATATCTGCAATCAGGCAACCTGTATCTGAAAGTCATCTCATTTCTGGAAGTTCAGCAGTCAGAACCAGATGCATATTTTGTTATTTTACAATATGTCTCCTCCGAAGAAACCTTCTAACATGTATACTGCGCAGGGGTCGTCTGGTGAAAGACAGGACCACAAAGGAGCCCAAGCTGAATTGTCGAAACTGGGAATGTGGTGTGGTTATCCCGGTCCCTTCCACTGTTGGGTCTGTGGGTACGAAATTCGGAGGTAAGGGCATTGGCAAAAGTATTTTCGACGACCATGTTCCAGTGCCCATGGTCGCTCCCGGTGCGCCTTATGGGAAGAGGAGGCCTTGGTTCTATAACGCTTCCTGAACCATGATGTTGTCTCGGAGCAGAAGAGTTGGTCTCCGGCGTCGAAATTGTCCGCTTTCTTGTCCTCCTTGTTCCCGGACAACAAAGATATCCAGTTTAGAGAGAGGTGGTTCTACTACAGAAAGCAATCTGTCTTGCAGGTACAGCAATCAACAGGTGGATATTTGTAATAGTATTATCAGCAGTGTGATTAGTCCAGATTAGAAATCGTGCTCATAGCTAAATAAACAACATCTTGTGGTGAGTAGCTCTAGACATTCAAATCTGCTGCAAAGCCATACCGCCTTTTTCAGTTGAGGGGATGCGCTCCTAGGAACTGGGTGTATTCAAGGGAATGCATGCCGAGCCACACCGGGAGCGCTTGAATTGGCGATACTACCCTAAAATCTCACCGACGCTAAGTTACACTAATAACCAGTTAAAAGTAAGTGACTGTGGGGCTATAATTCAAAAGCAGCCACTCAGGTCTCAGCTTATGAAAACCTTTGCGATTTTTCTTCTCTTTCATAGCTAGTAGCTCTGTAGCCTGTAGCCTGTAGCCTGTAGCACCTGTAACCTGCAACACCTGTAACCTGTAGCACCTGTAGCCTGCAACACCTGTAGACTGTAACACCTGTAGCCTGTGGCCTGTAGCCTGTAGGACCTATCGTAAGTCATGGTTCCTATGGTTACTACAGGTTATTAACTACAGGTATCACAAACCCTATAACTTACGGACACTACAAGTACCATACTGCAGGCAATAGGTTACAAGCGCTATAGGCTACAAGCGCTACATACTACAGGTGCTATAGGCTGCTACAAGCTGTAGCTTATAGGTATCACAGGCTGCACGCTACAGGAACTATAGGCACTACAGACTACAGACGCTACAAGCTACAGACTATAGTCACTGCAGGTACTACAATCACTACAGACGCTACAAACTATAGGTGCTACAGGTTACTACAACCCCTACAAGTAGTGCAGTCTATAGGTGCTACAGGCTATATCCTACAAGCTATTACAGGTTGCACGTTACAGGCACCACAGGCTACATACTACAAGCTACTACAGGCTACTACAGGCTGCTCGTTACAGGTACGACAGGCTCCATACTACAGGCTACTACAGGCTGCTACAGGCTGCAGACATACTACAGATTACAACCGAGCAACTAAAGAATTTAATTGGAAGAAACTCTATAGTGGCTTGCCTAATTAGGACTTAGTGTAATTTAGCGTCAGTGAGATTTTAGGGTCGTTATCGCCAATTCAAGCGCTCCCCACGAAACCACAGGCCAAATATCGTAAGGATTGCACAATTAATTTCGCATATACGGCGTTATCCTAGTTGAAGACTTAGCCACCCGAGCCACATAGCTTTATTTCCGGCCACGTCAAGAAATCAAGTTTCGTAAGTTCACTCCATTCATTACAACTATTAGATCGTTGTCCAAGACAGCTTTTCTTTAGAGTAGATAAACCAGGTAGCAGAAATAGAGTATGGGTACAAAGTTCTAGAGGTTGGGTTTGGCGGTGCCGGGATTCTAAAAGTGGTGGTCCCACAACTTTTGACATGGCAATATAGAAGCTCCATGTCCTCTTTCCTATTTTGATATCTCTTTTGCGGGAATTTTAGGCTGTGATCCCAGACCTTGACATGGTAATAGTAATTGTTCTCTCCTCCTTCCTCATTTGCCGGTAGGTGATGTGTCCCAACATTAGTCAATTGGGATAGAGTAACAAGTATAAATACATAGCAAAAGCTCCGGTGAAGATAGTAGCATGAAAAATATCAATAGTACCGAAATAGCCTCATTGTGATCATCATTCCGGACTACAGTCCCTCGCTTTAATTAGTAGACTGTTTACCCAAGCGGTCACCATGTCATCCCTTGTATTGGCCCTTGTTACTACCGCACTCCTTTCCTTTAAAGCCGCCACAGCCCAAGTCTGTGTCGGTCAAGGAGCTGGGAGCTGCCAGGGTGTCTACCTTTGCGACCAGACTGACAACAACTGCTACTTCTACATATTCAACCATGCGTGTGGCATCATTGGCGATGCAATAAACCCAAATGTTGGCGATGCCATTGACTCTCAACTGCCATATACAGTTGATATCAAGAAGAGCTATGCCAACACAGCGGATGACCAGGTTTACTGTGGCTGGGCTTATTCGAATGGCGAATACGGGTGGGGTTACACGAGATATGCAACCGGTACGGATACTTTCAATGGGAGACCGGTGGTTTATATGCGCTCTGCATTCCCGGATGGATACTGTTAAGCGACTTGCCTATATCTTGGAATACAGACCAACAATGGTCCGTCATTTTACACATACAAGGAGAAATGGACAATAAGATCGATAGTTCTAGAAGTTGAAACAGATACGACGATACTTGTATTTACTCTCGTGACGGTACAATAGGGATTTGCTTTCTAAATGATGAATTTCCTTTAAAGGGAGTTGAGGGTTAGAAGCTGTTCCTGCAAATATTATTCATTATATGATCAATATACCATGCTGCTTCTTCGCTCTTCACCATCTTCTGAACTAGTTCTATAAATGCAAAAAGTGTGTACACTAGTACCATTCAACTATATTGATCAGTAGGATTCATGAGGGGGATACAAATTGAAGGTTAGATACTCGTAAAACAAACTAGGGATTCATTGATAAGAAACAAGTGAGCTTTGGGACAGCGAGAAGCTCGAGTTTCTCCTTTATATACTGGAGCTAACTCTAGTACTTTGTCGCGGGATCTTGTTTAAGTAAACAAAGAAGGTAGGCTGAGCCCGCTTATATGAACAAGCTTGTCGACAAATTACACGTGAACTAGCTTACTTATAATACGGTCCACACATAATATAATTGACAGTGGTTACAGTGGTAAATATAGAGAACCCCTCGTCGCTTAGGAGGTAGCAAAACCTGTCACATAGACTGTATGCCCATCTATGGCTTAGACTACTTTGCTGCATAACTGTAACCAAACCCGCTATTATTCAGTCAACGTATAACTTACCCAGGCAAGCCAGGACACTGGTTCAGGCTCGAGGGATCGGCTCGCATGGTGGCGAGCTTTACCCGGCTTACGTAAAAAGGCCTGTGTGGCATCGCTTAGTTAAGTTAACTCCCAGTTACTTTTCTTAAGCTATGAGCTGTGATCTTTTACGCAGACCAGCAATATGAATGGTTCTTAATCTCAGCTTTTCTTTCAATTCTACTACTGTTGTATTACTTTTTTACTGAATTCTTGTACTGTTTAATTTGGGCACATCATGCAATGGCGATAATACGTCATAAATTTCTCGTAGATGGGATCTTCCGACAATACAGCCCCTCAGCTTCGAAATGTTCTCCTTTCTCATTAATTAAGACAAATCCTCTGCTTAAGCACTCCCCACTGCCTCACCAGCCAGCCTCTGGATCATGGCGGTTATCAAGGCCACCCAACTGCCTGGGTTCATGGTGCGTTCATTCCAGAAATTGGTCGTCAAAGCTAACGGGTTTCACCTGCAAGCCGGCACTTAAGTTCGACTACGATCTGGAAAATTGCTGAGTCCAAGCTTAAACGATCAATTGAACCACCACAGTAAGTACTAGGGATATTACATTCCACTCCCCCTTTATGAAAGCCAAACAGAGGCTGCGATGTCCACGGGTAGAGTGTTATCAAAAGTCACGTGTCAATGTTCTTTTGGACTGCTAAGTCTTAGCTTGAGAGAGAATTCAAGGCTGATGAGGGAAATCGAATTTTCAGCAATAATTCAACGGATCGTAAAAGGCCCCTTCTAAAAGCTCTGACAAAATTAACTCCTCACGAGAACATCTACACCATTCCCAATATGCTCACGTTCTCTCGTCTTGTTGCTGCCCCTGTTATTGGCTATCTGATTCTTCACGATTATCACGCCTGGGCATTGGGGCTCTTTGCATATGCTGGTATTACAGATCTTGTAGACGGGTACATAGCTAGAAGATGGAAGCAACAAACAGTTGTTGGGACAGTCATCGACCCGATGGCTGACAAAACGCTTATGACTATCCTCACTGTCTGCTTTGCTGTAAAGGGTACTCTTCCAGGTATGAATGATTACCCAAAGCTATACGCAGGTTCATTCAAGACTGACAAGTGACTACATCCAGTATGGTTGGCTGTCATTATTCTTGGAAGGGATGTTGGCCTAGGTATTTCAGCATTATACTATCGTTGGATTTCTCTTCCACCCCCGAAAACATTCTCACGCTATTGGGATTTTTCGTTGCCTTCTGCAGAAGTACATCCTACCACTATCAGCAAGTACAATACTGCTCTGCAGCTGGCTTTAATTGGAGCAACGACAGCTATGCCACTGATTAGTGTAGATGTACATGGGGCAATGACAGCGTTACAGTAAGTAATCACCATGTAAAGGAATTGTCCAGGAGTTTTGAAGCTAATCGGTATTATTATGACTCTTCAGGTACCTAGTAGCGACTACTACTATTTGGAGTGGGGCAAGCTACATTTACACCAAGGATGCCGTAAAAATATTGCATCAGGAAAAGTCCGAGAAGGAGAATGAGAACAACACCAAACAATAACTTATCCTGTACTCCGATTGTAAGCAGAGACAACAGGGCGTAGCTCTGCTAAGGAAATGTCATTATTATGAGGCAGACATCACCCATCAGCGATTATATCATTTTGAAGGACTTGCAGAGGACAGAGCTACTGCTTGTTTGGATGCAAGCCAGTGTATGAAAATCGCGTCGAGAGGATTAGAACCGCACGTATAAACGACTAATAGCTGGCTTGGTAGGCAAAGGAACCTTCATATTATAGCTCGTTTGATCCTTCCTTGTCGGGGAACCAGCCATTAATGTGGGCCACACATAGCTATGTACTGTTACCAATGAGCTGGAAATATATTTGTCTAATATTGACCTTCAATGGTAGATCGTTTAATTGTACAGAAAGATGATGGGACCAGGGATCCAAACTTAAAACTACAAAATACAAATAGTCGCCAAACGCAAGTAACCTCACCCTAACCATGTCCTGATTTGCTATGCCGTTCCAACTCGTTATATTCGTACATATTCTGCTCTTCTCTGGACCATCTCGTCGTACTGGATAGCTTTTGCCGCCGCACGACTTTTGTTTTGTACATGCGCTAGTAATCTCAAACATCCAGAAGGTGTCATCCCCTCTATACGTCTTGCTTGCCCAACAGATTCAGGCCTTGTTTGCCGAAGCAGATCTTTCTCGTGCATTGATAATCCGTGGACCTGGTCATAGTCCAAATCCAGCGGGAGTTTCAAATTCTCGTCCTTTTCGAAAACCTTCATAGCCGCTTGCTGCTGTTTGACGTACGGTGCGTATATAGCTTCAATCTCAATTCGCTTTCGAATCCGCTCGGGATAATCCATAATCTGAGGCATCTGGATGGCGATATTATCTGTCGTAACACCGGGAAGACGTAATACGTCAAACGCGGTCCTCCTTGTAGAGTCATTGCCAACTTTAAAGCCAGCTGCAATCCATACTGGGGCACTGGACTGTGTTCGCGTCAAAACTGATTTCAATTGCTCCATCTGGGCCACTTCATCAGAAAAGCTAGCCCATCGCCTGTCCCCTACTGCGCCAGCTTCCCTACCCTTTCTTGTTAGTCGAAGATCCGCATTATCGGCCCTAGAACTCATTCGATATTCACTTCTAGAAGTGAACATGCGATAAGGCTCAGATACACCTTTGGTGATGAGGTCATCGATCATAATACCAATATAGCCGTCCCCCCTGGAAAGAATTAGGGGCGATTTCGATTGG
This sequence comes from Scytalidium sp. 3C, assembly GCA_000743665.3. Lineage (NCBI taxonomy): Eukaryota > Fungi > Ascomycota > Leotiomycetes > Scytalidium > Scytalidium sp. 3C. Next base: position 369,105 of record JMRO03000038.1, on the reverse strand, counting down.
GATGATAATGCAGCATTGATTCCCGCGATGATACCTTGTGCCGCAGCCTCCTCATAGCCAGTGGTCCCATTGATTTGACCAGCTAAGAATAGACCTCGTATAGCTTTTGTTTCGAGTGTAGACTTCAGACTCCTTGGATCTACGTAGTCGTACTCAACGCCGTAGCCGGGCTGTAGCATGGTAACGTTTTCAAGGCCTTTGATGGTCCTCAACAGCTGCTCCTGGGCTTCGGCCGGAACAGTCATTGAGATCCCATTGGGATAGATAATTTCGCTGTCAAATCCTTCTGGTTCAAGCCAAACAATGTGGCGTTCTTTATCTGAAAATCGAATAATCTTTGATTCTAAAGATGGACAGTAACGGGGGCCTTTCACTGTTTCCCGAATATGTATCGATTTGTCAAGGTTGGCCCTGACTATATCATGCGTCGCTTGATTTGTGTAGGTGGCATAACAAAGTAATTGGTCTTGTACTGCTACAGTCTCATTAAGGTAGCTGAACGGCATTGGGGGGTTGTCTCCAGGTTGTGCCTCGAGGATATCGAAGTTAATTGACTTCTTGTCTAGACGAGGAGGCGTGCCAGTCTTTAACCTGCCAAGTTGGAAACCTGCATCTCTTAAGGACTTGCTCAAGCCGAATGTCGCGGCTTCGCCCATTCGACCAGCAGGATAAGCTTCAAGACCAATATGAATCTCGCCTCCCAAAAAGGTACCAGTTGTAATCACAACATGGTTGGTTGGGATTATCTGGCCTGATTCTAGCCGCACACCGGTGATTCTTGCTCCTTGTGTATGTTCATCTTGACAGACAACGATATCGGCTACACTGCCGGGTACTATGGAAAGATTGGGGTATGCTTCGAGCTCTTCACGCATGTATTTTTTGTAGAGACCGCGGTCGATTTGTGCCCGTGGCCCCTGCCAATGTCGTTAATTTCGAGATAAGGGAAGATGGTATTACCTGTGGCCACTTACCCAGACTGCTGGTCCCTTCTTACGATTCAAAACCTTAAATTGAACACCCGCTTTATCTATTATACGTCCGGCGACTCCATCCAGCGCATCGATCTCTCTCAACATGATCCCTTTTCCAATGCCCCCAAAGCTTGGGTTACAAGAACATACCCCTATGTTGTCGAGCTTGGGGGTTATGAGGGCAGTTTTAGCCCCAGTCCTGGCTGCACCAGCACATGCTTCTGAACCTGCATGACCTCCCCCAATTACAACAACATCGTAAGGTCTATTAAATTTGTTAGCCAGATCTTCTGGACGATCCACAGGGTAATTCGGGGTAGATTACGTTGTTCCAGAAGCCAAACTGGCCAATCCTCTCACGGGTTTTTTGAAAAGTCGGGAATTATGCTGGGCCTTGAAAAAGCGCGATGCAGAAGCCCGGCCGAGCGCATATCGCTCCATGGCTGAATTACAGCATGAAGCAGCTCAGTGATACAGGAAACTCCAAAATAATTTATTTATCGGAGGGATAAGATTAGGCGTGCGGCTTGTTTCCACGCTAGCAATTAAAACAAGCCACAGTGTGGCTGAGACTCTAGTTCGATCTGTTGCGATGACTGACAAGCTAACGGGACTTCACAACGTTCGGCTTCTCTGCGTTACAGAATACTTTGTGAAAATGACAAATTCAGAGTGTTGATCTTCTGCTCAAGAGATAGAATTGCGAAACTTGGCCTCCGTATTATAAGAATTAGAGAAACATGTGCTTTGATCATTCCAGGACTTGAAAACTTAAAAGTTTGCTAGTGTAATAATATATATTTCTTTTCCTAGTCACAATAGTTATATTAGAGAACAAACGTCTTATCTATAACTATGGTAATATCAAGGTGTCTAATATAAGACAACCAAAAGTATCCACCTACTGTGGGCAGAGTTCACAGCGATCTTGCTGATCCCATCCAAACCAGGTCTTAAATTTGACAATATTCGTAATAAGAGAAGAGTAGGCTGACCGCCAGAACGATACAGCTGCACGTACTGTAGACCCGACTGGGCCTCAATATGACTATCACAGTTGTAACGTATCTGAATACGCATTCCGAATAATAACCCGTGAAAATTGTGATGTAGATATCTTGGAGAGCCGTAGTGGAATCAATGATCCCGCCCCAATCGGATGTCTGAAACGCCTCGATAGCAACTAGTCTTACAACAGTACGGGACACCTATATCAGCAAACTTTCTGTTAAACCTCTGCGACATCCACTAGCGGTTTCCTTTATTTCATGCTCCCCTAAAAGGGCGATTTCTGTTTGTCCAGTCTGTGGCCAATGGGCTGCTACCCGCATAACCTAGCATAGTAGCTGCCAAATGCTCTGAAGCATCTACACGGAGCCACCGGGGTCTTAGTTCCCTGTGGAATCCAATTTTAATAGTCTGCGAAGACTTTCCTCCATTCCCTTGAGCTCTGCGTTACTGGACCTAACCGCCGAATTATTCGACGGAATGGGAGGTGGAGAAGATGGGTGAGAATAAGAATTAGGTGCGAAATTGTTGAAATTTGAGGCATAATCGGTATGCGTGCGAGTAGGTGTCGGCGAATCCAGGTGACTGGGGGTCTGGTTCTGTATTATACCCGGGCTCTTTGTAGGTGTTATATCAAGCTCCTTTCGTAGTCCTGATTGCCGTGTCGATGTATTAATGAATCTATTGGGAGTTCTATTGTCATGCGCGCCAGCAGCCGTTGCATTATGTAAACTAGGATATACCATTCCTCCCCTATGCTCGCCGTAGGGAGGCGCCACACTGTGGTGAGGAGACGATGTAGGCGTAAGTGACGGTGCACTATAACTGGGATGGAGCGTGGTTGAAGGAGGTGGAGGTAAGCCCGCAAATAAGTAGGCCTTTAGCGCCTCTGCATTATCAACTGGCAGTTGGTGGTTTTGAGGAGGTGGTGGACGCTGAGTTGTTCCACCGCTCAGTCGAGCAGCATTGATCCTCTCAGCATATGGCGTGGAGAATGCTGGCCCAAAAGGAGCTTCGTTATTGCCCGGTCCATCCAATTCCATAGCAAACATGCCACCTGCGGAGTTTCTAGGGTGGTGTCCCTTACGAGTGCCAGATGGACTAGAAGACCCCGCAGAAGGGCGAGGATCGGGAGCAGAGCCGGGAGGTGGCACAAAAGGATTTTGGGGCCTAGTCATGCCATGGGTCGAGCTAGCACTTCGTACTCGAGCTTTCTCCTCTCTATCCGCTCTGAAGAAGAAGTCTAATGGAGACTCCTCGCCTTCTACTTCCCGTTGGATGGCTGGTCTGGGTGGAGAGTTTGAAGGATCGCTATTATCAGGGGAAGATTCACCATTAGTTTTCAATCCTACTCCTAGTGGCGAATCTGGCACGGATTTAGAATAAAAACTTGGGATAGGAAGGGCAGAAGGTGCTGGAGAGGCGTGAAACGTAGCCCCGGCAAAGGCTGCAGTCGACGGTGTAAACATCGCCTTCCCTTGAATAGCCTTATTCGAGGATTGGGCCCCATTTGCCGGAGGAGTATTCACACCGTTCTTCTGATTCCTATTCCTCTGTTTTCGCTTGGAGCCGCTTTCATCGGCACTAGATACATTTCGGGTGTGCGAGACGTGTTGGAACCCTTCAGTTCTTCGAGGTGTCCTCGGGGGTGTGGTCGGCTGGGAAAGCTTATCTGTGTCGGACTGGCTATTCGGATGGTTTGTTCGCAGGCTGCGTCGCTGAGTCTGACGATTATTCGGAGAAGGAGAAGCGATTGAAGAAGACATCATGAACCAGCTTATAAGACACGTCCTCCAGCTTAAAGGGTCTGCCAAGAGGCTGGAATTCCGTGTGTAGACAGGATTTTGCAATCAGCCGAGTGAGGCTGAAGCTTGCTAGAGATATATTGAGGAGTTATGACGAGCGTATCCACAATGTTTTGTGATTTATCTGGTTATAGTTGTTTATTTTAAAGCTCATCGAAAATGTTGAGAACATAGCTCTTGAGCGTGGACTTGTAGTTGCTTGTTATGATAGGTAGCGCAACCCAGGAATCGAGGCCCCGCGTCCAGTCGATCCTGGAATGGTCGGGTTGAAGACGTATAATCACGTGACTGGTTGAGGCAACCATGTGCTTGATCTAGCTCGCTATCATCTACAGTCGTGACTGAAGTTCCCCTCCAGTTTAATGAGTGGCAGGACCTCGACGGAGGGTGTTGTTGCGCGAATATTTCTTGATTACTAACAGTGATAATACAACGATACTAATACGTCTTGTCTTCTTCCTATTTTACCATCCCAATACTGGACACACTTCGATTTTGCCCCACAGCTAGCACTTATTGAGCGGCGTCTAAGCATCATGGCGGATATCGATATGACAGACGCCCCCACTGGTGCTGCAGCATCAGCAAAGAAAGCTTTAAGTAAGGGTAAGGCCGCTGGTTCCTCTGAGGGACGAGCAGATAGCAAGAAGCGTTTTGAAGTCAAGAAGGTGAGATGGCATCTAAATATCCACTTCTTCGAGTGAAATTATCTCACAAATGCTCTAGTGGAACGCAGTTGCTTTGTGGGCTTGGGACATTGTCGTCGATAATTGTGCGATTTGCAGAAATCATATTATGGATCTATGTATTATTTCAACTATTCTGCGTTCGATTCCACAGCTGCTAACTTTTGCTATTAGGTATTGAATGCCAAGCCAATCAAGCTTCTGCTACTAGTGAGGAGTGTACAGTTGCATGGGGTATATGTAACGTCAGTATCACATTGATCCCCCACATGCTCAGCCAGCTGACAAAATTTTTGTAGCACGCCTTCCACTTCCACTGTATTTCACGATGGTTGAAAACTCGACAAGTTTGTCCGCTAGATAACAGAGACTGGGAATTTCAAAAGTATGGACGATAAGTCGCTGGAGGTAGAACAGGACCGTTGCAAGCTTGTTCTTCTGTGGGACATTATAAGGAGAATCATGCGTGCAAATCCCGTTGGGGCCAGAGCAAAGTAGAACGGAGAGAATAGCTCTAGGTATAACAGTGGGTGCAGATAGGAACCTGGTTAGGGCTCGACGGGCTATGCTTCCTTGGCTATTGCGTTCTCGTACGCTTCAGTACCAAGTTGCGACTGTACCTCGCAGAAAATAGGTCACTCCTATTCATAATGCTCCTAAACATCTGGAGAACATAGCCCGAACCAGGGATGTTTCTCAACCAACCACTTTACCGTCCACTATGATCCCATGTGATTCGTATTCAGTTCTTGATGCAGGCAACCACTTGACTGGATGAGTATTAAAGAATGGCCATGGAGGGACCACGAGTAAAAGCGTCAGAGCTGTGCCTCCCAGCCCTACGTACAGCGCAAGTTTGATATCTTGTAGGAAAAAACCGAGGATGAAAGATAGCGCCTATATCTGTTAACTCAGCGACCATACACATCCACCAAAATTTGACTCACTCCAACAATAGTTAGCAGAACAGTGGCCAACAATTCGGCTAGTCTTTGTCCTTCGAAGTCCTTGAGAGGTCATGTCAGAGAGCGATAACATTTCCGAATTCGGGGACGAACAATTTGGCCTTCTACTCTTTCTCGAATTTGTTCGAGTAACTGATCTGCCATGATGTGGGCTAGGCTGGGTTTAGCTACCTTTGAGCGCTGGTTATCTTTTGGTGATCCGATAATGGTACCGTGTACTCTGGAGGCCTACTTACATTCTGGCCTCACGACCGGCCAGGGATTTGATTGGCTATAATCACGTGACCAAAATGAGCCATAAAACCAGACATTATTAATCTCTTGGTTGGCCAGCCTGGTTATCATGTAGTCAGGCTGGCCAAGAGTTGCAGGTCTTCGTACCTGCATATGAGGACAATGCGGCACCTTTGATCTTCTTACAAGTCAAACAACGTATCAATCAAAGCAATCTGTACGTTATTTGTTTTCTAGGAGATATAGTTAAAATGCGCAGATAGACGTCTCCTCACGCCCCGTGAGCAGAATAATACAGCACTGGTAATCGTATTGTAACAACGGCTTCAGGAATGTCTCTTTACTGCTAGCTCACTACGCTGTAAAGTTATTTGGTGTTGGTAGATTCACGGACCATCGATCCTCGCCTTCCCGAAGATATTATTGGCATATTGTATGTTTCTCGGTTAGTTCGTGAATTGACACCTTCATGGACTTGGCAGTGGTAGTCTCTCTACCTGGTGGCGAGCCATTAATTAATGGATAAACTGATGGTCGATAGCTCAACGACCTCTGCGCCTGCTCTTCATGTGACTTTCCAACCAGCGTGACCCTACAGTATGTACGGTACTTCGAATCCAAGCTGGCTTGCAAAGCAGATATATTATGCTGCCCAGACCAGTGGACAGAGTGGGGCCTCCTGCCTTCAAGTCGATTGCGGGCCAGACACAGGAGTTACATAATCAGCATTGACCAACCACCTGCTGGCAATGACCACTCATTTCTGAGATCGCAGTCGCGGGCACTTCAAACTACTAACAGGTGCCAAGAACGATTACTCAATAGAAGTACCTAAGCGAGATACTAACCTATATTTAGAATTCTCCTTGCTATTTTTGCCGGAGAAGTTCCTTTAATCCTGAACAGATTGATAGTTCTCCCTTAAAATGTGCAAAAGTACACCACAAAAGCAAATGATAAATGCCACTCAGCGTTAGACTCAAACAACGTATTATCATATAAATACTGTCATCATATACTTAGGGATATGTGTAAGCATTTCCATATTACTCTTCCAAGATCCGAGTGAAGTAAACCGTGGCAGGCAACGTTAAAGCAGCATGCCGAGCTTCTGGGGCGGGTCTTGGCATGCCTTCGCAGCTGGAATCGTCCCGGCCCCCTCCCCTGTATGCGCGTTTTTTTGTCGCTGAAGTCAGGCGTTCGATTTTTGCGCAACTAAACGAAAAGCGCCACTCTTCTTTCGGTCGAAATCCCAAACCCTGCCTCCACTCATCATAACATCAACATTGACTTGCGGAAAGAAGTAATCTGTTGCTGAATGATTGTATCTCCTTGCGGTCATCAGTTAGCCAGAGCACTGTAACAGTCCCGGTAAGAGCCTAGACTATTACCAGCGAGATCCTTGGCCTCGAAATCTCTGTTACTGACCATAACTCAGGCCCAACTCGACCGAATATCCATTCGATCACGACAACGGGACCACCAACCTTTGTCCATATCATTTCACGCTTTTGAGACAGATACAGCAGAGTATCAGAGCAAAAGTTCTCGCTTCCACTCGATCTCCCCGACGTTAATCGCCTCAGTGGCCCTTAGAATATAGAAACCACCAAATTGGCGGGGCTCGTACTTAACCAGTTTTCCTTCATCCGCCCACTGCTGGGTCCAAAGACCTGGGCATACTGCGGAGGTGACAAGAAACCTCCATAACTGGCCCTCCGGATACTACAACGAAAACTATAACGAAGACTGCACAAATACACTTGATCCGAGGTTCTGGTGGCGGCTGCGGACGTTGGGCATACAAGCAAACGGAGGATCTGTACAGGGAAGACCTGTGCAAGAATCACAGTCAAATTGACGCCGACAAACAGCGGTGGGCGCGCTGCCACCCACCTACTCTTTGCCATACTATATCTTTAGACTAGTATGTCATTCCCTATATGCGAGATTGAAACAGTCATACTGATGTTAGAATATCTAGTCCTGAACCTCAATATAATCGATCACTGTTCCACAAACATGTTTGATCACGAGGATGCATCGATCGGCACGGGCTACAGCACCCCAGTTCCCGAGTTAGACGATCACAGGCATCAATCGTCGTCAGTTCACAGGGCTCAGTCCAGACGTGGCACTGTGGATTCGCTGTACGGTACGATGGCCCGGAATGAGGCCCTTCCGGATCTTTCCCATGTCAACCAAAATCTTCTGCATACCGTGTCCCGAGATTTCGAAGAGGCCGTTGTGGATGCGGACGGAGATGCGGCCAGCCTCTCTCGTAGCAGACCTGGTCCTAGTAGGTCCCGCCGTGGAACTGCTACTACGCTTGAACCCCGCTCTGCGTCCCCGCCAAACTCTGTGAAAGCTTTTGCGGATGCAAGGCGTCGAGAGAAAGAGTTCTCCGTTTCGGAACCCGTCCAAGCAAAGATATATAATGATCCCAGAAACAATGATGATTATGAACTTCGCAGGGCTCCGTCTGCAGCCAGTCGCAGGTCCCGCAGGAGCAGGCGTTATACAAATGAGAATGATGCAAAAAGCTTTACAGGTTCATCTAAGTCTGCTGAGGATGATGTCTGCTTTCCGATGCACGAGTCTCCAAACAAGGATACATTACAAATTGACTTCGACTACCTTGAGGATTTCATTGCCGAAGAGAACGCAAACTCTGTTCAAAACCCACCCCGATCTCGCGTCTTTGATGATCTCAGGCCTCAACAAGATGAGTTTCCAACAATGGTCACATCAGAAGGCGACATTCTTCAGACAACATCCCGAGGATCGACGTCAATTGATGAAAAAGATGACAAGGAGCATATCAATGGGACGGTTGAACCACCCCAACATGCTGATCCGAATCGATTTGAGTTCTTTTCCTCTTTGGCGGAATCCACCATTCACGCTGCCGAATTCGGAGATCTTATCCTCCCTGGAGAAGATATTCGTAGTCTCTTCACTTTCCCCGAAGGACAAGATGATGGTGTTTGGTGGCTTAACATGAACAATCCTACTGAAGATGAGATCCACTCCATCTGCAAAGCTTTCGGGGTCCATCCTCTTACCATCGAAGACATCGGAACACAGGAGGCACGAGAAAAGATCGAGCTCTTTTCCTCCTATTATTTTGCCTGCTTCCGTTCCTTCCGTGTCCAGGAAACCGATGATGGTCAACAATATTACCCCTTCAATATATACGTTGTTGTCTTTCGTGAAGGAACGCTGAGTTTCAGCTTTTCCCCAAACCGTCATGCTGCCCAAGTCCGAAAGCGAATCACCATGTTGAAGGACTACGTGTCTCTCAGTAGCGACTGGATATGCTATGCTCTAATGTAAGTGTTTACTACGTCGGCCTCTTCTGCCTTGCTTAATATCAATTGCTAACGAAGCTAGTGATGACATTGTCGATTCCTTCGCGCCGGTGATTAGTAAAATTGAGGAAGAGTCTGACGCTATTGATGATCAAGTCTTCATCACAAGAGAGAATGATATGCATACTTTCCTTCGTAAGATCGGCTTTGCGCGGAAAAACGTCGTGGGTCTTATGAAACTGCTCGGCGGTAAAGCAGACGTCTTGAAAGGGTTTACAAAGCGTTGCAACGCGAATTACAAAGTCACCCCTCATATGGATATTGGACTCTACCTAGGAGATATCCAGGATCACGTTGTCACCATGATGACCAGCCTTACTCACCTGGAAAAGATGTTGTCTCGCTCCAATAGCAATTATATTGCTCAGCTATCGATCGACAACATTAACCGGGGAAATAACACCAATAAGGTTCTCAGCAAGATCACAGTCCTTGCATCTATCCTTGTCCCACTCAATCTAGTCTGTGGTCTATTCGGGATGAATGTCCAGGTTCCGTGGCACGATACCGACAATCTCATTCCCTTTTTTGGGATCTTAGCTGGCATCGTATTTTTTGTCCTCGTGGCTCTCGGAGCGGCAAGAAAATTCAGATATATCTGACCAATTGGTGGGCACCAGAGCGAGAATATGTGCCGGAGGACTCTGTGCTGCTACAACAAACGGAGATCTTACGAGTATTTGAATGCACTATTTACTGTTGACATCTTGTGTTTGCTTTTGGAATTGGAGTTCGAACCCATTCTGCTTTGGAGTTCAGCGTCGCGATGGAGCAGCTTTGTTGCAGATTCGAGTCGGAATGATGTCCATAATCTTATGATGCGCTCTATAAATATGTCTAGATTACTTTGAATTTAAATAGATTTATTAGACTCTTGTCCAGCTCTTGACAAACGTAGGCTTGTAATGGGGATTTAGCTTTAAGCCTTAACAGTGAAGCTTGTTAGTGCCATGAATACGAGGCAACAAGCTAGAGCACCAACTTGTGCGCCAGGGAGAATCAGTGCGCGAACATTAAACTTCGAGGCATACTATTCACGAATTTTCGTCAACAGCTAAAACAATCCGTGTAGGAGGTATCAATAATGGACTCACCGACTTCTTCTCTCGATCAGAATATTGATCTCAGCAAGCTCTCAGACAAGGACAAGCAGGAGCTGCAGCAATTCATCGTCAACGAAACCCAAAAAGCTCGGATACAACAATGTTAGTTTTCTCCTGCACAACTCCTTCCATATCGCCTTGCAGAATCCTCTGTATACGCTGCATCATGAGTTATTCTCGCAGTCTGAAATGCAGGCGCACCAATTCCATAAAGCCCAAAGTGCTTGAATAAATGCAGATTTTGCTAACTTGTGTATTTATTTTAGCTGTACACTCTCTCACCGACGTATGCTGGAAAAAATGCGTCACGGGGACTATTAGGAGCGGAAAACTAGACAAGGGAGAGGAGACATGCGCCCAGAATTGCGTCAACAGATTCCTGGATGCAAACATGACTGTCATCAAGCATTTGGATACCATGAGGCAGCAGGCTTAAATGGCTAGTATAGAGGACGCTTATGCATGGGAGGAGTAGACTTGGGCATGTAAGATTACAGACGTGGGTTACGCTTTCAGAAATCAAAATTGGGCAAACTGGATGCATGGGTTTGGAATATTTTCAGTTTATCACAAGTCACAAGTCATCATATAAGGAATTGAAAAGCCCAAAACGCCTTTGTACAGATATGTTCACTATCCGATTCGTGCAGTTCTCATTTTACGCCTTTTGGATGCCAGTACCAAACCGCTTAATTCATAGTCACGAAACAGAAACTGCGTGACTTCCATATCCACCACAAAGATAGACCTCCATGTCAAGCCCCATGCCAATATCCCAAGCCGAGTAAATTAGACGATAGCAAGCTTAGTAGCAGCGATATCGAGCGCATCAACGTCTGGAGTAAGACGGCAGAAAGCCTTCTTGGTAGCATCTGGTCTGTTTGAAAGTTAGAAGTGTCTCTATCGAGATAGGCTAGTCTACGAACCGGATGAGGGTGTTGATCTTGACGGTGTCAATGTCGTAGAGCTTCTTCAAAGCCTCCTTGATCTGGCGCTTGTTGGCCTTGATATCGACGATGAAGACGAGGGTGTTGTTCTCCTCGATCTTCTTCATGGCGCTCTCGGTGTTCAATGGGTGGATGATAACCTTGTGCTCATCGAGACGGGTCTCATGAGGAACAGACTTTCGGGGATACTTGGGCTCCCGGGAAAGCTGGAGAGTCTTGGGTCTGTGGAAGGTCGTCGAGAGACGGACCTTGCGGACCTTCTGGGAGTGGACCTGTATGTCAAGTTAGATGCTGTGGAAAAAGAGGTAATCTCAAGAGCGATGAAAACTTACGCCCTTCAGCGCAGCCTTAGCAGCAGCATTGGCTTGCTTGGTACCCTTGGCGGCAGCACCTATAGACAATCTCGCATCAGCAATCGCTCTTTACGAACTCGCAATAACTGCTTCTGCTGTGCGCGCATCCTCCATCCCACACAATCCAGGTCATACTGATCCGTCTTCAATTTCGACCGCAGGATATTGTATTCGAGGATATAAGAGAGTGACGCTGGAAGCGACGAGGCGCAGAAATATCAAATCATACCTTTCTTCTGTTCCTTTGGGGCCATTGTGGAATTCGTCCTTGGTGGAAACGGAAGTTGTCGATGTCAAGTTTGTCGATGAGAAATTCTGAATTTCTTCTTAGAGTTGTGGGTTTATTGCATTGTGCGTTTTTCCAAATTTGGTATATTTGCCGAGGGGAGCTATTACAGGGTCTTGACGGTGTCCAGCCTCGTCAGTATTAGAGACCCTTATATTTCAGGCTACTCGGCTGCCCTTTGGAATTTCTCAACACATCAAGTATTTAGAAGATGGCAAAAAAAACGAGTCGCACAAAGTTAAAATCCTTATCTCAGGGGCGTCCTCCGATCACTACGCAATCCAGCTCTATATCTCGCAAAGCTACCCGGACACTCATTCGTGCACATCATGTCCTCGAGAAACGTAGGGCAAGGGCGCTTGCAGCGGGCGATATTGCTACAGCAGAAGTTCTCGCCCAACAGAGTGCTACTCAAGGAGGACTCGAAAAATACCAACAAGCAAGTCTAATTGGGCAAAGCAATAACAGGGGTGGGGATAGTTCGAAAGTACTGATGGACTGGTTGAAGCCTACGCTGCCGGATTTAAAGGAATTGGCTTCAAAGGACCGCAGTCTTCGGATGCTCGAGATAGGAGCATTAAGTACTACGAATTGCTGCTCACGGAGTCATGCATTCAATATGACAAGAATTGACTTGAACAGTCAGGCCAAAGGCATTGAGCAACAAGATTTCATGGATCGCGAACTACCAGACAGCGCAGCCGAGATGTTCGACATCATCAGCCTCTCTTTAGTCCTTAATTATGTTCCAGATGCAGTGGGAAGAGGGGAGATGCTACGGCGAACTGTGAAGTTTTTGCGCAAGGAGCAGTGTCCTCCCAGCGCTGAGAAATTCTTTCCTGCTCTGTTCTTGGTTCTTCCAGCACCATGTGTCACTAACTCCAGATATTTGGATGAAACGAAGCTGGGCGAGATCATGGATGGTCTAGGGTACTCATTGGTAGAGAGGAAGCTGACAAATAAGCTGGTGTATTATCTATGGCATCTCGATAACGAAACAACACCAAGATCCAGGAGTTTCAAAAAGACAGAGGTGAAGCCGGGGAAGTCGAGGAATAACTTCGCGATCATAATGCAGTGAGCTAGGGATATTGCAGATGTGGGGGCGGAGTCCCCAAGGTGTATGGATTTAGGATTTTGGAGGCTTGCACATATGGCGAAATGGTAGTACAGCCCAATCAAGTGCTGACAGGGCATGTACAATAAGAGCTCTTCCTATGTTATTATGTTATTATGTTATTATGTTATTATGTTATGTTATTCTGCGCAGTAGAGAAGGGTCATTTAACAACGTGGTGGCAGAGTTGGGCCCAACCCAGCCCACTCCGGACTTGATTGGTGGGTGAGTAGCACAATATCTTCAGCGTGACCATGCTGCTTCACGCGTGTCATCGACTCTACTGTACACTCTCGGTCCGGAAGGCTCGATATGCTAGGGCCGTCCGGGAAAAGGTACGGAAAGGATTTGCTTGGACATTGATTGCCCAGGGGCTAGCCCCGCTCTAATGTAGATGATCTGGGCTCTAGTTCAGTCGCGTTCCATCGTTATCGAAGCAATGTCGGATCTCGTAGTCATGGGACAATCTCGGCCAATCAGGAGCGAGGAGGGACTGATAAAGGACGCAATCAAGATTATTGACAGCCAACGCTAAATGTTATATCTCCCGGGCTCTTGATCCCTTCGGTGGCTTTCGTCGGAAATTTAAGAATGTTGCGAGAGTGCTACCCTACGGTCGATCTGAACATGCAACGTACGAGCATCATTGAAGCTACAGGCAAATTACTACTCTGAACGGCCCCTGGCTTCATCGCTTTCCAAGATGTCACGGAACCCTACGACCTGGGAAGAGTACCAGTATGGCCCCTTGGATACTCGTAGGAGCTCGATAAGCTCAACTGGAGGTGGGAGTGTCCGATCGATCTCTCAGTCTGTAACTTCCGAGCAACTTGATCTTCTGGGCGAAGAACTGAACGAGCAACGACCCCGAAGGCTAGTTTTTTTCTCCCAACCTGTATGTGTAGGGCCATTAATCTAACCGTTTAAGCTAGATCCTCAATCACAAGTCGTCTTAACAATCTCGCCCATTTGGGAGGTGTTAACAGCATTGAAAACTTCGCCAGGAGCTGGCAACGAGCAGCTGGCTTCCACGAGGTAACTCCGCGGAGACCCTCTTTTGTTCTTGCTGAGCCCGAGACACCGCAAGATGAAGAAGAGGCAGTGGGCTACAGAGGAGTTGGCGGACGCGTTATGGGGACTTCGCTCCTTGCAGAACGTCTCCAAGCATCTCGTTCAGAGGAAGCTGTTGATGATGGAAGCCCTGCCCCTTCTAGGACCCTCAATCCTAAGGATGCTGAGCGAGAGCACCAAGTAGACGATAACCTAAACATTCCTGCAAGTGTGAGGGAAAATTTGTCGATTTTGAATTCCAGTCCATTTGTTGGAACTCCTTTGGTTGGAAGCTATGGTACCTCCTACGGCACCGTTCGCTCTATCCTTCGCGAGCATNAATATGACCCGGGCAAGCCAATTGTTTAGACCGCAACTACCTCCGGGACCTGACCAGACTGATGGAGAACGAGAGCCTATGATTGTTAAGGAGGTCAAGCAGGATGGAAAGGTGGTACTCATGGTTGCTGGCCAGTCAACACTTCCGCAGACGGTGTTCAATTCTACCAATGTTCTTATAGGGGTTGGATTGTTGAGTCTGCCGATGGGGTTGAAATATGCTGGCTGGATCTGCGGAATGATATTCTTAGCACTGGCGGCATGGGTAACTGCCTATACGGCGGAATTACTAGCAAAATGCATGGATGTTGACGCCAGTTTAATTACCTTTGCTGACGTTGCATTTATCTCATACGGACAACGAGCGCGAGTCGTCACTAGTATCCTATTCACATTGGAACTTCTGGCTGCATGTGTTGCTCTGATCATTCTGTTTGCTGATACACTGGATCTTCTGCTCCCAGGCCTAGGGGTGACCTGGTGGAAGATCTTGTGTGGACTTGTTCTGGCTCCTCTTACGTTCGCTCCTTTAAGCTTGTTGAGTCTGACGAGCGTGCTCGGAATCTTCTCCTGCTTCTCTAGTGAGTTTTCTTGGTCCCGCCTGCCACGTCCCAATTTATGGCTCCCCGTCTCGTCTTAGCATAACTCATCTCTGATCTGTGCTAATGAGATTCTAGTTGTCCTTATATTGATTATTGATGGGCTGATTAAGCCGCATGCTCCCGGGTCTCTGCTTGAACCAGCTGCAACCTACCTTTTCCCTGCAAACTGGCTCACGTTACCTCTGAGCTTTGGGCTCCTAATGAGCCCATGGGGAGGTCACTCTGTCTTTCCCAATCTTTACAGGGATATGCGTCACCCTCAAAAGTTCAAGAAGGCCGTCAAAGTTACTTTCAGCTTTACGGTAAGCACAGTTCTTGCCCTATAATAGGGAAAAAAACACTAAGCTTGTTCAATAGTATATCTTGGATTGCACGACTGCTGTAGTAGGCATCCTCATGTTTGGCGAGGATGTCCGAGATGAAATAACGGCAAACATAGTTGGCAACTCTAGTTACCCACAGGCTATGTCCATTCTCGTGGCTATATTTATCGCCATCATCCCTCTGACGAAATTACCGCTCAATGCTCGGCCAATTGTCTCTACATTGGAAATGTTCAGCGGAATCAGTTCCCGTGAGGCATCAGGAACTTCTGGACCAGCCGACAAAATACTGAAGGTTTCGATTCGTATCTTGGTTATTGTCTTATTCGTCGTTGTATCAATAGTCTTTCCAGCATTTGACAGTATCATGGCGTTCATGGGGTCTACTCTTTGTTTCAGCATCTGTGTTATATTCCCCTTGATGTTTTATCTCAAGATTTTTGGAAACGAGATTAGTTTCCGGGAGAAGGTTTTGGATTATTTCCTCATTGCTGTTAGCTCCTTATTAGCTATTCTGGGCACGGTTTGGGCATTTTTACCTAAGAGTATGATTGGCGCTGAATGAGTCGGAGCAGTCTTCTTGCTCTTAATAACGGCCGCAACTTAACTGCATCATTATTGGCGAGTGGTTTTATCGGAATGGAAATTTTGCATTTTGGGACTTCTGCTCTTTACGTAGCATTTGATTTTCACCTGGGTTAATGAACGTAGTTTTGAAACATTAGCAATGAATATGCAATGCAGCAATATAATAGGATTGTTGATTCCACAATGGCCTACTTTTAAAATTAATTCGTAGCTGAAACTAAAATACAATAGATCTCCAATAGATCCAGTCGTGGATAGTGGCATAAGTTAGATGCTATACGGGAATTTAAGAGAAAACGCACTCCTTTATCAAGGGCTAAATAACCCGTCGTGACCATATATCTACACTTCTTTATACGTAAATTGGACGAGATCAATCCTAGACAACTGCTCGGGACATCGAGATAGGGGTGGAAGGCAGTGCAGTGGCACAGTTTAATGTAGCAGAATCAACTCTGCAGTATATTTATCTGGTCAAAGCTGGTCACGGCGTTATGCCGTGCCTTGTCATCACTCGAGAGAGGGGCATTTCCATCCCTAACAACAACCAAGGACTGCATGCCAGCATTCTTAGCAGCCTCAACCTCCTTAACATTATCACTCAAAAACAGCCAGTTACCAATATCACCGATCTCTGGGTGAGCTGCTGCTATCTTCTCATAGCTAGCCTTTTCTGTCTTGAGGCCTGCGTTTACAGTATCGAAATAATCCGTAATAAGGGGCCGAAGGTCTGCATTTGGCACCGAGTTTGTGTACTGGAACAGAAGTTTCTGAGCCGGGACTGAACCCGATGAGTAGATCAATAGGGGAATGGAAGCGGTATGCCAAGCTGTCAGGGCAGGATAAACATCCGGGAATAATGGGCATCGCAATTCGCCGGATTCATATCCCTTCAACCAAAGGTAGCCTTGTAGAGATTTCAGATACGCTATTTTGACATCCTTTGCCATAAGGTCTCGGACATGCTGATCGAAAGCCGTAGGGGAAGAGCGATACTCTTCGGGAAACGCATCGCGGTATGGCTGAAATTCAGGAGAATCCCATTGGGTGGCTAATGTGGACGGTAGTGCTTGGAGTGCATAAGGAAACTGCAGTTATACTCGTCAGTACGTCAGGCGACCACGTGTACAGCATTTATGTCTGCCGATGAGTGCGCTGAGAAGGTGTTCTCGTTGATGTCCAGCGCCGCGAGTACCAAAGGTGACAACATGTCTGACACGGAAATATCGAACGAGCTCCAATAGTTCAGACTGCCAACTGCACAATTGTAATCGCAAATCCAGCCGAAGGAACCCTAGGTGGAAGAAGTACAAAGGATGTATAAGTGAGACATAGCGAACAAAAAGATCCAGCCATTCAAAATCCATATGCATCGTCAGGCTTGCAGCGCTGTTCAAGCAGAATTGACTTCTGCAGATCAAGCTAACATTACTGCTAGCATGCGTCCCCACAGGTATTTTGAGCGAATCAGGCTGCAATGATGGTTCTGAGGTCTTAGTCCACGACGGCCCATGTGACCACGATGAATTGGAGAAGGCCTTTTGCTACCCAATATTCCACCACTTGGAGTGAAGACTCGACAACGGGCTCCCCATTCATGGAAGTACAAGCTCAGATCGTGCATAGAAAAGCGGAAAGACACAAGGTCATAAAACACGCCAGATGTTCTGGGCGCGAAGTACAACCAACAAAGCAAAGAACAGCAGCTTACCAAGACGTCCTTGACGAATGATATGGGGCAGACCGTTCCCTCTATCAATTCCCCAAGTCAGCGATGTCTCTCCTCGCACGTGCCATTGCCGGAGACATGACGGCGGCAGAGCGATCTGCTCTGGACAATGACTTAGAAGAGCTTACCAATATCGAGCAAGACAGCCTTCACGTCCGATGGCATCGCCATGGTATCGCCACTATGAATCTCAACTGCAGCGGGCAGTCTGCTTCCTCGGTCCGTGCTTACGAAGAGGGCAGGGAGAGATATGGCGGTGAGAAGATTTCAAGGAGATGGGAAATTGGAGAAAAAAAAGTTTTTGTTGTCCAGCTGCACCCCATAGAGTACTACGTTGGCGAAGTGCCAGGTCAGTCGCAAAGACGTGATTTGGGAATAGCCTGGCTCTCGGCTGCATTAGGCACAAATGCAAGGCATGCAGGCACAGCACGGTAAAATCGCTGTGGTGTATCCGTGACGGGGATGCGGTGACCGGAGAATAAGTTTTTCTGTGCTTTGATGATTGAGTTTCCTTTTCCAGAGTCTTTGACAAGTGGAGGAGCAGCATGCAAGCACGGGTTGGTGGGGGCGATACGTCCATGCAGTACTCCGATCCGTTTAATACCCGTGCTTTATCGTGCCTCTCTAATTACAGGCCGTGCCTTATCGGTCACGTTACGAGTATCGACAACTGGAAAAAGAAAGGTTAATGGACCTCCCGTACAACGTTCGAGGCCCCAGTGCGCTTTGATGGATACCATAGTAGATGAACTTGGACGATCGACGAAGGCTCCCGAGCTCTGTACGACGGATGGTCGGTATGCTTTGCCTAACCCGTATCTAGTACAGGCTGTTCCTGACCGACTGAGGATAGAGCAATTCTGCCCGGCTTTAGGGAGATACGGATTCGGCAGGACTACGGCCAAGGAGGATAGAGCGTGCACACCGCTACCTCTACCTGCCCCTTGCCAATGTGAGCTAGGAAATCAACCAGGCCAGTTAATTTATTCCTCGGCTGCTGATTGATGTCCGGCATCACACGTACTTTGGTACAACTGCTTGCATTGCTGTGAATTATGGCAAATCTCTCATACCTTCACCCCGTGCAAATCGCCTCTCTTCAATCTCCAGTGAATGTCCGTGTTTTGTTTCCCCTCCAGAGCGTGTCGTCATCGCTAATGCAGCAATATTCACCCCTAGCAATCAATAAGAAACGTAGGCCTGTAATACATGCTTTCCACAGGGGTTCAAATGTGCGGGGTCAGGGCCTCGGACACCCAAAAGGCGGCGGCAGTGAGTTTCAAGCGCGGTGTGCTTGATGTCTCACAGTAGACATGCGCAGGTTAAATCGAGAAAGAAAGGTCAAGGTTAGAGACAGATAGATCATCACAACTGCCATGGTAATGATAAGAGATTCGCACGACGGCAAGCTGTAGGGAAACACGGGCCAGCAGTTCAAGTACAACTGCAGCCGAAAAAAAAAAAAAANCAGCATCTTTGGTTGTCCTGGGCCAGGGACTGCAATGGGGCGGATGCTTGTTTCGGCATGTTGATGGGTTCCGCCATGGCGAGTCGAATAACTCTCGGCCGATTAAATCGACAAATATAACGGCACGGCGGTTTCGACGAAGATTATGATTTTGCAGAAGGATCGCGGCACAATGAGAATCTATAATTGGGTGAACACTGCTCATAGCATAATAAGCTGATGACATCGCAGCAGCGTTGAAACCAATTGGTGTTTCGAGACCTGCATCTCGGCCTGAGGAAGGGTGACGGCCGTTCAATGATACCCTCGGCCAGGATAGGCGAATTGGATCATCGACAATCATTTTCGACATGGACTCTTTACGCTGATCTACTTACTACATTCACACGCACACAACTGTGACAACCTGTTTCCCATGCAGAATCGTCAATGCTTCATTTCCACGATCGTCGTGAGCGACGTGATCACTTCGAGCTCTAGCTATTACTGCTACTGTCATGTAATAATCTACTGCGTATCTTACTGTTCCAACCTTGCAGTACTTTGAACACCTATCGGCATCTGTATGAGATTGTCTCTTATTATAGGTCTGCCGCCCCCTCACGCAGGGCTTTGGGAGGAAATGCCAGATCGGCAGTCGGCCCTGATAAGCCCTGAGAAGATTGGGAAGCTTGCGAGCCAAGCGGATGGCCTGGAACAAGCCTGAGAGCGCTTTTTGCTGAGACAACGGCCCAAGGTGTAGGGCAGCGAGACGTGATAGGGACAGCAGGAGCTGATCAGTCAGATATCCCATCGTGCTGCTTTTGATAGGCGCTCTCCAGTTCGCGCGAATAGGATCAGCTGCGTGCGCAGAGGAATACTACGTCGACGTTTGATGAGGCCACGCTCTGGATCGACCGATCTCGGGATTCAAGTAGTTTAATTAGCCGTCCAGCGTTGAGACGCGCACATCATTCGTGAGCCCGTGCAGGACATCTGGAAGGGTTCGACGAGTGTGATCCATGGGTACAACACCACGAGTGATGGCAACGGTGGGTTCGTAATTTAGTGATGGTATGTTGCGAATAATAGGGGGCTGCCGGACTACCAGATCTTGCGACCAGGTGACCGCGCCAGAGTGGACGAAGGGACTGGACCAATGTCGGGAGGTCGTCACACGACACCAGTTCCAAAGATTACGAACGAGTGTCTATTGTGACTACGTAGACCATGATGGCAAACGTCGAGAGTGCTGAGACCGCAAATGCCGGATGCATGCGAAATTAAAGCCCGCAATGGGCAATGATGATGGCAATGACGATGGATGGCAACAATGCGGAGGAGGGGGGGCAGGAACATTGGAAGACGATTCAACGCAAGACGCGGGCGATATGGAGGAAACACAGCACTACAGGGTGTACATTTCTCCAATTGCCTAGCCTCAACGAATGGGTATATTCTGTGAACTACGGTATTACGCATACGTGGCATATCAGTAGCAGGAGATACGAATCCAGAGTAGGAGCATATGAACTCGTTGGCCAATGGGTCGAGGCTGGTCCAAAGCCGGAATTGGCACAGGTGATCCAAATTCGGGCGCCAGAGCCACGCTTCGGCAGGGTCCGACAAGTCCGATTTGCGTGATCTGTCCAGTACGAAAGGGGTGGCGTTGGCCTAGGGAATTTCGGTTTCCGAATCCCCAAAATATGATTCCAGCGATGAGCCATCAGGAGTGAACGATGGCAAGCCAGGTACGGCGTTCGAAACGGGTCTAGTAAAGCCAGTCTTCTGGAATTAGCAGCACCAGCTCTGGAGAGGCCGAGAGGCGATTCTCATTATCGCGCGCCAAAGCACTGCCGAATGATGACTGTGTGTGGCCACGGCCGTTTGTTGGAGCACTGACCATCCAGGAAGTCACGGTACTTGTGCCCAAAATAAACGCGGGTCCCAGACATTCGAATCACCTATGGCTCTAACAAAATGAGTCAATAAATTGGGGTCCTCATTGAAGGTCCCTGGTTATCCACAATGGAGAGAGAGGAAACAGCGAGGTAGGAGATACGGATGGGACAGAAAGATGCGATAAACTGGACGTCTAGGTTAGGCAACCAGCGTTGAAGGGGGGCTGGTTGCTATGTCGATCTCCGTGGAAACGTCTCACGAGCAGTTATGATCACGGTAACTTATGCAGCTGGTACATGCAGCACTGTACTGAACTGTAGGAGTACTGCGCGGTACGGAAGCCCAGGGCTTGGGGGGTTCGACGGCCAACATCAAGATCAAGATCAACATCAGCATCAGCATCAAAACATCGGATGGAGTAGTGAGCCACTCCAGCCACCAGACACCAGGTGCATTTGGGATTTGGCGAGCGAGCTGTGAGCATGCGGCCAGGCTGGTGTTGGCAGGTTGCAGTGCGGTGTGTTGTGCTGTGGATTTGTGCAGCACCAGCGACGGAGCTTGTGCTGTTGTGTTGTGTTGTGCTCAGCAAGTGTTGTTGTTATTGTTGTGTTACCATGTTTGTTGTGCTGCACCGCTCATCCATTCCTTGGTACCTGGAGGTCGCAGCACAGTTAGCTACAGTAGTGGACGACACTCGTACGGATAGCGAAGAGAACCGTAGTAGAATTGGCACTCCCATCGATCGACCCTTGGGGGTCTGCCCAGAGTAAGTATCGTTTCCTCCAACCCGAGCGTAGCAACAGGTGCGAGTGAGTGTCGTGTGTGAGTGCAGATAATAATTTCTGGGCATGCCAGGACCAGCCGAGCACGCAACCCCTTATGCAATGCACTGGCGCCGGGCGACTGGCTGGGAGCGCTCTCTGGACCCGGGCGTGCAGCAGAAGTTTCAGTGACGCCCCAGATTTCTCCCGGCCTTGGATTTGGGGCCTGGTCACGGTGGTTTGCGGTGTGGAAACTCATGGAAACTCGGTGTCGCTGCTGAGGGCGGCGTCGCGCGGCAAGAAAGCGGCATCGCAGACCGCTCTTTGGGGCCTGGCACTAGGCCACAAGTGCCGTAGGTGATTGGTGACAGCGGCGCCACGGTGCATTTAAGCGGAATGAGACACGTCGCTGCTTCGTTGGGGGGCGTGGCAGAGACCGCGAGCAGACCAGCAGCAGGATTCGCCAACGCTCGCTCATCCTGCGAGCACACCACCCAACGCTCACCGCCCACCACCGGGACACCGCTCGACTTGGTACGGCCACACCGCAACTCACCGCCTGCCGGCAAACAACCACTCACAGGCCCCACGAGGTACCACCCGTTGCCGATACCCACCACCCCATCCTCCCAGCTCACACCACTTGGCAGCCGACCTGCAGCCGACCTGCGCGCCGGCCTGAGGCAGATTGGGCCTGCGCCAATCCTGCAGTTGCCGAGTCTGCCTGGAGCGGTCTAGCGCGCTTCCCAGCAATGCACCAGCGCGGCCAGTTGCATTGCAGTCCCCATCCGCCCTTTGCTTCCTTTGTCGCCCCAGGCTGCGCTCCGCCCAAAGCAGTCGGTTGGTGCCACCATTCCCTTAACATCCCCTCCTCCCGCTCTCTCGCTCTCACACTCACTTGCTCGCCATCTCCTTCCGTCTACTTCTGCTTCTTCTCGTCGTCCCTTATCTCATCCTCTTCTCCCTCCTCCTCCAATCCTCTCTTCCACCTGCGTCTGATATATAGACTGCCACGTCGCTTCATTCTCCCCCCAAGGTCTATCCAGTCACCCGCAGTTCCCGACACTCCTCGCTTCCTCGCTCTCCGACTCACTCGATCCAACCCGCGACCACGACCGTCGACGCTCCTCATCCATCTCACAGCGTCGTTGTCTGGCTTCAACAAGGTAGCTACTACACTGCGGTGGATCAAACCACTTCATAAGCATCGTCGAGGCCGCTATCGCACACCGTGACTCCTCCTCGAGTTGCGTGCTTCGTCCGCGTCATTACTCGCTAGCACTCGGGCGACCCTTCTCGGTTACCCCGGTACCCATTTCGGGTGCTCAGCTTGACGGAGCTCTCGCGACCTCCGAACAGCAACATCTCGATTGACTCATTGCTTCCCCTGGGATCAATAACGGCTCCTCTTTGAACACGGCAGACGAAGAGCCAGCTCTTCGACTACCTGTTCGAATCACAAACCTCTTGCAACACATGCTTTCCAGGCCAGCGTCAAGGGCTATCTCACGATAGACTCATCCGCACCTCTCTTCACTCACTTGTTCCTGCCGCGAATCTCTTGATCCGTAGCTTTCGACCTCCTCAACAATTGAGTTTGTGTTCCACCGTTCGGGAACTGTTTGTATCACGCAACCATCTATACTCGCTCTCCCCTTAATACCTGACGGTTAGCTCTAAGCTTGACGCTTCGTCGACCGTTACTCACCTCTCGCTACTCTACGATCCGAATAGTCATCCTCGGCTCGTCCTCCCATCTTATTTCTCTACTTCACACCACTCCGATCCTCATCACGCGCTCGAGGTTCACGCGGTACGCTTCCGACGTACCGTTCTGAGATCGAACAGATCCTCATCCATTCATTCACGGCACATTTATCAGACTTTCATGTCATAAAACGATTAGCCTGCCTTTCCTTACGGGACTCGCTGTCCACTGTCTCATTTACGAACAAGAATTATCCAACTATTCCTTTTGTTAGCGATTCATTATTTATCAATATTATCATCAATGAGCCTCTGAACGTCTACGATCCTGGAGTTATATTTTCGACAGCTTGTTTATATCTTCCTTTCTTCGATTTCAACCATTTTGCTCAGCGCGACCTACGAACATCTATACCTCCGTTTGTTACACCTCGTGGGCCTCCTTTTCCGATCAACAATTATACACTTTCGGAGTCCTACTCCCTTGTTCAACTAGCTTTTTAGAGGAGATAAAAGCATTTTATCGTTGTACGCTCAAATCGACACCTGTTGGAGTCCGCCAAACCGCACTTGGGGTTGTATCATTATATTCCAGCATCTTTCACATTCTTGTCATAATCCACGCAATTGTCACGACATAACTCTCTATCCTCTCGAACCACACCACCATTACTGGCTAAGCTCTACTTCATCGCCGACCTTGCCGACCTGTACACATTCTACTCGCACGGTCGCTCTTTTGCGGAGCTTCAGTTAATCTCCATTACACGAATACCTATTACTCTCCCCCCTCAACTCGTTCAGCATGGAATGCCTTCGGGACAAATTCTACGATGGCGTTATCTTGGATGGACGTTTTGAGACCATATCTCCACTCAATCATGGCTCCTTCGGCATGGTCTTCATGGCTAAGGATCTCACCAACAACGAACTTGTCGCCATCAAGTGTCTGACCAAGAAAGCGGCTGTTGGGGATGAGCCAGACCTGGCGTTCGCTGTGGATGAGCAGTCCGAAGAGCTTGCTTGCCATGCGCTCTTGGGCTCCCATCCCAACATTGTCAATCTCATCCACTCCTTCGAGACAGACGCCCACATCTATCTGGTCCTCGAATACTGCTCAAGGGGCGATCTCTACGAAGCCATTCGCACATCCACTGGACCATTGCAGACGAATAATGTCCGCGAGTTCATGCTGCAACTAATCGATGCTGTTGCCTTCATCCACGCTAAGGGCCTCTACCACCGTGACATCAAACCCGAGAATATCTTCCTAGATTCTAGCGGGAGGGTAAAATTGGGTGATTTTGGGCTGGCTACAACAGACAAATGGACCTACGAAACTACCGTGGGAAGCGATCGCTACATGTCCCCAGAGCAGTATGACTCCGCTGGCGCAGGGTACTCGCCCGAGAAAGCAGATATCTGGGCCATTGGTATCTGTCTTTTGAACATCCTCTTCTCACGCAACCCCTTCACCACGCCCACTGAGTCAGACCCCCTCTTCTTAGATTTCTCTCGGGATAAGCAATCCTTGTTTGATGTCTTTCCTGCCATGTCTCAGGACACCTTCGAAGTGATCAATCAATGCATGAGCTTGGATCCAAACAAGCGTTCTCTCTCTGGTGCTCGTGATGCACTCATGCGCGTCTTGAGCTTTACCATCCTCGATGAGAAAGTCGACGACTTCTGTTCTAACGATCTCACGGCCGAAGGACCTGTCGTTGCAAGTGCCAACCGCGAGCCTCTGCGGACACCGTCACTCCAGAGCCCCATGGTTGACCAAGGCTCTTCGTTCCCCTGGGCTAAGGCCTTGCACGCGAGCCCGCGCCAAGGCATGCGCCAACTCTCAGTCATACCAGACACCGAGAGCTACACCGAGGACCTGTTCCCAAGTTCGGAGGAAAGCAACAAGGATTGGTTCTCTGTTGGTGAGCAGACACCGTCAATGGCATCCATCCTAGATTCGTCCCTGCCAGCGTCAATGCGGTCTCTCGCCATTAGACGTCCAACGAAGCCAGCTCCTTCTCATGCTCACCTGACGCCCATTTCTGGGTCGTTGCCAATCACGATGACGAAGCCCAAGCCCATTCCTTCTCTAGCCTCTGTCTTTGGACGGAATAAGGAGGCCGTATCCAAGAGCTGGAGCGACCTCTGGGACGAAGACATAGAAGAAGAGGAAGAGGCCGAGAGGCAATTGAAGACTCGTCAAATGCAGAATGCAAGGACCTGGAGCCACGAGAGCAAGGCTGAAAAGGAGAGCGAACCTGAGTCACCTACCGAAATTGACGCTGGTTTCGAGAAGCTATCAAGTGAGGAGACGGGTCAGTTGACCGTACCAGTATCTGCGCCAATTGCGGTCAAGAAGAACAACATCGATGAAGATATTGTTGCCGATGGATTCTTTTTCCATGATCCACCGGCGCCTCGTGAACAACCACAACCTCGATATTCGCCGCCATCTAAGCGTGCTACTTTCGACAAGTGGGCCGCTCTGGGCGATCGCCGGCGAGCATATCCAATTAATACCGAGCCTGAAGTCAAAGCTTACATGCAAGATTCATGGAGATCGCCACGTCGCAACGTGGGCCTAGGCTTCAGCAACGTCGGAATGGGTGCTTGGAATCAAAAGTCCAGCCCAGTGAAGGAAAAAGGGAAGGAGTGCCCGTGGGCACGTGATAGGGTCCGAGATCATTACCATTACGAACACCGCAAGGAGAATTGGTTGATTACTAAAGAGAACAAGCGGTCAGATCTCGGTGACCTTGAGTGGGTTGGAGGTTGGCATGACCTCCACTTGTAGTTTTAGCCTCAGCCTCGTTTCTTATTTCCCCTTGTTGCTGTCTACCTTCTTTTGTCAATCAAGCCATGCAACACCAACAGATATACATTGCAAGACTGTTTTGATACAGAGAAGGATAGGTGGAATAGTTAGACTGCATCAGTACTGGTGGGAGAGACATCGAGCGGAAGACTGGGACTCGCTTTTTCTGGTTTACTAGATAGTTTACTTTTGGAGCTGTTTAAATTCCAGACTATTACCCACTCTAAATTGTTTCCCATCTGTCTTACAGTTGTGCAAGTGATTGCAAAACATGAACTAATATCAAGGAAGTCATTTGCATTCGGAACTCCCAAATACATCTTGAGGCAGATTTTACGCTTCGCCGTGTAATAGTTTTTCAGAATTTTATTTTTATTAGAGGATCTACACGCATGGATTGGCCCGTTCTGTCTTCGATCCTCAGTTCGAGAATTCCAAACAACTCTCGAGGGGTTACTGAACACAGAATGTAGATATGTCCCACAAATCTCAACATCACGTACAAATAATAAGTGGACCTCGTCCACGTCAATTCCGAATCCTTTTTCCCAGCTCCGCAAATGACCTTATCCCACTGCTACTCCAGCGTCCTCTTTTCTTTACTCTTTCAAGTATGTAGTTGTCATCCTGTCTCCATACCGTCCCCAGTAAGCATGCACTCTGCGGGGCCAGCCTGGAAGGACTGTTTATTTTTAATCTTTCTTCCTCTCTTTTTTCATGCGTCGTTCTGCCTGCATCAGCCCTAGACGGATATCCCTTTACCGACTCGACCAATTCCCGCCGCCCATCCGAACTTACGCTGCGTCACATCCGATTGGACCTGTTGTTCTTCCCTTTGACTGTTTCTTGGGATATGTAACATTACTTCGCTTGGTCGGTTGCACCATTTTCTTTCCGGACCCAGTGAGAGTCGGGAAACAATCAGATCATGAGCATAGGACAACAGGGTGGGAAAGTCCACGGGGAAACGCTCACTCGATGCCCCTCCTCCACCTGCATCATAGTGTGACCCTGTCTCGGTTCTTGAGCGCTTCCAATTGGGGGCTCGTGAATACCACCACGTATGTAACTTTTTCCCTTGTAAGCTCCTCGAAGCTCCCTATACGATGGCATCCAAGTGCCGGAGCGGAAAAGTCACCAAAGGGATAATGCCGAATTTGGTGGTGTTAACCGCCATAGTTCTTCGTACTCGCACCCTCACACACGACAGAAAACCCGTTTCTGCGTCCGTAACCGCTGCTGCCTTGCGTCAACTAAGACACGCCCTTGTGCATGCGCCAAACCTTTTCTTTGTTTACACTCTGCGGTCAATGGATTGGCCAGAGCGTGCTTATTCCGAGGTTTGGATCGGACTGGAAGAGGATGCCACCTGTTGGAGCCGGCGGCTGACAACACTTATGACACACGCCACTTGCATATAGCTCTATTAGATTGATGGACTCCTTGGAGGGCAACCCAGCGAAGAGCCGTCTGCTGTCGGGTTGACAAAATCCAAATAGTCCACCTGTTCTGCATTATAACAGGGATGGTGGAGATGGTGATGCAATCAAGCATCCTGACGAAACAAAGGAGTCCTTGGGCTGATAGGAGTGACGTGGGGAATGGGAACAATGTCACGTCGATTAGGAAGTGGAAGACGACATTGTGGTAATATGACAGTACTCTAGCCCTAAGTAAGAAAAGAGGGGTACATGGTGCGGCTTCACCCGAATCAATTGGAACAAATACCCAGACTGTTTCGAATATTCCCAGGTACTAGAGGTGCCAGCCATATTGACTACAAAAATTCCACCCTCATGACACTTAGGATAAGAATCAACAAAAATTTATATCGCTTTGAGAAGCACCCGGAAAGCGAAAAAGCGGTCTCGGTGTCTTGAACTAATTCGTTGCATGGCCCCTAAAGGAGAATGCTTCTCAATGAGACAAGGAATGCCTGCGAAGGGAGGGCATACAAGGGTGTGTTGGGGCGTTAAAGTCTAATAAACGGTAAGAGCAACGTGAATGCAGTCTGTCGAGTCTGGGCTCGCGGCCCCAATTTGTCCAAGAATAAGGGTCGTAGTTGATTGGATTGTCGATGATCACTTAAAAGTTGCACTAGTGCGACATCAGGCGACAAAAGCCGGTGGAACAGTAGCCCGGTGTCCATCGAATTCATCCAAAATGGCAAACCGCTTGTAGATTCCACCGGAGTCTCTCCTTGCTCTGCCCGATTGCGCTTTGGCGATCGGGAGTTTGTGGCAGGAGACTAGTGGAATATCCAGTTAGAAGGACCTTTTCCCGCACAGATACGTGGCTCCGCTAAGTTCATGCAGATAGAGCAGACGGATGCTGTTCATCAGGCGGGGTCCCAGTCGGTCTAGATAGAACTTCTCAACAGGACTGGAGGAACAGTGGGCCGTGGTGCTATCCTAATCTGCTCCGGACGTGGTCTCAGCCATGCGCACCAGTAACTGTGAGATTGCAGCAGTGGAGGACCGCTTCAAAGGCTGAAATTCAAAGTCTCCTAGCGTCCAGAGCTGTATACTCGAGCCGAATAGCAGTCACTCTTGCGGTTTATCCATCACCAATAGTTAGTGCCCATCAGTAGCAGCTGGTTGATACTGCATTCATTATCCAGATATTCTGCAAGTCAGTACCGATAACAACCAATTCGCAGTATCTGACCACATAAAGGTCTAACATCTAAAGGGTTCAACGTATATCTCCTGCGACTGGCTGTAATCATAGTATCATCCTTTCAAGTGAACAGATTGCTGAACGTGTTTGGAGCACGTAAATCGCGAAGGGCTGCTGTTGTTAAAGCTGTTTCCTGTCAGTGTATACTGGATATAGCATCTTGCCAAGTAAAAATGAGCGTACCATATGTTCTGCTATGAGTACAAGGCAGATTGTGTTAGTAGACTGGCGACCAGCGTCGAGAACTCGGAATTTGGTGGACACTAATTTCGTCTCCACACATCTTTATATATGGCCCATTTTTTAAAGCCTTACATTATTAGTGATATCTAGGCAAGAAAGCGGGATGACTTACCATTGTACTCAAAATATCCAGCTTCGTTCCCAATGGCGTCTATATATACCCTCGTCATACCTTGTCCTTGTAAGTTTCTAATACATGCATCAAGCAAACAGACCATGACAGCCTCATCTTGGTCTGCTAAATCATGAACGTATTTTGTCAGTTCTCATTCAGATCGGAGTGCGCGTGATCCTAGTCTAGAAGGGAATATTGGAGCTTCATATCCCGTGTGTCCTATTCGTGGTCTCAACCACACCAAATATATTCTGATGGAGATAAGAACATGAATATAGGATACAAAGGTATTCCGAGCTTTCGGATGAGCGTAGCAGAATAGAAATATTGAGATTTATGGAAGTTGGACCGACTTACGCAGTACACATATGCATGCGATACCTCCCACATTGTTTCCGATCTTCCCAGCCCAAGGCAAATTAGATGCAACTTGGCTGCCACATGATGGGGTGTAGACAATTGCCGAGGCTACTATATTCCCATTATCAATTCCTAAGACGATATCCTTTACATCAGTAGCATTCCTCATAGAGGAATATTGATCGGACCACCCTATTTTGTCATGTTGTTTTGAGAACCTGTCAACCATTGCAAGGACTTGGTGCATATCTTCTTGTGTACATATTTGAAATTTCGTGTTTGTGGAAGGCAGCGGACCTTCCAAGAATTTCCAGTCGGTGAATTCCAGGAGCATATCGCACATTATCAAGCCTTTTCCGGGCTCATCCTTATCCAATTGCCAGCCACGCCTCCTGAGCCACTCCTCGTAAGGTTGCATATCGAAAGGGAGCCCATAAAGGATGCGGGGAAACGTGCTTCCTAGTTGTATACGTACCACATCCCTAGTTCTCCTAAACTGATCCATGGCATGATTGTGGAGACTCAGTCCAATCCCTCGACCTCGAAATTCTTCGCGCACCAAAAGAATGGCCAGGGATGCAATGATTTTCTCGCCGGCCAGATCCATGTAAGAAAGATAGGTTGCACAGAAACCTAGAATGAGTCCACTTTCGGGATCCTGGACAGTATAGTGTTTCGAGTAGCCAGGGCGACGTAATAGGGAACTGAGGGTTGCGATATCCATGGAAAATCGACTGCTGACGCTCTGAGTCCACAAATCATAGATAGCTGACATATCCCTGCTTTCATCCCATTGTTTACAGGTCCACGAACTTGGAACTGGTCGATCTATTCTTTCTGATACAGCGTGACCTGCATGAGATTCACCAAAGATCAAAGCTGCCGTAGCTTCTAAAGCAGGAGGAGAATAGCCAGCTGTTTGAATAATTGTAGGGAATGGGAGGCCCACAAGTGTATCTCTGGGGTTGCAACAGACCACAATCACGCAAGGTCTGTTATCACGTACCGCGAATGTAATATCAGCGAATTCTAGTGGAATCGAATAGCCCGGTCGGGAAACAAAGCAGAGTACTACCACGGTGCCTCTCTTGATAAATGCAACATGCGTGGACGTGATGCCATTTCTAAATCTTTGATAAGCAACTGCCACCTCTGGTCGAGATAGCTTCAGGTAGGATATGTGTCGGGGGTCAGACGCACCTGTGCGTATACGGAACGTGACGAACTCTAGAGTGTCTTAATGCAATTGCCCTACCCAGCGCCTCAAACGGATCGCTGGTATCAGCTGGATCTTGGCTGAGGGGAACGGCTATTGGGGTGAGGAGGATGATCACGTCACTTTCTCTAAGATTTCTAAAATTCAGTAGCCAGTTTGCTGAATCGCGAATCAGTGTAACCAGACCGCCGTGCTCACTGCTGGGAGGAGATGTGAGCTCCTGGCTAACGTCCCTAGATTGCAGTGAGCATGCTTTGACCAGGAGGACTATACGACGTTGAAAAGGGCATTCCTACATTTCATCACCCTCATCATCCGTACTAGACGGCTCCCTGGCGAGAGTTGACATGGCCCCGTCTAAGTCGGCCACCTGCTGTGAATTAACATGGCTGAGGTCCGCAAGGCCTGGATACGTGGACTGACTGAATGACTGTTTGGAGACCCTTAAATGTGTGCTGCCAGAGACCTAGGTACAAGGCATCCCGTTTAGCGGTAGCACGATCAAGACCTCATCTTCTCGTAAGCGTGGCTCCCCATCCAGAATCAAAATATCAGTGATCTCTGAGCGCAGACTCATGGGCAAAAAACTGAAAAGGATGATTTCCCAAAGGAGTAAGAACGAATATGCAGCTCGAGCAACCATCCCTAGGCGATGTGTTGTAACCCCATCAGCTGGCAGACGGGCACACAAGGGCCGGCCGGGCTATGTTTTAATTGCCATGCAGTCCAGTCTGGCAGGCACAAGCGCTCGTTCGAGGAGACGTCCGCCTAGATCGACCGTTCCCGGAGGAAAGGGCCACAGCGACTTCGCCACGGCCCGCATGAATTTAGTTTGCCAAATCAAGCACGCGGCGGCAGATAGGCTCTTGCTGGTCGCACACTTCATCCGAGGCGCCCTCTTGTGTAACTGACGGGGTGCTGGTAGGCGTGCCCGCCGAATCACTCAGCACTTGCAACTGGGCGGGGACCACAGCAAACCTGCCCGGTCTACCGGCGGCGGGTTCACCTGCGAGGGTCGTGCCGGTGCTGTCGAGAGGAACCCAAAGGCCCCTAGAGCTCCAGCCACTAGCGATCCACAGCCACGGAGCGGCCCTGCCGCCATCAACATACGCTGGTGGAGGGCAACCGCCTGAGGGGTTGGAGGGGCGGTTGGTGGTGACTAGGATACCCATTGTTCTGGAGAGTGCTGGCCCAGCTGTGGCTTCTAAACAATAAATGATAGCTTTATGCGAAGAGGAAAGGCGCAACCCACTGTCGAGCTCTAGGGCTCGGCGGAGTGGCCAAGCTGTGTCGATCGATCCTGCCGCCGGGGGGGGTTCAGCGAGACGGTGCCTGTCATGAGCCAAAACAGCAACGGTAAGTTAATCATCATAGTAATGGTAATAGTGGTAGTGGGAACAATCATAGTAGCCATCCGCCAGATTCCATAGGTTCTCGCCGTGGTTATAGAAAGCCTGCGAGGAGCAGCGTGAAGAGCTACTGCTCGGCGCAGAGCCTAGGGAGTCTAGCGGCGAGGGTAATAATGGAAGGTAATTAATTGTCAGATAACCACCAGGTGTCCCCACTACTGGAAAGTCCCAGTAGCTTGCAGGGAGTAAGACCTAGAAAGGCGAAAATTTTCGCCCTGGAAAATGTCCCGCAACTAGGCTTACAGTAGCAAACCCACGCGACACTAGACGCGCTGGTAAAGAGGCAACTCCAGTCTCTGCAATGCTAGTTTCGGAGCGCCCTGCAGGTTGCCTGTGCTCCTTCTTACAGTCACATGCCCATGAGGAGAAGAGCTTGAAGTAACAGAAGGAGCCCATGGAAAGGAGCACGTCTTCGGCTGTTGACGCTGGCTCGGCTGGTCCTGGGCTGGCCTGGTTCTACTTACCTTGTGCCAGGATGCTGCGACTTGCCGTTTGCTCCAATGCTCCTGGAGGCTCCTGACGCGGCGGAAGCACGCCGCCACGGATCCGGCTCGCGCTGTGCTACAATGGCCCTACCACTTTGGCGACGGGGAAAGGGCCAGAAGGTGTTTTGGAGACCTCTCGGTCGTCGGCTGTGGCTGAGCGGCGACTGTACTCGCAAGCTCCTTTCACCTCTGCACGGTCTGAGGAGGTCCCAAGGACGATGGATTTGCTGTCGCCATAGGCTTGTCCTGCCCTAGGATTTGGCGAGGTTGGCGTGTCTGAGGTTGTACCATGGAGCGGCCCAGAACAACCTCTTTCAGGGCGAGTATGTAGATATCGAGTTGTCATAGGACTCCTAGATTCCCAGTTTCGTGCCAATCATAGATAGAGAGACTGAGCTCTAGGAAAACTTCGGATATCTGAATTTTCCATGACGTCTCGCAGTTCCCCGAGCAGTAGGAAGCATGCAAATGCATTGTAGATGGGCTTGCAGGAAGTGATGTGGTCGGGAGAAAGAATACAGACGACGTTGGAAAGACAGCCAGTAGGAGGGATCTAGACATCTAGGGGTCCTCCTAGAGTTTCGGCTCCGCGCCCGCGCTTGTGTAACGTCAAGCCAGGTGGACGACGGAACCACCAACACCGGTTGCCCCAGCAGGTGCCTACAATCTCTCGCCTTTCCTGATCCTGGAGATCACAGGTGTTGGACCTCGCATGGCCCGTTCGCCGTCTCGCGGCGGCTCCGTCGAGGAGCTGCTGCTCGATCTTGAGAGGGGTGAGAGAGATGCAGACGCGTTTAGACGCGTTTGCGGTTGTCACGGCGCGGATTAGTGCAACACTGCTAACATAAGTCATAGCTGCACACATACCCGCAAAGCAAAGGGCTGTGAAGATCTCAGCCACAGTTGACAGACTCTGCTCCGCAGCATATGAAGATGGCTTGTCTGCTGCGTTGACAAGCAGACTCATTGACGTGGTCACGCTTCCAAATGAGCTTGATCAAGCAAGCATCACCAGTCTCATAAAAAACCTCTACCCTGCCAGCAAGATCCCAGACACCATTGTGCTCAAAGTGGTTGGGAATCTGGGCCATGGAACCGCTAAATCTCCATACGGGACGCAAGCTGCTCTCTTGAAGTGGCTTGTCATGGTGTACCAGCTTCTCGAGAACCCGGGCATCCTCTCTCAGTTATATGGTGTCATGTTCAACTTGATAGACACAATCGCAATTAGGTCCATTATAATTTACCACCGTTACTGATTTGTCTCTTTGATGATTCTGACCGCTGGTAGGCCGCAGTTGTGCCATGTACTTGCCCTTATTACTCGGCGGAGGCACGTCCGACCATTCAGAATCCAAATACTGTAGTATATCCGTTTCAGTACCGTCATTGAATATACTGACGGCCTCTAGGATGGAGTTAGCAAGGCAATCCGGAAATGATGCGCCTCTCGTGGGCCTGATGAGAGTCTATAAAGATTACTATCCTGATGTCATTGTAGGTGATATCACGGCCGGACGAGCATCGGTTTTTACAGTAAGTTAGCAAGCATATCATAGGTAATCGCTTGAATATAAACAAGTTGGCAGCACCCAGATCCTGAATGGGGCCAACGACTAGCTCAGATTCAGGAGGCATTTTTCCGTCGAAATCAGAGCAGCCTTCTGCCAGACCGAAGGTCGTTCAAACAAATAAGAAAGAACGGCTACGAGAGAAAGCGACTCAAATCATCTGGAATACCTCAAGTGCACACCTTGAATACGCATGAGGTGAGAAAATTTCACTCCCAGGGTAGGATGTAGCTGACAAGTTGCCAAAGTCCTCAATTACCTTGGAAGAAATCGAGAATATCACCGAACTTGTTGAAAATTTCGAAAAGATAGAGCTACCAAGTCAGCTAGTCGCTGTCATTGGAGATCAATTAATGCAAAAATTCCTTCACCTTAAATCTTCCCCTACAATTTTGCTCCGAATTGATAAGTGGCTGGTGGCGTTCTTCGAAGCCCAGTTAGAAGATCCTGATACTTCCGGAACGAAGACTCTGGCAATGCTTGAAGCTGTCCTGGACTATACCCGATACACAAAGGTTGGCATGTAATTCACTTTGTGTCTGTCCTTGCTGACAATAGCAGCAAATTCCTCCAGCCTGTTTGGCTTACTTGAGATCTGTGTTACCTTCTTGGAATGGAGTAGCGGGCCGTAGTACTATACTCGAGCTTTTGTCATATTTACCCGTATGCTCGTTTGACGGTTAGGTGCAAGTTCCCGAGAAGCCAGGACAAGTTGACTGACTTTGGCCTTTGCAGATCTTTTGACAATTCTGAACCCCCTTGAGACTGCGATCTTAGATGATAGCAATGCATCACAACTTGATCTTTTGAGATTCTATAAACAGCTCCTCTCACAATGGGCAGTGTCAATTCTATCAGACACGCCGGAGCAGAGAACAACGGTAGCAGCAATCAGTTCCCTGGTATCGCGCGGCTCTACACTAGCCCTTACGATCATCCAGACTTCTCCTGCCATCATGTCGTATTCCGTGATCCTCGACTTTTATGACATGGCAGTGTTCCTGATCTCTGACACCGGACTCAGATCATCAGTTCGTATTACAATACCTCCAAGCGCGCTTGTGTACACGCTACACTTCACAACATCATTGTACTGCATAAGTCGGCTTAGTTCTATCCTTGCCCTTTACAAACGCGCCTTCGAACTTGCCATGTCTCTCAAGTCTGCTGACCAACCAGCTTATCAGAAGGAAGATGTGAATCATTTCAATGGTTTTCTTATGGACGTATGCAACTGCATATGGAGATCTCGTGCTTTCAATACCTCAGATCCAAATGCGCATGGGTGTCTGTTACCGCAACACACCACTATGGCACTGAGCAAGTATGTGTCAGGTATTGATAATTCTCTTTCATTGCCTGCACTTTTTGGGCTATCTCACTCTCCGGTCTTTTGCTTACTTGCGATCTCTTATGTAAGAGAGCTTGAAGACCGAGCCGGTGAGAATGAAATTGAACGGAGACACGCGGGTCCTGTCACACAAAACTCTTTAAAGGAGCTCCAAGCTGGTGGAGGGATTAAATTATCCTGGCCAGATTACAGGCTAGGTGTGCTGCGCTATCTTGGTGACAAGGGAGCTGGAGGTGTCGCTGAACTCATGTATAATACTATGAAGCATTTGATGAATAACAGAGAGCAAAAATAATTAAATTTTGCAAAAACCTATCCCAATGAATCATTCTTGCATCAGCGATGTACCACATTTGCGGCTTGGCCATTGTGACGCAAAGAAGGTACATTATCTCCATAAAATAAGAGCAAACATTGCATCCCGGGAATTTGAGTCGTAAGGCAAAGATTAACATTATCAATTAAAACCCACTAGTCAGTGAGAGGTCTAGTGTCATGTATCCTATACAATATCCATTACCATACTCCTAAATTTTGAATGTGACGCCGTAATATAATACACCTTTGACGGAGAAAATCTGCATCTCCATGCCTCCATTGGACCCTGCCATATGTCGTAAACTGCATCCCATTCTATACCGTGATGTGCATATCTTCACCTATAATTCACTCCGTATGCCCGCAATATTCGCACTGTATGGAACAGTTTTGGCAACGTTGTTAAGGCTATCCTCTCCATGGTAGTAGAACCAGGCGCGCTTGGTAATAAAGACGATGTGTTGAGGTAGGTAGAGGGTCATAGCGACAATAATCATGCTGAAAAATAGGAAAAGGAACGTGTCTGTTCGCAAGGTCAAAACAAGATCCATAGATTGACGACTCGGAGGTAAAAGGGGGGTGGGGTTCCGCTTTTGTAGGGGACGTTTGAATG
The DNA here is from genome assembly GCA_000743665.3 of Scytalidium sp. 3C. Lineage (NCBI taxonomy): Eukaryota > Fungi > Ascomycota > Leotiomycetes > Scytalidium > Scytalidium sp. 3C. The sequence continues at coordinate 332,627 of JMRO03000038.1, read as the reverse complement.
GACGAGGTCATGGGAACATACTGAATATGAACTTCTCCGTGGGAGTCAACATGTATAAAGAGAAGGTGACCTAGAATATTAGACCATGAGTCAACATTTCAAGGAGGGCCCATACTTCGTATTGGTATCTCTTTCGCTGAAGCCAGCGAAAGGTAGATGCAAGGATAGCCATGGCGGAGATGTGAAAAATTGGAAAGTCCAATAAAACGGATCAAATGAGTGTTATTTGCAGAAAGATATCCTGCAATATAAAGGTAACCAAGGTTAATGTGCTTTAGACTGTGGCACAAGGAGGGATGAGATCCCTATTTTAGATTGCTTCACGAATTGGGTATGGACGGATTAATCTCCGCTGACTAAGCTAGATACTCGGACTTCGGTCTTTCCCTTACGCCGCGCAAAACAACACCAGCAACCCGAAGCGTCAGTTGCGCGCACACGCTCTTAAGTTGAGGAAGATGTACGATGCTACGGAAACTTCTTCTCAGAGCCCGAGTCCCGAGCGCTGAGAGCGGCTTGCTTAGTCTCCAATGGAGACGGGGGATTTCCGCCTCAGCAATTACGTGTGCTAAAAAGATGCCGGATCGGCCAGCTCCTCCCAGTGAAGATGAGTTCACAGAATCATTTCTCAAGGGCACGGGACCGGGAGGACAAAAGATTGTATGTCTTTGCCAATTCTATATTGCATATAAATGGGACTAAATAAGCGCTAACTGGAGAAACAGAATAAAACGTCTTCGGCAGTTCAATTGAAACACATTGCTACTGGTCTGGTTTTGAAAGTTCAGGCTTCACGGTCTCGGACACAAAATCGGAAGATTGCAAGACAGATGCTGGCGGAAAAATTGGAGGAATTGGAGAAGGGCAGTGAGAGTCGCCGTGCCGTAATTGGCGAAATAAAGAGGAAGAAGAAGAGCAGCGCCACTAAAAAGAGCAGGAGAAAGTACAAGCAGCTGGAAGAAGCCAAAGCAAAGGCAGATGAGATCAATAGTGGAGATCCACATAATTCCCAGTAGGGTTTCCGGGATGCCCTTGGTCACATTTTGTTCAACAGCGTACTATAGCTTTTTTGCTAGTGTGCTTAATCTTACACGAATACCATGAGACATACAGAGTCTTTATAAAGGGCATTTATGCCCTGCTAATCAGAATCAGATCCAAATGATGACTCTGCTTCCCTCAGCAGTACAAACTCAAACTTCCCGTTCACCTTCTGTGCAATAGTTTCTTGGATCATTCTGATTTCATCGGGGCTCAGATCATATTCTAACGTCTGATTCATCACCGACAAGATGAGGCCTCGATTTGTCTCTTGTAGGCCGGAGATATAGCCCAGCAGGCCGTCGGATGTAAAGGATGTAATCGCATGAATGCCGAGAGCGCGAAGCTGTACTAAAAGAGAAAGAGAGTCCCAAATCTGGTCATCAACACCATAGCCAGCAAAGGAGAACTCTTCCAACTGCAATAGATTTGATGCCAGAAGCCGGATGTCTCCTGTCCCGAAGAACTCCGAGGTTTGCAATATGTCCAGATATTTAAGCTTTGTTAGTTTGCAAATTGCTGTGACCAGCGTCTTGACATCGTCTCCAAAGCTGTCCTCAGCGTCGGCTCGTAATTCGAGTGATTCTAGTGATGTCTGATGCGATATAGCTCTATGGAAATCTTGGTTATTGACAAGAGGATATCTGACTACTTCCAAGCTCTTGAGATGGATGTTATCTCGAAGACATACTTTCGTGACGATTGCAGGTCCATTGCGGAAATTCGTTAATGTAAGGTTCTGAAGCCTTTCACAACGCTCCAGCCAACCAATAACTGCTAAGAAGATGTCATTCTGTGTAGCTTCAAGATCCAGAATTCCGTCATTATCCCAAAGTGATAAGGTTTCCAATGCGTCGCACCCTTCCAGGAGAGATAGATGTGTAATTGCTTGATTCCGTAGATTGGATAGTTTGAGTGTCTTCAAGGACTTTGCTTGACTGTTCAAGGAACCTAATGTCGCTTCACCTATCTCGTTGGACCCGATGACAGTGAATGACTGCAGGCTATTTGGCCTCAGTGCATCCAAAAAAGCAGCTAATGATTTGTCCGAATCGGTTCCAACACAAGAATAGAACGTGAGATCATCAAAGTTGGGACAATAGGTCGCGATGGCTTCTCCAACGCTAGCATTAAGGCCGCTTCCATCCCATAAAGTCATTGATCGTAGTCGAGATAGTCGGCTCGTCCACTTCGAGAGAGATGTAGAGTCTATATTTCCAGATAACTCTTCCAAAGCTACTGCAGCTCCATTGTGTTTTGCAGCATTGCTAACGAACCCAGTGATAGACTCCACCACAAGGTTAAGTATTTCTGGTATACTAAGGGGCAACATGACCTTCTTCCTTGTCCGTTGCGGGAGAGCGTTTAGCGGTCTCCTAAATTGTGCCAGCTCATCTGTAAAAAAGTCATTGATGAAATGTTCCCGGAATCTTTGGTCATCCAGAAGTTCCTGTAAGTTTCGGAGATCTAAAGATCGAATATATAGGCAGTACGGGTATGCGGTGGTCCCCAAACTGGATCGGATGATGGATTTCCACTGTAGCGCCCATTTCGATACCATGCGATTCTGTTGTTCCAGCCGGCCTTGGTACGTAAGATCTTGAGATAATGTCCAATCTGCATCATTGCCTTCACTACTGATGATAGAGAATTGGTTATGGATTCTGGCGCTTATCAGTTCAGGTCAAATGAACGATAATGATAAATCCCACCTGTACAGCCATAGCAATGCTGGGCCAACTAGATGTTTACTAGCTAAAGCACAACTAAAAAGAGTGTTGAAATCTCCAAGTCTACCGAGTTCCTCACAAACAAAGAGAAGAAGATCTGCCGGAAGACTGAGATCCATGGCATTTAATTATCAGAAATATATATCATTCAATGGTACTTAACATTATTTTACCGTTAACTCTTAGATTGCCGCTCTATTGGTTTGAATACGTAATTATTGTAGATAGTGGATTATCCTTGCGGGGCGGAATTTCTAACTCGCGTTTGGACGCGACGCGATCTATCGCTATCAAGTAGAGACCTCTTAAGCTGATCGGTACCCTCACAGTGGCACTCTACAGATATATCTCGATCAGCAACTTTAGAGTAAATGACGGTACCGCTCGGCAAGGTATCATGTGGCACTTTATGAGTCTGAAATCTTAGTCTCATAGTTTCTTTCCTTATTACATGGCGTTATTAAACTTCTCGCTCAGTCCAGAAGCTTTAAGTAGACTTCATGATGTGCTTATCTGCCTTGGGAAATTCAGCGAGAATGTTTCCATCCAAGCACTTGCTGATAAGGTTGGGGGCAGAACTATCTTGATGTACGAGCATGATTAACTAAATTTGCAGCTTGTTTTATCAACTCTGAATTCATCGAACTCAGCATATGCGTCGTTCACCTTAACTGGCGATAAATTCTTCACGAAATACAACTTTAGACCGGCTGAAGCTGGTAGAGGCCCCTCACGAGAGAAGTTTACCTGCAAGATATATAATAAGGTTACATCCTCCCAATTGTATCTAACTAACTGTGAGATTTCGGCACTGACAGTGTTTCAAGGCTCTCCTTTCTGTGTTCAAAGGGCGTCTTCTGGACTCAAATAGAGAGAAAGACACAAGCGTCGAAAAATGTGACGTGTCTATCGAGGATGGGAACGGAAAATCAGGGCGTAATCGTTTTGTTGTCAGACTCTTCTGCAAGCATGGTATGGTTTCATTCAGCTTCGGGTATTGAAATACTAAAGTCCAGATTTTTAGGCGTCCTAAAAACCTACCGGTTGACATATGAGTCCGTGGCTCCAATGCATGCTGTCTTTTCAAGGGATAGCGCAAATAACGCGTGGTCCATTGCTTCCAAGACTCTGCGTGAATTTATTGAGCACTTTGGACCTGGAACAGAGCAACTTGATATTTATTCAGAAAATGGCCGTGTAAGTTTTACTAGTTATACCGAAAAGATAATCTCAGGCAAAGGTATATGCTCATCCGAGTAATTCTGGGTTGATACTAATATGAATCTACAGAGGTGCTGAAGCAACCGTTGCATACAACAATTGCCATAGATGCAATGGAATTCACTGAATTCACCGTCGAAGAGAAACTCCATATTGTCATTAGCGTAAAGGACTTTAAGTCTATCGTTACTCATGCTGGCATTACCAACACAAATATCAAAGCCAAGTATTCCCGACCATCAAGTCCCATGCAATTGACATATGGTGACGAGGGTATTCTGGGTGAATTCATCCTGATGACTGCAGGGGAAACAAGAGGCAGTTCGGTTATGCAGACTGGTTCTAGAGCAGCTTCCAAGCGGCCGGGCTCGAGACAAACCTCTGCTGCTCCATCCACATCTGACAAAAGTTCTCTCAATGCAATGCCACCACCTTCGAAGGTGCCTCCCACCAGCCGCTCCCGTGATGATTCGAGAACAAAGCTCTCTCGCCCATCTCCACCGCCACCACAACCGAGTCTTCAGTCTAGAGAACTTTTCCTCCCGGAGACTGATGATGACCGACGTTGGGATCCACTGAATTATGAGAATGAAGATGAAGATGATGCGCTGCTATTGTGGGATACTAAGGTAGATGATGTGAATATGTTCATCTTTCTCGGACAAGATGCTGATGCTAGGTGGCAGAATGAAACAACTGCAAGAGTTGGTCAACACCTTACACACACCCAAATCGAATCAAGAGAAACCGACAGAGGCTTGCGCGAACAATCTGAAGTTGCAACCCAGCTTCTGCCACCGACTCAACGAGTATCGGAGGTTTGTACATTGCGTAACCTTATAAAAGTTGCTGCTGACAGACTCAGATTCGGGGTTTGTTTGATGAATAATGTTTTAAATGGACTGCGAAGTTCTAATATCATTGCACTCCGAGCTTGAGGGCTCCCGAATGCAAACAAATTCAATGAGACATTTGATCAACCTCTGACTCGAAAGCAATTTGCGCCCTGTTTTCATGGAAAGGGCCAAGGAAATAATGCGCTGAGCGTTTGTCTTCAGCCCTGGATGAATATCCAGCTAGTTGCACACCCAGCGCCGATGCCAGATATCCGACTTCCCGATTGCAAATATTTAGAGGAAGCAATAACGTTCCATGTACCTTTGACATCACCATCGATTGTGCTTGGTCCACAATTACCATGTTCACCCCAGCCCCAAGTTAAAACGTCCCCTTGAGCTGTANAGAGCTAAAGCATGCTCGCTTCCAATGGCAATACTTGACACCGGAGGGAGACCAGGAGGTGCAAGTTGTCCATGGTCATCCCGTCCCCAAGATATGAGCTTTCCATTTTCGAGTAGAACAAATATACTACCCCAACTGGCACCTACATCTTTCCAGGTTTTTACTGTAGATGGGGGTGAACTTTTTATATTCCATTTGTCAGAACCAAGGATTGCATGCCTATCATCATTAGAGTCGCCCAGCAAATAAGTGAACTCCCTCCCGCATACTGCCCTACAAACTTTGAAATCTATTCCATCGATTTTGCGAGGCGAATATACGATATCACTTGGAGGACCAAGCTGATTCTTACGTCCGTTTCCCCATCCGTAGACCTCGCCATTGTTCAGGACGGCAACAACATGACTAACCGATGCCGCCAAGTCGACTATCTCAAGTCCTGCTGGTGGGAAACCTTGAATAAGTTCAGGCGTAGATATGCGGAATAGAAGGTCTCCGAGGCCCAGCTCGCCTCTGTTACCCATTCCAAAACTATAAACTCTGCTTGATTGAGCGTTTTCTTCTCGAAAGACAACAACAGTGGCCTCCCATGTTGCTGCGAAATGAGTAATACGTCCTGGAATGCCTGCATTGGCAAACAGATGCACTAGTTGAAACTGTCCCTCCTCTGCACCATGGCGAATTCCGCAAGCACCGCTGCTGGAATCCCCAGACCAATAGAGGTTCCCATCTGAAGATAGTAACAGGGAATGATTACCACCTGCCCTGACAGAGGTAATAAATTCAGGTAGAGGCTCTTTGAATCCAACTACCTTCGGTACAGAGACATCTTCCTTGTGGCCAATTCCAAGCTGGCCTGATCCATTAGAACCAAGAGCATAAACAGCACCCATATTGCAGGCTGTCGGCCCTATGGAGCACGTTTGAAGAAAGACGGTCCGTGGTATTACCTGTCACGTGATACAATTTGCGACCCTGCCGTGCTCTTTTGGTATTAGCGCGCGAGCTTGCCCTACTCCACATTGAAATTCCAATTTTTAGATTTTGCGAAAAATCGCGACCTCGAACTTTCGACTCCCAACGACAAACTCGACACGACAACCGCCGCGATGTCTTCCACGTATGCCTCCCAATCCTTTTACAATATTTGATGGATGATCCGTTTGTGTTCTCTTGCTGAGGCGCCATTATTGATGGCCTCAATTTGGCCCCAATAATGGCAATCAGCTCGATCCGTCCTGAGCTTCTCCCTTGTAGATCCAGACTGATCAGTCTGCATCACAAGAGACCTAGTACAGGGTTTTGAAGTTGAAGATTCTTGGTCTTCTCTTCTAAATTTATTGCTAAGCGCAATCAGCTTACGGCGTGCCCACATCGTTCTCAATGTTGGGTGCCGGAGAACTGAGACGGGTGCAAGCAAGATTCTCGGAATTGCTTCTGAGGTGTTGTCGGCTGAGATTGGGGATCACGGATAGGATCTGCTCTTGGATTATTCCTTGGGTAGTCCAGTGCGTAGATCTTCTCACCGATTAAAATCATTTACGTCGAGTCGACCTTATGCGAGAATGTGGCATATTTGCTGCAGTTCTTACACTCGGCGCTCTATCTCATACAGTTACTGTATGCGGAACACAATACTGACATGTTGCAGGACCGTCCCTACTAAGGACCAGATCCTGGTTCCCGAGACCCTCTTGAAGAAGCGCAAGAGCCAGGAGAAGGCCCGCCAAGAGCGTGCTGCTGAGCTCGAAAAGAAGAGGAAGGTTAGTTTGGGTCTCATTTTTCAATGCAAGTGACGGTTAGACGGCCATATGTGATGCAAAACACCAACCTTTGCGACTAGGCATTTCAATGTCGATGTTGTCGCTAAATTAACCATCTTTCGGGTCTGAAAATTGCTGTCGACATGTCACTTGCATTTCGAATTGTTACGACGTTCCTAGCTAACTCGATGTCCATAGGCTCAAAAGGAGAAGCGCGGTGTCATTTTCAAGCGTGCCGAGAAGTACGTCAAGGAGTACCGTGACCAGGAGCGCGAGAAGATTCGTCTTGCTCGTCTTGCTAAGCAGGATGGCTCCTTCTACGTCCCAGCTGAGGAGAAGCTTGTCTTCGTTGTCCGTATTAAGGGGTAAGCTGTCGACAATTCGGCCGTCCACAAGTCAGATGCTAATATGAAATATAGTATCAACAAGATTGCACCAAAGCCCCGCAAGATCCTCCAACTTCTCCGTCTCCTCCAGATCAACAATGGTGTCTTCGTCCGCATGACCAAGGCTACCCTCGAGATGCTCAAGGTTGTCGAGCCATGGATCGCATATGGTTACCCCAACTTGAAGACCGTCCGTGAACTCATCTACAAGCGAGGATACGGTAAGGTCGAGAAGCAACGTATTGCTCTCACCGATAACGCCATCATCGAGGAGAACCTCGGCAAGTATGGCATTGTCTGCATGGAAGATCTGATCCACGAGATCTATACCGTCGGACCCAACTTCAAGCAAGCTTCCAACTTCTTGTGGCCATTCAAGCTCAGCAACCCAACTGGTGGTTTCCGTTCCAGAAAGTTCAAGCACTACATTGAGGGCGGTGATCTCGGCAACCGCGAGGACAAGATCAATGCTCTGATCCGACAAATGAACTAAAATGGTCTACATATTTTTATGAATAAGGGGCTTTTTCTTGTTTGCTTGGGCTTTATTTGGCATGCATGGCGTAAATCATTAAAAAAGAATCCAATGATATGACAAAGCCACTACCTGTAATTTTATTATGAAGTGGTGTTAATGATGCTCTCATATCCGAAATGATAATTGCTATGTGTACAAATTATTAGTATCATAAGTGACCCTTGTATCTATCTCAAGCCTTGATGTCAAAACTTGTCCCACATCCACAGCTGCTTGTTGCCAGTGGATTGTCTACAATCTTAAACTGACTCCCGATAAGTTCCATAGTATAATCGACCTTGCTGCCCTTCAATAACTCTAGACTGGGGCCGTCCATCACTATTTTCGCTCCGGATGCGTCGTGAGCTAGAAACACTGTGTCATCCTCGTCCAACTTAACTCTCGCATCCGCTGAGCTGGTAGCACCTGATTCGCCGCTGAGCTGGGGAGATGGGTTTGCTTGGGATAAAGCTGTGTCCAGATCGGCCGACCGAGCCTGTCCTTCGCCGCTTTCGGTACTTATGGGCTTGAAAGAGGATTGTAGAGATGGAAGCGTCGTAAGAGACATCAAATACTGGAAGCCGTGGCAGCCGCCGCTTTCAACTTGGATTCGGAGTGCAAGATTTGGGTTCTCTTCCTTGGCCATGATTTCTCGAAGACGCTGGAAAGATGAGGATGAATCAGCACATCAAATGCCCGTGAGACAAAGACAAGAGACATCATGAAAAAAAAAGACAAGACATACATTAGAGGCGCGTGGGGTAATCTCGACTATCATATCGTTGCCATCGTCGTCCTTTCGAGGATTGACGATTGCGCTTGTCCTCTGGACAGCACATGAAGTAAACCCTCTTGAACGAAGTCCGCGGGTTCTCAGGTCTCTCTGATATTGGACATATGCCGGACTGCTCCCGGCACTCGGTACTAAGAAGTCGAGGAGGGGAGCTGGGGCACTGTGTAGCTGTCTTCGCGATGAGACGAGCAGGAATGCTCGTGCCGCTGACGTTGAATATCCATTCTTGAATCGTAGGCAACTCCTAGTCACGGAGCGAGCTGCCATGGTTTCCATTGCATGCATCCCTCAAAGGTCTATGCCTTGTAACCGGAGAAAGCAGGTACCAAGTCCGCGAGAGATAATTAGATAGCGGCACTGATGATGGAACCCAACCAGAATTTTTGTAGGGCCGGTGAAAATATACCGGCCTATAACTGCGTTAATCTTGGCTGAAAACTGTCCCGCTTCTTTTTAGACCACACTACCACTCTCGGCCCTCGGATTAATCCCTGCACTGCTGCTGATGAATCCGAGCTGCCAAGTGGATGGCTCATGTAAGCCATGATGTAGCGGGAGGCTGCACGGCTGCGATCCACACTACTCCCCTGAGTTTGCTGTATGTCCCAGGGCGATACGCACTCCAAAGCACACACTATGTAGCAGTTCTCAGGTAGTCAGGTAGGTGATTTCAATTTTGTGAGTCATCGTGGCGTCTTTCTTCTTCTCAAATCCAGCCATTTAAACTGTCCAATCTTCCTGTCTTCTGCTGGTACTCGCTCTACAATTTCTCCTTTGGCTTTCGAGAATAGGCTATGTATGAGTAGCCGTCCCATTCGCATATCTCAACCATTTGTCGGTATATTTACCACTATCTACCGGTAGTAATTTGATCTCAAAGCCCTGAATCTTAAAGCTAGTTACGAGACACGCCAGTGGAATTATGGTCTCTCTGAAAGATATTCGGAGCTCCAATGCTACATTCAAGGCAACGAGCCCTAACAGCCTGACAGCAGTTTTTGTGGGAGCAACGAGAGGAATCGGTCAAGCAACTGTAAAACAATTTGCAAAGCGTGCAAATGCACCTACCATATATCTAATCGGACGTTCTAAAGCAGCAGCAGCAAACCAGCTGGAAGAGCTGCATAGTCTGAATCCGGCAGCAACTATTAATTTCATGGATGCACAGATATCGTTGATGAAAGAAGTTGACAAAGTGTGCCAAGAGATCACAGCAAAGGAGAAGAGAGTAGACATCTTGTGCCTCAGTCCAGGCTACATTACCCTAGGGGGAAAAGAAGGTATATTTTCCCCGAAACATTCCCTTTTCTTTCATTTACTTCTCCATATGCAGTTTGCTTCGAAGGAACGCGGTTAGGACATCTTTTCTAACTCATCCCGCCTTTTTACAGAGACTACAGAAGGAATAGATACTCTCCACGCCCTCCGTTACTATACCCGAGTCCGCTTCATCTATAACCTCCTTCCACTTCTCAATGCCTCTCCTTCCGCAAGAGTGATCACCATACTAGCAGGTGGGAAGGAGAAACCGGTTGACACAACGGATCTCGAGGTCCGGCGCAATTATGCACCCATCAAAGCCGCGGCAACTGCCACCACTCAGATGACTCTTGCGCTGGAGGAACTGGCGCGTAACAACAAGAGTATTGCCTTCATCCACAAGTTTCCAGGCTTCGTTAACACGGGTGTCATCGATCGTTTCTTGGTCACCTCAGCAAGTGGAGTCTGGTACCTTCCCGCGACATTTGCACGATTCGTCATCCTGCCGGTTGTGAACTTATTATCTACGACCCCGGATGTGGCTGGTGAGAGAGCCCTGTTCCTGATTACGAGTTCTAGATACCCCCCAGCGGAACCTAGAGAGGGACGGTTTGGTGTCCCGCTTCCTGCCGGAATGCAAGTTGCCAAGAGCAGTATAATCAAAGACGGCAGGGGAAATGGCGTGTATAGACTTGGGGAGTTAGACGATAGCGCTATCGACAGTGGGGAGGAAAATCTTGAATGGAGAAGCGGCGATGCCAGTAAGATTGTCTGGGAAAGTACGTTGGCTACTTGGGAGAGGGCACTGGGAGGATCAGCGTAGCGTCATGACGCATCATGGTAAATGAAGGTGAAATTTGACTTCAATATTATTCGACTTGAGTTCGCACGTCTATGTCTAAAGTGACACCGTACTGAATTAAAATAATTCCAAGCTTTTCCCATAAACTCTACTGTAAAGCGCAACGTAAAATCGCAAGCTCTATGTCCCACGTCCAATATGCATTTCCCACAAAATGCGAATTTTTTTAATACGCAAGAACACCTATTTAATAGGGCCAATCTCCATAATGATGTGCCCATGCCAGCAACTAACGTAAAATATGACTTAATGCATCAACCTGCCCTGTGAGAAACCATGGACAAACTTCCCCTTGACAGACTTCAAAAAGAAATGCTGCTCATCCTCGTCCCTCTGTTTTTATTTTGAGAATCCACAGAGGAATACAGATACGAGACCAAGCACGAATTTATGCAAAGGTCAGAGAAATCAACCCCAACGAATCGAGATACGTGGTATTAATTTTTGGCTGGGATCTTTGCCTTCCTCTTCTCCATACTACATTAAAAATTATTAGTTAGGGCTACATGAAAAGAAGAATATCATAGTTGAATAACTTACAATCCGAAGAATGCAAACTGACTAGGGGAAGGTCCGAATTCGTAGACGAAACGACTAGCAAGATGGCTACCAAAGATAGCTCTCAAGTAGTTCTCTGGGACCTAGATTATAGACAGCCAGGTCAGCAAAGCAAATCTAGAGCAAGATGCAGAAAACTTGAGACTTACCCTCTCCATAATAGTATCCAGGCCAATCTTCTCCAGCAACAAGTGAGGTAGAGCATCCTCCAATACAGATCGCTTCAATGGCTCATCGTACCAGAGCTCGCTCTTCTGTAATTCTTCATCTAGCTTGGTGATAGCTACGCTCAGCGTATCACTTAGGACGCTTCTTGGGATCTTTGTGGCTTCATGCTCCTTCCAGATAGCCTCGAATTCCAGGCGAGCGTTTTCTTTGATGGTCTCTTGCACCTCCTTGACATACGCCTTGTAGAATTCCGGAGCTTTACCGTCGGAACCCCAGCACATGTTCTCCACGAAGCCTTTGTCATCAAAACTGAGACTTGCAAGAACTTCGAGGGATGATGAGGTAACACCGCCCTTATTAGCACTGGCATCTTTGTAAAGGATACAACCAGCAGCTTCGAGGCGGAGTTTTGCATCCTGGGTAATGAAAAGATTCGCACCTTCAACGATATATGGAATGATGGCCTTGCCGTTTTTGATGAGTTTGTTAACACTGGAGAGGTCAATAGACTCAGGACGGCCACCGCAAGGGACGAACATATCTATTAGACCATAGTCACGGAGATGGAACGTATTACGGAAGGTGGTGCCGTTCGGTACCACTTCACCAGATGGTAGGGTAACGTTATTCTCGTCAACAAGAACACGATAGCCCGACTTTGACAGCTTGGAAATATCAAACTCGGAGATCATGACGCGGTTATGAGCGAGGCGGAGAAGTTCATCGCGATTAATCCCTTCAGGGTCGACGAGGACGCCAGAACCATCAACGACAGCCATGTACTTTTCGTTGCTCAAGAGAATTTCATTGCTTCCAAGGTCACCATCCGGTCCACCTGTCTGCATCTTGCGAACAGTGCTGGGATCAAGGTTGTGCTTGCGGTAGATACCCTTAACATACTCTCTAACAGAAAGAGTCGTCATGCCATAGGTATCATGAGGAATGCCTCCGAGTTTTGGAGACTTTCCAGTGAAGAAAGATTTCCACCATGGAGCTCCACGCTTTCGAGCATGCTCAGTGGCCCAATCCACGAGATCAGCTGTGTTCTCATCTGGACCCATGAACAAGATCTCAGGCTTCCCATAGAGATCCACAATTGGATTTTTAATACCCGGTGAATCAGCTGGGAGGAGTAGATCCATAATACTGTCTATGTACTTCTCGAACGCCACGGCACCCTTATCTTGCTGCTGAACATCTAGAAGAATGACACCCTTAGAGCCTCCTTCTGGGATGTCCTTGTTCTTCCGTTGCTGCGTGTTAGCGAGACCGTAGTTCTCATCAAACATCGATCGAGTGTTGATCGAGTATGCTTCCCGGTTGCGAGACTTCACAATACGGATGCCTCCTCTTGCGATATCTCTGAATCTAAGATGGAAACCTCTGGCTTCTGAACTGATGACTAGGAACATTCCGTAGAGTGGTTGCGGATACTCGAGCTCTGGCAAGAATGAAGGATTAAGACGGAAGCTAAGTGCCACTTTAGTTGGGGTATAGAAATTTGTCTTGAGAACGGCGTTGTTGAAGACGCGGAATGCCGTTAAGACCATCTGCTCGTGCTCGTTTGTAACAGTCTTAGAAATGAGATCTTTGAGCTCACTATCAGACAAGACTTTGGTGAATGGTGTTGGAGGGATCACACCATCCTCCAAACCTGGAGTCGAGGTGAGGTGAATGCTAGCAAAGGAAGCATAAAGAGATCGAACGAGCTCAGGATGCGCACTAATGAGCTCGAGGATATAATCAGCAGTGAAAGTCTCCGTACGAAGACGTCGTTTAATTCTTGCCAGGAGTTCTGCGTGCAGACTCTTGGATGGGTCAAGTGCTGACACCAGGGAGGCATATTCGGAGCCTGCATCAAGAAGTCAGTAGGGAATATGAAGGGCTTATGGCTGGGCACTCATACCTAGCCGATTGAGGAAATGCTGCACAAATACCCAAACGCAATGGCCATAGATAGTCTCCTGGAGACTCAATTGGCCGCTGGCAAACAGCCACTGGAATTTATTCTGTGGGATGCAGTACAGCAACGAGATCTCCTTGGTGATCTGGTAGATGGATTGATCTATGGGCGGGAACTTGGCTTCGAGATTGGCAGCAGGCTTGAGATACAAACTCATGACAGTAATGCCATTGCTGAACTGCTCAACGTACTTTCGGGTGCTAGTCACGCCGTAGTAATGGTATAAATCACTGAGGGCAGTGAACATGCCAAGAGCGGTCCGGCGTCGAAAGGCAACGACCAATCTCTTCTCCTTAGAGCCTTCAATATCGAAGACTTCAATCACAGGGCCTGTTCGCTCAACGGCTACTTCGATAATCTCCTGGTAGATCTGCTTGGTGTTGGTAGTCGCCTTAGCCAGGAACATGCGGTCGGCGATAACCTCCAATCGGGTCTCATTTGGCGAAGGATTGGAGTCAACAAAGAGACATTGGTAGACAAAGTAGCAGCGCATGGTCGCCTTGGTGGTCAGTTTGCCATCAGTTAACTTGCCTGGAGATCTAAAGGTCTCGACACGGAAGCACTTGTTCCCACTAGCGGTGGTGTCCAAGTACTTCTCCTCGAGCCGATGCTCATAACGTGGGCCATGCATGTTACTGACACCAGGTTCACTAGTATCTATGTAGATCGCGTGATCGGAATCTTCCATATCCAGACTGATCTCTTGTTGCTTGTCTGATCGGACATAAGCTGCTACTTTAGCAGCATAAAGTGACGTGATATGGCTCACGATGGCTGCGACATTCTCCGTCTGGAAGTAGACATCATCAATACCGAGCTCATTGTAAAACCATTCTATCTGTTCGTCAATGAGTCGCTCTGGGATCATTCCCGCTTCTACTATCTTTTCCTTCACTGCGGGTGAGTCAGTTAATTGGACCTTTGATGGCTATGTATTTGTTTGGCAAACGGGATCGCATCTTACCTGAAGCCATCTGTTGCTTCTTCCCTTTGAATTCCGGGGCCACGTAGCCAACAGTGGCAGATCGGAGCACTCTGTGACCATGGCCATTGCCATTTCCATTGCCATTTTTGGGTACAATACTGAAGTGTGCTGGCTGCGGCGATGGTAATCGGCCAGGAGTTCTAGCAACACGCTCAACCAAACGGTTGGCGAGAGATGGAGGTTCATCTGCTATAGGACTGCCCATTTCGGCAAATAACCCAATGGGTTCGTCAATCTGCGTAGGAGAATCCATCAGATTAGTTGTGTCAAGATTATATGGTTTTGGCATTTTGTTTTCGTGAGAAGAGGCAGTTNTGNACNTCTGCTTTAAGGAAAAGTGTAGAGGAAAGTGAATGAGGGGGAGGCGCGGAGGCGCGGCTGAAAGCTGAGGCTATGTAATAAATAGATCGCATCCGCTGAGGAGAGACGGGAAGAACTGTGAGGGTCAGGCGTTGCTGATGGGCAGCCGCTTTATATCTATGGAACTACCACGATGAACCCAGGGAGCCGCCTTATCAGAAAGCAATACGAGGCCCTTTGCACGTCCGTTTGAGGGAGCTCAAAGCTCGACCCCGAGGACGGTCTGTGAGAGGTCACGATGCCTGCGAAAGTTCCAGCGGTCAAGCATTTGCAGCACTGCCTATCCTTGAGCTCGAGGGCTGAAGCAGGTTTGCGATAAGGAATTGGCGAATCACACGATTCCAACCAGTTTGCATGCTGACGGTCAAAACGCGAATAACGAGCATCCACGAACGCCTTCACCTTACAAAATAACCGCGAAAAGAATACATACCTGTACTCGGTGTGTGATGACTTGCCAGAACAAGTGCTCCAGCCACAAGCTCAATAATCAGCTAGGAGCTTGATGGATGCAGTATGGCGCCTTTCGCACTGTGGCGCGGCAGAGGGGCTGAGAGGGAGGTAGCGGGGCGAGCGATAACGATAAGGACAAAAATAGCCCACAGCGCACGAGCAACCAGCAGCAGTTACGAGGCGGTGCTGGTGGAAGGGTGAGGTAGATAGGAGGTCAAGTAGATTTACAGCGCTCAGGAGTGAGTGGAGCGGTGCCGGCTCGTGGTATTGGTGTTTGGAGGGAGGTTGAGAGGAGATGCTAGCTAAGTCAATGATGGTCCACTTCCATCCATCACAGAGCTACGAGGGGCGATTGAGGTCATATATAAAGGAGAGGCGCGGTGTGGGAAACGCCATGGGCCACAAGCAGCATCCGCGTGGCCGCCAAACAATTTCCTTTTGGCGTATCTTCTTGCCTCCAGTGTCTCTCCCTCGGACCCTCCCTTCTCTTCCTGTCATAGCCCCCTGCATCCTGGCTCGACGATGGATACGATGATGATACGCGCGCTGCGCGGTTCCTGAACTCAGATGGTTGGGGCAAGAGCGCCGCGCTGATGGCTTTCCGGCGGTCATGCACCGCCCGGGGGCCATTAAGTTACCGTACGGGGACAGGCAGGGCCGCATATGGCATCCGGTCCAAGTACTTGTCTGGAGGATGATCAGGGCGGCCCCATCAGCCAGAGCGTACGTTCCTGGGGACTACGAGCAGTACAGAGCAGGAGCGCTGTTGGGTGGACTAGTCCGCTTCGGGCTGCTGCGTTTCTAGGCCCCAAGACCCTGTCGCTTGCCTCTGCGCATGGGTGGGGCGGGGCCTGGCAAAGACTGGGGCAGCACCAACGGCTATTCGAGGCACAGAATCATTCAATGGTGTAATCGAGCAAAAAAAACAGGCATGACGTTGGAAAACTTTTCTGCTCAATTCCCTCAGCCCAGAGGCAAACAGCCAACGATATCCTGCACCCGGCGCATCATTAGGACACCGGTTTTGCGCTTCTAGCCCTTTTGGCTCGTCGCCTTCCCACTCGGGGTTTCTATTACCCTCTCTTAATGCCTCAGGTGCGTCATGGTCTGGTCAGGAAAGCACGCAAGGCCTGCAACGACGGGCTGTGGACAAGGGGCAAATGCAGCATCACGGTATCACGGCTGTGCATTGTGTAACTTTTTCGACGAGCGAGTCTTGCATTCTTGCGTGCTAACCATCAGTCACCCGGATAGGTATGGTTTACCGTATTCGATAACTCGGGCTGGAAAGGCATGTCCTGTACTACGACTACGGTACTGTACCATACCGTACTGTATGGGTGTTACAAGGCAGGGGGCGTGACGCGGAAAGTTTGGAGTTCGGTGGAGCCCCGGCAGGAGTACCGTAGTGGAGCCAGGAGCGACGTTCTGGAAGCAGCCAGCCCAGCGCAGGCGGTACCATCCGGGTGCCCCAGTCCAGAGGGCTACGGTCCTTCGCAGCGCGCTCGTCTGGGGCCAGCTGCTATTTTGGGCGCACCGCTCCTCGATCAGGACGTATACAGGCTTGAGCGCTGTCCAGCTGCTCCAACCCAATTTTACAAGAGACAAGAGCTACCGTGTCCGCGGTCAGCAAGGACAGGAGGCACGTCCGCTGGCAACTGTCAGGTGCACCTCTGCGCGGCTGAAGCTTGCGTGCAGTCCAACCGGGGGGAGCTTCTGACGCTGGCTCTGGTGAGGACGGGTACACATTCACGATCCAGCAGGCCTCCGAGGGCCTAAGATGCCACTGACTGCACGATTTCGTAATGCAGGCGCTGTACCCTTCGGTACCTTTCCACGGCGGCCTCCTGCGCAGTAGATCACCGGGTCCGGATCACGACTCGGCGTCCCAAATCGCGCAGCTCGTTCTACGGAGCACCATCCAGCAGGCCTGTTTTCACGGCGCCCCTCCGAGTGGCGGTGCGTGTATTCGCGCAGGCTCGTGTAAAAATCCCGTGACACGAAGCCTCCAGCACCCGCGATCGGTAGTGGCACCCGTGCTCGCTGTCAGGACCTGGCCGTTGGGACGGCGCTCTGCTCCGACGCTGCCAGGAGTGACCACATCTAGTCCCTAGACTCCCCCAGATTTTGCAAGTATGACTAAAGGGCCTCCGCAGTTAAACCGCGAACGGATTTCTCTTACCCCCAGGAAATCGAGGGGTTTCCAGCTGCGCCATCACCAGACGTGAGCCGACCCGCCGTAAAGACGTCGAGCCCTACAGCTCCCAGCGCCGGCCCCGGTCCAGACGCCTGCACGCCCGCTCATCCATCGAGATTGCGATCGTGGTTGTCATTATTCGCGCCTGATCTCATGACACTTGCTCGTTCCTCCTCCTCCTTCAATTTCTTTTACCACATCGTGCCGCTCGTTCCTCTTCCCCGAAGGCGGTGGATGGCAGCGTGGTACTCTGCTCGGGGCGGTATGTAGCTGAGCAATTTCCCGTCACTCCCCAACCACGCTCCCTAGGTGTCCTCGTGGCCGCCTTCGCGCGCTCTGGGCTGCCCTCCAGTCTCGTTTCCCCTGATCGGTCGGGAGCTACCCGCTCGCCACGCTACTGCAGGCGTGCGGTCGGGCAGTGCGTGGTGAGAAGGAGAGTGGTATTCCGGCACTTGCGGTACTCGTACGGCGATTCAGTTCAAGTGATGTCGCGTCCGCGGTCTGGCTACCCTTTAGTGGGGTTTGCGTCCCTGAGTAAGCCACCCGACTTTTTCTTGTTGGGTCCCTCTGCTTCTCCGCAATTGCCTGGATTTGCTGGCTCACCGCTCTCCGAATTCCCAAACCTTCATCTCACACCCCCCTGGACGCCCTTTCCTTTTGCAGCTCCACTCATTCCCTCTTGGGCTCTCCTCTGTCCCAGATCACAGCTGCGCAGTCTTTCCGGCAACGATGGCATCCTCTTCCGCCGCTGCGGCTGGTCACGATATCCAGCACGTGTTCAGCAGAGATTATGCTGCCATGCTGGATGCCCAGGATCCCCTGGGCGGCTTGCGAGCCCAATTTCAAATTCCTTCCAAGAGAGACATTGCGGCTACATCTTTCAGTACATTGCGTGATACGGCTCTTCGGCCTCCCCATACAGGTAGGTAATGGATGTCCGTATACTCTTTCAGTCCTACGCCCGCTTCCCTCTTGCCCGCGCTTTTGCTTTTGACTTTGGCTTTTGCATTTGCTTTTGTCTCCAGCTTTGATATTTGGTTTGCCTGCTGTTTCGTGTGGAGTCTAGCGGGCTATAAGCCGAGTCTAGAATCTCTTTTGACGTTAGTAATCTATGTTTGCTCTGCACATTCTTGACCGGTAGCTAAGACGAACTGATATTTTTCAGAGTCAAATGACTCAGTATCCTCTTCTTCTTCATCAGATGACTTAAGTACCTACCTCTGTGGTAACTCCTTGGGTCTGCAGCCATCACTCACTGCCCTCCGCATCCAACAATATCTCACGACATGGGCGACTCAGGGTGTCTTTGGCCACTTCAAGCCGCTGGAACATTCACCGCTACCAATATGGCTTGATGTAGATACCAGCGCTTCACAAAGCATTGCTCCGATAGTGGGAGCTAGCCCATCTGAGGTTGCTGTGATGCAGACCCTGACGGCCAATCTTCATCTCCTCATGTGTGCCTTCTACAGGCCTGATATCAAGGGGCGACATGAGATTATCATTGAGAGCAAGGCCTTCCCGTCAGATCATGTGAGTTAAAAAAAAGGGCCTGCATATAAGGTGGTGACCTGGAGAGAAAAGATCTATACCTAACAGGTGTTTCTTCATATAGTACGCCGTGGAATCTCAAATTCTCCATCATGGTCTTAGTCCAAGTACATCAATGGTAACAATAGAGCCGGTGTCTTGGGACGAACCCGTAATCAGCACCGCTCACATTCTCTCTGTTATTTCTGAGCATGCATCCACCGCTGCCATCTTGCTTCTCCCAGGAATCCAGTATTACACTGGCCAACTGCTTGATATCCCAACAATTACTGAAGCAGCACGAAAAGCTGGCATCTTCGTGATTTGGGACCTTGCTCATGCAGCTGGAAACGTCCCTCTTCAGCTCCATGACTGGGACGTCGATGCAGCAGCTTGGTGTAGCTACAAATACCTCAATGCTGGTCCAGGTGCTATTGGTGGTCTCTTCGTGCATGAACGAAACGGCAGTGTCCAATTAACTTCCACGACTCCAAGCGGGCAAGGAGAGGGCTTCGTAAACAGACTGAGTGGGTGGTGGGGAAGCGATAAGAGCATCCGCTTTGCAATGGACAACTCCTTCGTCCCCATTCCGGGGGCAGCGGGCTTCCAGCTTTCGAACCCTTCAGTTCTTGATATCACTAGTCTCAATGCATCGCTCGAGATATTTAACAAAGCTGGTGGGATGATTCCATTGCGCGAAAAATCTCTACGCTTAACTGGGTACCTTGAGACTCTGTTAGTACAACATCTCCACCCATCTCATCCATGTTTTTCAATCATTACTCCAAAAGATCCAAATCAGCGAGGCGCTCAGTTGAGCTTGAAGTTAGAGGAAGGATTGCTAGATGTCGTAATGAGTGAGTTGGAGAAGCGAGCTCTTGTGGTGGATGAGAGGCGTCCAGACGTGGTGAGGGTTGCACCTGCACCATTATATAACTCCTTCCAAGACGTTTACAATTTCGTTGTCGGATTTGGCGAAGCGCTCGATATAGCAGTGAAGGCGAAACGGGGGCAATTGGACAGCAAAGCAGACGGCACGAAAGAACTCGAAATGACAACATGATCAGGAAGGAATATGCTATAAAATTACGATGGTTATAGATACAATCTTAAGACGCCAATGTTTATTTGAGACTGTCTGCCTTTTAGAATATATATGGCGGAGTTTACGTCTTCTAATACTAACATGCTCCAGCACGCTTCTGTTTCAATGAGAGAATCCCTGAAACTGTCTAACCCAACGGCGTTTGTCCTTGGAATTACGCTTATGTTGGCATGCTCTCTCGCTGGAACCTGTCCCGTGCCGAAGTCCTGGCTTGCAGCCTGGGAGCTATTTCCGAGAAAGAAAGCAGCATTGGGGCTGTACACCACCATATGCGGGTAAAGTATGTTATCTACCGTAATCAGCCATGCTCATAAACGATAAGATGTTTGTGCAATTGACGATAAACGACGCAGTCATGACTTTTATTTGGTTCAAACGATTTGGGGATGATATAAAAATTAAGTTATGGTATTTTCTTCCACAATTCCAGGTATCTAAAGACGTGAATTCCATATATCATCATGTAGGGCGCTATCTTTAGCTGTCAGATCCAGAGAGATGTGGCATATCTCAACAGAAAATAGTAAAAGCTCATCCACTACAGCTGTGGCCAGAGCAACTTAATGCTCCTTAGCCGTACAGTAAGATGCAAACTCGGCATCCTGTCGAACTTGATGTTTTGGATCTAGTCCGACATAAAGACCAAAACAAAATCATAGAGTTCAAAGTGGGCAGCTGATTTTGCATCTTAGTGTAAATTACAGGTAGTATGTTTACCCCGAATTTTGTATAACTGATAGGGGTAGAAGTGCCAAAATCTACACGGGACACCAGTAAAGCATTCTCAGCATTTGCAAAAACAAATTATTGCTTTCGCATCTCTCTCGAGATAGCGCCATATTAATAATCCAGGATGACGCCACATGTTAATTATACCTTCGGCCCAAGGAAGTTAGTCGTGCAAAATAAGCTTCACTAGAGATCCTCCTTAATCCTCTGCTCATGTGTCGACGAGGCTCCCTTCTTTTTAGTTCCAGCTTTAGAGACTTTCTGTGAAGACTTACCCCACGATCCAACCCCACGATTTAATGCCGTTAAATGCCTCCAGTCATTGCCATCCTCACCGAGACCCCAAGCAAACACTCCTCCCAAATCCAGTTTTTCCACAACAAGCGGGAACTTTTTCAATAAGGCATCCTCGGTATCCCAAGACCACCAGATATCTTCTTCTTCGTCCCAATAATAGTGGCCTCCACCTAAAACATCATATTTGCCACCCCTCATAGCCTTAGCAAAAGACTTGGTTAACTCGGAAGGTACATCGTCAACCCAGGAAAATGCCCCAGCCTGTCCCATGTCCCTCCCCGTGTCCGGGTCCTCCATGAGCGTTGTTTTACACCCAATGGGATTTTTCCTGCATTCGTCCCTTGCTTTGGGATCGGTTCTGAACCACTTGATGTAAAACGCAAATCCCAAATTGGTCATCGCTGGAGGTAAGCCAGCATCTAGGTAAGCTTTCACACCTTCGACAGATAACTGAACGCCTGTGTGATGGCGAGTGATATTATCCCGTCGGTTCATAAGATCATACGTCATGATATTCAGGAAGTCCACATTCTGCACAATGATTTCCATGTTGTCTTTTCCGAAAGCAAGCATGTCTCTCCGCAGTCCAGGTACTGCGGCAGATATTACCTTTCCAGGCAAAAGAGCTGCTCGGATATCAGACAGTAAGAGAGGATATGCAGCTATCTCCCATTCTTTGGCCGAGTTAGGAACTTCCTTGTAGTCTTCACCGTTGCCACCGGGGTACTCCCAGTCGATGTCGACCCCATCAGCGCCTGTAGACTCTACCATCCTCGCAATGTTTTGGGCGAAGAGCTTCCTGGTGGTCTTATTCTTGGCAGCATCAGAAAAGCCGACCGTGTCCCCCCATCCTCCAATTGCGACCAATACTGAAGTACTTGGCCCGAACCGCGACCGAACAGAGTCTACACTGGCAAACAAGGGCCACGACGAAGGCGGCTGTGGAGAGTTGAATAATGCAGAAGGGAGGAATGCCAGAGCCACGTGAGTTATTGACGATACCAGGTCCAGACTAGGGACCTCAGGGTGTTGGCTAGGAGGCTGTTTAGGCAAAAGGCTGAAACAGAGAGAAGAGCATCACTAACCCCGTTAAATACATCACATAGCGGGCAGCGACTGAATTGACCATATAGAGAAACCAAACAACAGAGATATGCATTTTGAGGGAGGAGACAAAAGAAAGGAGATCCTTTGTCAAGGTCGAGATAATCCTGAAATCGTCTTAGGCACTTCAATCCTTGCAGCACATGAAAGTGATTAAGCCTCTGTAGGGATTAGAATACAACAGTTATAAATCAGACAAGTCATTCAATATTATTATAGCTCCCATGCTTCGGAAGATATTTAAATTGTAGATGTCCTAGGCAGCAAAGTCATGTATCCAAATCAAGGACGATTTGCGGTGGACGCTATTGTTTATCGTTTTGCTCAATAAATAGATGTTTTGGCCTAATGATTAGACATTTAGCGTTCAGGCAGAAGCTCGATGTGACCGAGACCGCGTAAAGTGGAAGTCGCGTCCTCAGAACTATTCGACGCGACAAAACTACGACCGGCAGCAGAAAATATCTTGACCAGAATGGCCGTGACCAAAGAAGTGCAAGGCGAATCTTCGGAAGCTGCAGCTAAGAAAGTGTTAAAACCAAATCCGAATGGAGTTGCAAATTATGAATTACCCTGGTATGTTGTTCCATCAGTCAAGCTAGGTGTCGGCACTAAATCCTCCCAGGGTTGAAAAATACCGCCCCGTGTTCCTGGACGATATCGTAGGAAATACTGAGACCATTGAACGTCTCAAGATCATTGCCAAAGATGGAAATATGCCTCATGTTATTATCTCTGGTATGCCAGGTATCGGGAAAACAACCTCGGTCTTGTGCCTCGCAAGACAGCTGCTGGGAGATTCATATAAGGAAGCTGTTCTGGAGCTCAACGCCAGTGATGAAAGAGGTTGGTTAGTCGGTTTGAATGTTTTGGAGCTCACGCTTACAGAAGTGTTGCAGGAATCGACGTTGTGAGAAACAGGATCAAAGGTTTCGCTCAGAAGAAAGTGACCCTGCCACCTGGCCGCCACAAGCTGGTAATTCTTGACGAAGCCGACAGTATGACCTCAGGAGCTCAGCAAGCATTACGACGAACAATGGAGATATATTCATCCACAACTCGTTTCGCTTTTGCATGCAATCAATCGAATAAGATCATTGAGCCCCTTCAATCTCGATGTGCCATCCTTCGGTATTCACGGTTGACCGATGCCCAAGTAGTTAAGCGACTGCTACAAATTATTGAGGCGGAAAAGGTCGAGTACAGCGAGGATGGATTGGCTGCGTTGGTGTTCAGCGCTGAGGGTGATATGCGCCAGGCAATCAATAATTTACAATCGACGTGGGCCGGTTTTGGGTTCGTAAGCGGAGATAATGTCTTTAAGGTTGTTGATTCACCACATCCGATTAAGGTGCAGGCCATGATTAAGGCTTGCTACGAAGGTAAAATCGACGCTGCATTGGACACGTTAAAGGAGCTCTGGGATCTTGGATATTCAAGCCATGATATCATCAGCACCATGTTTAGGGTCACCAAGTCGATTGAAACATTAAGCGAGCACTCAAAGCTTGAATTCATCAAGGAGATAGGATTTACCCATATGAAAATCCTTGAGGGGGTCCAGACGTTTTTGCAGCTCAGCGGCTGTGTCGCCAAGCTCTGTAAGTTGAATATGGACCCAAAGAAGTTCAAACCCAAATGATGAGCATACCTGGGCATTTTAATGGCGTCTGGGAGTTTGTATGGATTTGTAGGACATATTTCGCAGACTTAGTCTTCGATTGGTGTACAGGAAAAAGGAAGATACGGTTCACGATACAATTAAAATTTATTTAAGTAGTATTTTACAAGAATCTGTTGGTACAGTTATCATTACTTTTTTTCCAAAGGTTCGTCGGCGAACTCTTGTTCTAGTCTCTCCCAAGCTGCCCGATCTTGCTTAATACGTTTGTCCATTCTTACTCTGGCTTCATAAGCTCTTATGCGCCGATCAGCTTCCAGCGACCCCCCAAGTACCATGAAGCTCATTTGGATAAACCTGAAAGAAAATTTAGCCCTCTTATGACTGCTGGTAGCGATGGTCTCATACATACACTTTAAATTGTATGGTTAGCCCACGGTATATGGGTGATATAGCATATCCTACTCCTCCAACAATGGCGCCATATGCAGCCCACTACGAAAGTCTGATCAGCTGACCGAAACACTGTAGAGATTTAACATAAACGTACTTTTGCAGCACCGTGCAATGCCCCTCTCCCGGCCTCCCGTGCAGCTTCATTTGCCTCTTCACTCTTTAAAGCCCCATGAGCCTTCATAATTACTTGCAATTGAAAGTGCCTCTGCAGACTCGCGTGCTGCAAAATGGGGACGTCACCGATGGTCCCTTGAGAGTTTGCATTGTTTGCTCCGAACAAACTCCGAGATAATTTTGTGAAAAGCGATAACAAGCCCTGGTTATCAACCACAGATATAATGGCAGGCAAGACAGAGCAGAAGGTCCGCTCGGCGGCAATTGCTCGTGACACTAATGAGACCAAGATAGTTCTTGCTATCAATCTGGATGGGGGCGATTTCCCGTCAGAAACAGACAGCAGATTGACCAATGGAGCGGACGGCCATGCTACACAGGCTTCGAAGTCACAGACAATCCAGATTGATTCGGGAATTGGATTTCTAGATCATATGCTACATGCGTTGGCAAAACACGCTGGATGGAGTCTTGCACTGAAATGCAAAGGAGACCTTCATAGTATGTTGTATTCCAGAGCTCTTGTCTACTCCAGCTCCGTTGACGGCCCTCTTTCTAGTTGACGACCATCATACCGCCGAGGATGTCTGCTTAGCACTTGGGTCCGCATTCAAAGAAGCACTTGGTGTACCAAGCGGTATTGCACGCTTTGGATCTGCGTATGCTCCTCTAGATGAGGCTCTATCTCGCGCAGTGGTCGATATCTCGAACAGACCCTTCAGCGTAATTGATCTCGGCTTAAAGCGGGAGAAGATTGGAGATCTGAGCTGCGAAATGATTCCTCACTGTCTTCAGAGTTTTGCACAAGCTGCACGAGTGACGTTACATGTGGATTGTTTGAGGGGCGATAATGACCACCACAGAGCGGAAAGTGCATTCAAGGCGCTCGCTGTTGCGATCAAACAAGCTACGAGTCGGGTTGCAGGGAAAGAAGGAGAAGTTCCAAGCACGAAGGGAACTTTAAGTACATAATTAGACACCTGATATCGAGACAAAAAGTATCAAATGCCATTAAAGTCATGTTCAGTGTTTTGCTGGTCATTAATTTACAGCTGTGGAACTCATGCGGGGGGGACACGCTAGCTCCGCTCGCCAGAAATATTTCATCTTTTATCTTTTATCGCAACCTCCCCGGCTTTAAAATTCATCAGACCACAAGCAAACATCATGGCACCATCCAGAACCACAACTGTAAAATCAAAACATGCAACGAATAAATCGGGCATAAAGAATAGCAAATCAAACCTGAAAAGCCAAAATGACGGGATATCTAAGTCGCGGAAGTCCAAGAGTAAAGGTGCGCCACCCAAGCCACCGAAAACCAATGCGCTTGCGACTTTGAAAAGAAAGAGGAGGGTATACACAGAGAAGGAGTTAGACATTCCGGCACTAAATATGATCACACCAATTGGAGTTGAAAAGCCGAAAGGAAAGAAGAAAGGAAAGGTTTTTGTTGATGATAAAGTGAGTGCTCCAGAATAGCAGAATTTAATCGAGAAATTCGATAGTCTACAGAGACTAACATCGTTTATAGGAAACTATGATGACAATTTTAGCGATGGTGAATGCGGAAAAGGAGGGGCAAATAGAATCAAAGATGATGAAGGCTCGACAGATGGAGGAGATTCGGGAGGCGAGAAAGGCGGAGGCGGAAAAGAGGCAAGAATTGAAGAAGCAGAAGCTGGACGAGACAAAAGAGGGAATACGAAAGAAGAGAAAGAGATCCAGTCACAGCGCAGTGGAAGAGACGGAAAATGTGAAGAGGGAGGCAGCTACTGGAACGAATGCGGCAAAACCCAAAAGGAAGAGCGTTTCTTTTGCATGATATCGAGGGCGTTTATAGCATTGCATTTGTGGAGTTTGGTGTTGGAACTTTTGTAAAAATGGGATTCTGCTGTTGTCTGCTTAGAACTGATGGTTCCTGAGAAATTGAAGCTCTATGGTATAAAATATAGTCTATTTGCGGAAAATAGTAAGAGGGTGGCTTTCCAACCGTCTAAGTTGCTAAATACAGGTCTATAATAATCTATTATGTGCGGATAATTTCCAGACATACTCGACCTAGTACGAATCTATGTATGCCATTTCCGACGGAGAGGGTCAAATTTCATCTTTGACACCTCCTTTGTCACTGATCCATTCGCATGAGAGGCAATATTGGCATCAATTTGGATTTCAAAGGCCATATTGTTTAAAAAATTTGCAATCTAACACAAACGGATCAGCAAATAGTAGACATGATGAACGCTTCTAGTATTACCGGTCGTGGATGCCATCTTTGTCCGCTAGCCTCGAACCAACCTAAATGGCCACCCATGGAAGTGGTGCATAGCACGGCGTATGGTGTCTGCTTTACTTCTTCATACGGTAGGATTTCCCCAGGAACAATCTGGAAACGTCAGCGGTTGCACTTTCCGGGCGGGGTGTATATTTACAGGATCATCAGTAGCATTGAGGATTAACATTGGGGTTTTTACAGCAAGTAGAGCATCAACAGAGGAGGAATCTCGATACTGTAAAATAGCTATCAGTATTCATGGTCTTGATGATCTTGATACTCTTGAATGGAGAAGGGTAATGAATAAACAAGTCTATGGGTGCCACGTAGAACAGGAGAACAGCAAGGATATTACTTACATAGGCTCCTACTGTTGGATAACCCCACGTTGGGCACTGTATCTCAAGATCGAACTCGTATAGATACTTGGCATTGAGAAGTCTTTCCCAGTTGATGTTCGGATTTTCTTTCAATGCATCGTAGTTCCGCTGCGCAACCTTTTTCATATTCCCACCCATTACCTTTAGATAGACTTCTTTTCCAAGCCATGTGCGCTCAAGACAGAAATTGGTCTTCTCACAATTCCATGGACTCGAACAGACAACAGCAGCTTGAAGTAAACATGATTCACCTTCCTCAGCAATATACTTTTCCTCATTAACATTATCACGAAGCATTATGGTATGGTAAAAGAACACTCACGTTTGTCAACATGTTCGCGCCGAGAGAGAAGCCGATGCCAAATAACGGCCGATTTGGAAAGATACGTCTCAACCAAGATACCAATTGACGGTAATCCCAAGTGCTGCGAGCATTATAGAACACAGTACTTGTGATCTTGTGTTTGGCACAACCACGAGAATTCACAACACATGCTTCCCATTGCCTTCCGCTGACCTCACTATAAACCAAGGGAGCTAACACATTTGTCAGATAGCTTTCATAACTACCTCCACTTAATCCATGTAAGGCGATTAACATTGGTCTATTATCCTGCGATCCAATATTCCCAAATTCATCATCGCTGAAATAGGTGGTTCGTGGTGGGAGAGAATCATCGGATTCAGAAAAAGGCTTAACTGCAAAATCAACAGAGAAAGTACCTCGATAGGTCGGATCTTCTGCTTCAAAGATTTTGCGTTTGTAGTAAACCGGTGGACTACTTCTGTTCACGCCTGTGTACATGGTCTGTAGATGACCGTTGAACAGAAAAGGGTTAAGACGACAAGGAGGGATAGATTCTTTGCACACATCCAGAAGTTTGGTCGAGCTTCCATCTTTCTTCTTTAAGGGAGCTGTCTCAGATGCAGATATTAGATCTACCTTTGCTTGTCCAAGCCATTCCATTTTTCCTTCGACGATGCAAAAACTAGGACCTCAATGGTTATGGTCTCTTACTTTTGGCTTATCGAGAGAATTCCAATCTTCGTACTGATATTGGCTGGGGAGTATGCTTTACGAATATATAGATGCCACGAGAGCATTCATCTGAAATTAGAATAACAAACTTACCGGGCCTAGGCCTTTGAGATGGCTGGAGGACTGTCTGTGGAACATGCCTCGGCACTACCGTACCGTTCAAGGGGCAAGCTTCTTGATTGGTGGCGTTTGGCTTACATAATAATATGTGCATGTCACGACGCGCGACCGACATCGTTGGGAGGAGAGTTGGAGATTCGAGATTCGAAGCCCTGGCATACCAAGGACAGGAGCCATGTCATATCAGGGCGGTCCACCGCCTGGTACGGGTACCGGCAATAGCTACTGGACGGGCAACTATAATCCCAGTGCATATGATTCTTATGCCGCAACGTCCCATTTCGTGCCAAACGGAGCAGCTCAAGTGCCTTTGCAGTATGGATCCTCACCTGCCCTTCCTTCCGTAGCCCAGACTTGGAAGCATCAATCCCAATATCAACATGCTATACCTCCGGATTATATCAACGCAAATTTATACCCTCCTACTTCACAATACCAGATCCAGCAGACTCAGTATCCCCATATTGTGCAACCTATGGTCCAACCATACCAGCATATTCAACAGCATATTCAACAACATCCTCAACCGCCACACCCCCAAACACAGACATACGATCCCATGACACAACCCATTGATGCACCACCCTATGTTGCAGCGCCGCTACCAAATACATCCGTTCAAACACTTTCGGCACTCCACCAACCACCCGAACCTCCCGTTGATTATCCGATGTTACTGGTCAGCCTGGCAGAGGAGTTTTTTGATGCGGCACATAATATAGGACCATCTGTGGCTTTGTCCATGGAAGAAAGAAGCATAGAAGAGTATCAAAAGTTAATTGCTACGGGGCTCGGTTGTTTGGAGACAGTCTTGAAAAAATTCAGACTAGCACCAAGACTCGAAGCTAAAGTCAGGTTACGGTACGCAGGCATTCTTCATGAAGAGACGGATAATTATATGGAAGCTGAGATGGCATTGAGTAAAGGAGTTGCGCTATGTGAAAGGGTATTTTTCCACAGCAGATGCGGTCTTATTCTACAGATTGCTAACTTGTCTAGAATCACTTTTACGACCTCAAATATGCGATGCAGTTCCTTCTCGCTCAAATAATGTTCAGGAAGAACCCCAAGGCGTCTATGAAGGCTCTAGATGGTTACATCGCTGATGCTCAGGCGTAGGCGTTCTTCACAATTTTGCTATCTTTTTTCCACTAACCGCTAGTAGTTATAATCATTACTCATGGGTTTACGTCTTTCGATTTCTTAGGGCCTCACAAGGCCTGGAGTGTAGTAATGCTGCAGACATCCATGCTGCTATCCAGCACCTCCGTAACCTTGCGAACCTTGCTAGCCAACAGGGTGACCATGCAATCTACGTGATGGCA
Organism: Scytalidium sp. 3C; assembly: GCA_000743665.3. NCBI lineage: Eukaryota > Fungi > Ascomycota > Leotiomycetes > Scytalidium > Scytalidium sp. 3C. The sequence continues at coordinate 303,030 of JMRO03000038.1, read as the reverse complement.
TCTCTCTTTGAGGCCTTAGCTCATATGAGAACCGGAGGCCCCGAGTCTATCGAGAATACGCAGCATGCCATTGGTGCAGCCCTAACCTACCAATTGGACCCGGATTGCAGGATTCCTCAACTTCTTGGACTTACTCATATTCTCGATGTAGCTTGCAGTATACAGCAAAACCAACCTGCTCAAATGTTAAAAAAGCTCCGGGTCATGCAGACTACAATGGATGTGAAAGACGAGTCTTGGGGGCAAACAAGTGACTTGCTATCCATTCCCGTCTCATCCTCACAGAAGAATACTCAAGTAGTTAGCCATGATACCAGGATGATTGTAGATACCGGAGAAGATGGACGCGATGTTCTTAAATTCTCTTTCCTCAGCAAGAATGATGCATATTTCGTTAGGTATGCATATGGAACGCTCTGATATCTTACATACTAACGTGATACATAGTTATCTCCTATCTGGTATTGCCTTGCTACACAACAATTCAATAGATGGGAAAGCTATCAAGTATCTCAAGGAGTTATGGGCCAAGTTGGCAAGTAAGTATTCACTTTATTTCTATAATCACGCAATTTTTAATAAGGGCAATAGCGACCACGCAGAACCTACGATCACTATCTGGACCTCTACCAGATTTTGTCACGCAGTTAAAGTGGCGAGGAGAGATTTGGTGCTACTACACTATTTATATAGGATTCTGCGCTGCTGCCAAAGCAGACTGGGTCGGTCTCAAGAAGTCTCTTGATGATATTAGAATTGGACCTAAGCAATTAGATGTCTCTCTTATTGGATCTGTTGGTCTTTTCGTTACTTACCTTACGGGAGTATATCTGCAAGGTATTGGAGATCTCAAAGGAGCTTTGGAAATATTTGAAGGCCCAGAGTTTGCTTTATCCCCAGCAGAAATTTCACCCAAATCCCTGGACAAGGTGAAGCATGACCTCTCTATCCTAGCTGCTCTCAACGTGGTCTGGATTTCACAGGAGAAAAGCATCCAGAACACGGATAATAATAGGGCTCTGCTTGCAAAGCTTGAGACATTCTGCGCCAATCACCCAAGTCAAGACATCCGCACGGCATACAATATTGTCATGGCTACGGTCAATACAAACCCACCAGCGCAACTCTTTAAACTGAAGACATACTTAAGCGCTGCGCTTAGCGGAGCAAAAGCGACTGCTAATACTCAACTGCTCTGCATCACGCTGAGTGTGATGTGCCATCGGTTTTTCACAAACGTCGTTGGTGAGCAGGCTGAGAAGAGCGCGCTTGCTGCAACAATACATGCACAGAAATCTGGAAGTGCTCTTTGGATGAGTGTAGCTGATGGCATGCTAGCCCAATGCTATGATGTTCAAGGAAAGAAGGCCGAAGCTCACAGAACATATAAAGATGCCATACGCCATGCTCAGGAAGCAGCCCTCCCAGAACGATAGGATTATTTTATTTCCTTGGTGATACACTCAAATAGGAAAATTAGGCGTTAGAGACTGGGGTGTCACATTTAGTTATGGCAGGTCAGCATAGCATGGGATATTGAAGTTTGGGATACTGAGTGGACATCTGGCGCGCAACATATACCCCTTGGCTTTTGTTCTTATCATGGCTTTTCAATTGCTTAGTGATTGAGTCTCATCTGCATAAAGTACAACAACGGGAGGCTTATACCATGCACTTTATATTGAAATATGCAGATTTCGAATGTAGCTACATTAGAATACTCCATATAAATACTAAAATTCATACATCCTTCGTACCATTTGCTACAAACATGACTTTTCTATGCNTGTGCTGTAGCACATCATTCTCCCTTTTTAACCTTAATAACAAGGCCCAAAATGCCACAAGCCTGTATTGGCCAATCAGAGGCTCCATATGACGGAAAGCAACAAGCATCCGAAAATCATTGCTTGCGACTTTGAATAATTCAATTACAACAGCTTCCAACTCCGTTGTTTCTATGTTTTCCCAAATTACCCGCAGTGGGCCGAGAGTTAACCCTGTGTATATTTGCTCCTCATGTCTCCACAATACCATTCGGTATCACGATCTTCCCGTCGGCCAGTCCTGCATAGGTGAAATACTATTTCACCATCGACGATTGCATACGAATGCTTCTGGGGTTAAAACTAGATATGGTCATAAACCTGCTACAACTCCTGCATGGCAAACTACACCAGCAATATATCGCAGATCAGCCTCATCGATAGCCCGACGTCGACGAAAAGCAAGGTCAACAGAAAGCTCGATTTCAGAATCTCAAACGAACCTACAAGAGTTAAGAGAAGCTTTAGCACATAGTATAGACGAATCCAACACGACTGATGCTACAAAGTCTGCAGAAAATGGACTTGTTGAGAAGAAGACCAAACAGAAGGATGGAAACGAAAAACAGCCAAAGACGCGAGCTAATAGCACAGAAAAGCAGCCCGCGAAAAAGAAGAAAAGAAAGAGCTCAGGCGGTGATGACGGAAATGTTGTTGAGGCCAGCGGATCTGGGAAGTCGAAGGGGACGCAAATGGCTGCACCTCCTATGAATGACTATCTCATTAAGCTTCTTAGTGAGGGGAAGCTATCAAAACAACAGAGATCTCGCGTGCTTCGATATCTTCGCGAACATCTCACCGCGAAGACCGATACTACTGCTGGATTATCCGAACTGGTAGATGGTGGTGAGCCGCTCTCAGAGCGATTGAAGAGCTTCAAGTCTCTCAAAGATGCAATGAAAAGCAAGTCTCTCACACGTGCCAAACGTACATCTGGTGGGGGAACAGGCTCGGGTCTGCAGAACAGACCTGGGACCACCCCTCTTGAGATCGAAACAATCGATGCAGGAGAGTTACATCTTACACCAGTTGAAAAAGCTCAACCACCAGTCCCTAGGCTCTCTTATGGGCTTGAAAGAGTCCTTTTCAATCCCGGTGTGTATCAACTTCAGGATCCTCGGTCACGAGTGTACAATTTCGACCCTTATTTGCAGACGATTATGCCAGTCGGCGAGTTTGATTTCAATGCCTTGAAGGAATACATAACATCTTCCAAGGACACATCCTTATTGGAAATTGCTCTTGCGGAAACAAAGAAGTACACCGGGTCTACCTCCAGTATGACGTCTGGTCTCGCACATTTCCATTTCCTTTTATCTCAATGGCGGCCAATTCATACTGGCATATTATCACAAGACTTTCCAGTTCAGCATAAAACCTTCACTGCTTTACAACGAGCACCATCCGCAATATTTCTACGTTGGAGGGACGGAACTTACGCTATTGATGCTGACAAGCAGTATGATACAGCTAATATACTTAGCATGCTTGGTAAATCAATGGAAAAGTTACTCACACTCTCCACGGAGGAGTATGAGAAATACCGCAAGGCAAACTCTGACCAAATCACTGAAGAGGAGCGTAATGAAGCTGAAGCGTTCCATTACACCACCATGGGTGATTTTCTTATGAGATCACAGCTTGATGCGCATGACCCGCGGTTACCAGGAACAGGAATGTTCGATTTGAAGACCCGAGCTGTGGTATCAATTCGCATGGATGCAACGGAGTATGAAAAAGGAATGGGCTACGAAATTCGAACTCGTCACGGGGAATGGGAATCTTACGAAAGAGAGTATTATGATATGATTCGAGCAGCATTCTTGAAATACTCGCTGCAAGTTCGAATGGGAAGGATGGATGGTATATTTGTAGCATACCATAACACCGAACGCATCTTTGGTTTCCAATATATTAGCCTTCCAGAGATGGATCTCGCTCTGCATGGAACAGAAGACACCACAATCGGAGATTCTGAGTTCAAAATTAGCCTAGAATTATTGAATCGTGTCCTTGATCGAGCAACCGCTAGGTTTCCCGAGAAGTCTCTCCGCATTCATTTCGAGACTCGAGCAGCTGTTGAGACACCGTTCATGTATATATTCGCTAAGCCTATTGAGGAAGAGAGGATCCAGGAGATCCAGGAAACTAACAAAGATACCGTGCGAGCATTTGAGGAGCAAGTACTTGGATTAAAAAAGACAGACGAAGAAGCCAGAGCCATGGAATGGGAAAGAATCAGAGCTAAGGTTGAGAAGAGCATGGAGAATGATGAAACCGGCATACAGGATGCAAGAGCTATTGTTCAAAGTCTGATTGAACAAAGCGATATTCTGAAGTCGGAGCAATTAACGGAGCAAACCGATAGGCTATTGGATGAGATACTATCTACAACAGTAGTGAACGATAACCCTCAAGAAGATGAAGATGAAGATCGAGAGAAAGAGGATGCGGAGGAAGACGAAGAAGAAGATACTACCGAGTTCGTTGAAGAAACATCGGATGAGATCGACGAGGATGATATAGAAGGTTCTGTGTCTGCCGAAGCCGACGATCTGATTGATATCGAGGGCCCCAAACATGAGAATTTAATCGTAACTGATCCGGAAGCACAGAGAAACGGGAAAGAGATTAAAGGAGACGATGAGGGTAATGGACAAGGTGTCCGGGNTACGAGACGGTGAGACGGATTATACATCAGGGATAGAGGAAGATGCTGAAGAAGGCGGCGAATTCTCGAGCACTATGGGAACTTCTGAAAGGAATACTGGTGTTACTGAGGAAGCTATCCATGCAGATCCTCTAACTACGAGTGATGGAAATACGATGCAAATCGACGAAGGAGACCTTCAATCCTCCTCCGATGAAGATATCTTAGCCATGACATTAACGATTCGCAATAAGGTCAATGGACGATATGTTTTAAGGCCCGAGAACCTTAATCCCTCAGACAAATGGACAGTCGAGTATTCCTTAGCGGAGGTACCCAATCAGTCAAGGGCTAAGAATTTGTATGAAGCCACAAAGAGAAGACGACGCCTCGCATTAGCTCGAACTAGTGAGGAGGCCAAGTCGAATCCTTTTAACAATGCTTATATGCAGAAATTGTCCGAGTTAGCCGAGAGGGGAAGAGATTGGAGGAAGAGACAGAACGAGGTGGACAGGGAAGTTCCAAAGAAGACACTAAATTCTCGGTATACAGGCTCCGTTAAGAGTTCAGCGGCGAGCGGCGAGTAGTCAAAGAATTAAAAAATGCAACTAAGGATGGTATATACCAACCAGCCCATCAGTAGTAGTGTCACGGGATTATTATTGTATAATTATGTATATTAGAATAGGCGTAGTATTAGTATAGATCTGTTTCGTTCTAATGAGCATGGTCGTCGGGGTACTCTATATTCTTTTGACACCAAAATACTGGAAATGATATATCTACTTCTACTTAAATCAGATTCTTAGTGCATGGTAGAAGTGATACTCACAGAGAGGGGGATAGTAGAAATGCATGTCTTCTTAATTGACTTCCTTATAAAGCCACTTTGTTCCAGAGACAGTAATTCTCATTTCTACTGAAGGAGCATGGGTCCGATGGCGATATCAAAAAATACACAGTCCAAAAATATTTTGCTCAAAATGCAAAAGTAAAAACCAAAATTATATGCACATTGCTATGTCCGGGAATCGAACCCGGGGCCAGCGCAATCATGTACTCTGTCAGAGACAGCAGATGGGAAGCGCTGATTTTACCACTAAACCAACACAGCTTATGCTGTGTTGGGCCTTATTTTAGTATACGAGCGTGGAAGCTATGGCCACCATTTCATTAGCTCAAGTTATCTAGCTGTCGTCACAGCCTTGTACCCCTCAAGTTTCGTTTTCGGCCTTCAGATACCTACTCCCTGTCGCCAAAATGAGCGCCAAAATCGAAAAGATCATTTCGCGGCTGCAAGAAAGGTAACAGTGGGACCGACATCTGTGTACCGCCAGACTAACACCATGGCAGGATTACGGAAGGTCAATACTATGAAGCACAACAGCAGACGAGGGTAGTTGCAGCTCGCTATATCAAACAACGAAGTTGGGAACCTGCGATCGACATTCTTTTCAGTGTTGCGCAATCGCTATTAGCGGCTGGACAAGGCGGTAGTGGAGGTGATTTGGGCATATTTTTGGTTGATACCTACAAAGAGGCTGAGCTCAAACCTGATTCGGTCAATAAGGGTAAACTTTTGACACTTCTCCGGTTGTTCGACAGTGAAGAACCCACCAGAAAGAAGTTTATCAGTGATATGATCATGTTCGTTTAGGGGCTTGAGGTAATAAGGCTTGTAGCTGACATCTGGTAGATGGTCCGCAAAATACGGCGACTACCCCGCGGGAGAACCAGATCTACATCATGTTGCTGGATCTCTCTATGCCGAAGAACACGATGCATATGAAGCGGAACGACATCTCATCCTAGGAACAAAAGATTCTCCTGATGTACTCATTCAAATGGAATATGAGTGGTATTCGAAGGATGACTTGCACACAGCCCCGCTTTATGCTGCACGAGCTGTATTTCCGTATTTAATAACAGGAAACGTCCGTGACGCCAACAGATCTCTCCAGCTTTTTACCAGTAAACTGGGTGAAGCAAACAAGAGTTTGGGCATCCAGCATATTGGTGATAACGGTTTGGTAGCACAGATATACCCAAGTTTACCTTTATTGAACTTCCTCGGACTTCTACTGCTTGCATGCCAGAAAGGCACTGCGGATCTTTTCCGACAGTTGAGAAACAAATATGCGGAACATATCAGAGAAGCGGGGACTTGGGATGAGGCATTAGTTACAATTGGGGAAATGTATTTTGGTATCCAGAGACCAAGGCAGGGAAACCCTCTCCTGGATATGATGGGTGGCCTCTTCGGTGCTCCTGGAGGAGCTCCGCAAAAGCCACAAAACAAACGTGTCGGCTCATCTGCACCTGTATCTGAGGGTCTAGATTAAATAGTATATAGATATCGCAAAATAATAGAATATCAAACACCTAGCGCCAGAATACATCGGGTATTTCCATGCCTCAACGCCAATTGATGCGGGTTTATAAGATGATGCATTAAGCACCATTATCGGACCACCGGATCTTCCTCAGCCTCATACATCCAGTTATCCTCTGGAAGCGCTCCTACTTTCCCTCTCAAGCTGGCTTTTACTGCTTCCAGGAGTTCTAACGAAAATCAACTTCTGTAAAACAGTCTTGGTTGTATAGTCCTTACCTGCTGGCTCACTAGGAGCACGATTTCTGTCTCTATGATGCTTTACTGCATCTGCTAATCGCTGTCTTTCCTCTAGTCACAAGTTGTCAGATTCTATACCATAAACATAGTACGGCGAGTCCAACTATACTTTCATCTTCTTTCTGCTCCGATTCTCCCGCTTCTTCTTCATCATCTAGACACTGAACCGGTGGTTCTCCTACATCAAATTCACCGTTCTTGTCTCGGATTACGATATCTGAGGTTCCAATTTCAGGGTCGACATCTAATCGAAGTGTCTCGGCCGATGTGGATGTGGATGCAGTTGTTGGGCGGCGGCTAAGATGGTGATGGAAGAGATTGCGGCGCACCCCGGTGGTACTTCGAGCCCCTGTTGACACTCCAGGATGTTGTCGTTCAGCCATTGTATATTTGTGAAACAGAGAGATGCTGCAAAGGTTGTAAACATATGTTTGTCGCAAGGCGACGGCGCGAGGCTTAGGTGCGAGGCTCGCTTCTTATGTGTTTTGAGATCGTCAACTTTACGGCCTTCACTTCCATCTCTCTGATTCTTAGAGATCGAGGATCAAAAGTTGTGGGATATGTCGCCTTAGGAGCATGATAGAAATGAGTAGGACGTTTGAAATTCAACCTATTGGCCGCTTTGTGGGCACCAGCGCTGCCATTCGACGACCAAAGGTAACGTTTCTCGCTCTCGTATAGCTTTATTTTGCCGTATGGGAACACCTTTTATTACATATTTCCCTGGCGGGAGTTTTCTCCCTATAGTGGAAACAAATTTTATGACTATTTGAGCATTCGTATTCTTTTATTATTTCGAACTCTTATGTCAGTCGGAACTGAACCGACTAATAATGTTTATGTCTTGTTGTCTTCGTCCGCAATATTTCAGATAAATAGTCACACAATTGCTGATGTTGCTTGTTTTAGGAGATAGCATGCTTTTCTTATGATGAAAAACATGAATTTCGTCTGGATGACTCGGGGATCAAGTACTACTACCCGCCAGACCTGGGTGCTGACTTGTCTAGAGGGTTTGAGACTTTCCAGAAACTCGACGATACAGCAGATGATCACCTTGACAGTTTACTGAGGACTATCATTGCTCACGAGCAGACCACTGGGAAAAGAGTAGAAGCGGATCTGATTACGTGGCGAGGGATGATGACCAAGGTAGGCTAGATGCGACCCGGTAACGCATGACATATTTACGAGCCTGATTTGGATCATAGATTATGGCGGCTATATTCAGTGATAGAGATGGGTAAATTATCCCACGAAGAAATCTGCTGATTGCTGACTCAATCTACAAAGTTTTGAGATGAATGCGACTCCATACCAAGTGTGCACGCCTTTGTCCAATCAGGCATGTGTGAAGCTGATCAAATGTACAGGGAACTATGTATGTTCTTTAGAGCATCTTACAAAAACAGATGCTGAAAATTCTCAGCTTTATTGAAGAAAACCATGACTACAAGCTTCAATCACAAGCTCGCCAATCCCAACAGGTTCCACAGCGAGGAAGACCGTCACAGGACATGATGAGCTATTGGGGTTGGCAGATCCAGTATCTTGCAATATATTAGTTGACAGTAGTTAGGCTATAAGTTCGAAACGCTATGCTTACTTCCAACGCCTTGGGCTGAGACATCACGGGATTACATCGAAGGCCGCGAGAATGAGATCGTCAACAATCACGCACAGTATTGTTCGGTCGTACGAACGGGCATTGGAAATACTGCAATTATTATTGGCGGGGAGGTTGATGGAGGTTTGTTATTTCTCCTATGCCCTAGTCTCACCCTGCTCGGATTGCTGAGCAACTTTTAGTTTGGGATGAAAAGCCGTCCGATGGCGGACACGCAAACTGGATTGAGCTAAAGACATCGGCTGATATTAGAAACGAGAGAGATGAAATATCGTTTGAAAGGAAACTCCTGAAATTCTGGATCCAGTCATTCTTACTTGGAGTTCCAAAGATTATTGTGGGATTTCGTACCCAGGATGGTTTTCTGCGAAGAATAGAAGAAATCGAAACGGCGACGATACCCAGCACCGTCAAGAAAAGAGGAAAGGGCACTTGGGACGGAAACATGTGTATAAACTTTACTGCAGCATTCTTAGACTGTCTGTCACTCTTGTATTTGTGAAAAGTTTCGGGCTGACCTCCTGTAGTTCTCAGGCATACTATTACCGGAGAAGGCGTCTGGAGAATAAGAAGGAGGAATGGATCTCCAGAAATTGAGGTCTATCAGATTGAGGAGGTAGGCCATGGTGCCATTCTCTCAGATGAATTCATCAACTGGCGTATCAAACTCTCAATGAATGCAGATACCTCAAATGATAATTTTAACTAGAAATTGAGTTTCATTCCAAATCCTTTTCCATGTATTTTTTACACGATGGAATTAGACACAATCTGTCAGTATGGAGATTATTAGGGGAGTCCGTGGGAGGCTGGAATAAAAGGAAGAAGTTGACTTTAGGACCAACCTATCTCTCAGCCGTTTTCTTGATCTGCTATGCGGGACGGGATCAGTGGAATGTAAAGTGGGTTGAAGTCATTGGTCCATAAGGTACTCGGCCTAGTTCGTTGAAGTCTTCGCTATTGAATCTTCCAGTTACCGACCTCATAAGTAGTCTAGCATTTGGCGGCTGTGTAGGGCGCATATACAGTGATTTTTGATACCTCTTTGTACCGATCAACAAGTTCTTTTACCCTTCTGAATGTCTGATGCTCTGTTTTTCCTACGGCACACTAAATTACCTTGTCTCTCTTAATATATCTTCTGGGGGTGGGTGAATGTGACAAGAGGTTGTAACTTCAAAACCTCATTGCTTGACGTTGCCACCCTGAAAGCTAGGCATGTTAATTGCGTAAGCAACGTTATATTTGGCTGTGGATGTACAATCACCGATATTCATAGTTGCAACAGTAGTCCTGTCAACAACCTACTTAATAACCAAGCGTCCTATGGGAATAAAAGCACAGAGCTCAGACAAAAGCGCCCCGTCTCAAACGTAATCACCCAGACAACACAAAATAAATGAAGTTCTTTTCAAAAATTAGATGGGAAACTAGAGAAAGAACATGGCTTTGTCTGCCAAATCTAAGATCCAGTGTATTAGATTCCGTTGCCTTTTCCTAGAAAGCTACAAGATAACTATGGTATATAAGACTTTCAAGATCGGACTATGAATACATTAAGCATAACTTTCGCTGCTTGCTGCAGAGTTTAAACAAAGCCCGGATATTGGACGCTCCAAAACATCACTATAAGAGACGTTTAGCAGCCGTGGACAAGGCTGCAAGGCTGAAAGCTCGCGATGCCTCAGAATTCAGACATGATTTACATCATTGTGGGGTGCCTTAGGCTTGGGAGGGCGGCAACCCTATGTCCACGCTAACGGAATATATTGTATCGCGAAACCTGATGATCTAACTTCCCCTCCTCACCTCACTACACTTCAACTGTCGACGAGTAAGTTCTCTCCTTACTAAGTGGTGCTTTTATTGAGGCCAGCGGTACAACTTGCCAATTGTACACTAGTCGGGATTACGAGTGTCAATTACACAAGATGATGCCGCTGAGACTCATGAGCCAAATCACGTCATATATGGAAGTCATACTGACAATGATTCTTTAGCTTAAGTTTTCGACAATGAGAGCGAAGTGGCGTAAGAAGAGAGTCAGGAGACTCAAGCGAAAGCGCCGCAAGACCAGAGCCCGATCGTAAGTCTCCATTGCTCATCATCGGGTGCAGTATTACCAGTCTCGAGCTTTTGACTGACCGTTTGGAACAGCAAATAAATGATTCATAACATGTCGATCTCGGTCTCTCTTACCTCTGGAGTTGCGAAGCCATGACAATATAACTTCCAAGTCTGCACCATCTCTCGCATCAACGTCTACGCCTATTTCAGCATTCCACATCTCAGGGACAGTTTGGGACTACCATTCAGTACGAAGTTAGGGTGGGTGTTCTAGGATAGAACAGTATGATGACGTGCAGGCATTGGCCTTTGGTGGGATTAACTGCGAGGAAGCAGAACCGGTCAATTCACCGTCGCCATGTCAATTGAACTTTATTTGAAAAAAGGAGAGGTGGAAAGGGAGTTGCCGTAGATACTCGCTACCATCTACTTCACTGCTGAATGAAAAGAAGTTTGGCTTCCATTAATTTCGTAATATTTTGTATGTGATACGTGTGAATGCTAGGTATGATGTAAAAGGTATTTCAAGGTCCCTCTTGCCATGAGAGCCCACCATGAAATTCTTCCCTGGAATTCCTGTAATCAATTACCGATATATTAATGGAAGCTCCAACTACACGGTCCTATGAAGCTGATATCCTTTTTGATAAGGAGCAGTACAGTAGTATGCGTCGAAACCCTCGATGCTGTAGTGCGTTGTGGGTCTGCCGTTCACCGCCCCCGCAAAACTGGCAGAAAACTTTCGGAAATTTGTCCAGCATCCCAATTGTGTGAGCATCTACGGTTTGCCTCTCCAAGCTGAAGAACCAGAGATTTAAAATAACGCAAGATGCCGGAAGAAGTAAAGAAGAGAAAGAGAAACACAGATGGGTCGATACAGCCCAAAAAGAAGGTTGCTGTGGAGGGTGACAGGAACGTTAAGATAAGGCTTCACAAAACAGAGAATTTGGCACCCGTTATAGGTATGCAAAATTTTTGCAGTTGCGAGACTCCCATTCACGAGTTCCAATTGATCTCTATACTATGGCGAAAGCAATATCTGACGAGAACAGCGTCGATACCTGGCGTGGCCGCTCCGACATCCTTATCCTTTACGCCATATTCGAAAGCCCGGAAAACCGCAGCTTCGAAGCCCGGCGCTTCAAATTCGGAGCTGCTTCTTCACTCAAATACACACCCCAAAATTGATTACATAGGGAGAGAAGAGCAGTTTTTTGAGTCTGATTCACATCTAAAGCACTATGTTGGTGTATATAATCCGCAAACTGGAGAGTTGGAGCTTGTGGAAGCGAGGAAAATGATAGTACGAGCATTGGTGAGGTCACAAGAAGCTGCGCCGGAAGAAGATGTTACAAAGGTAGGAGAGCCCAGCCCAATTCCAGCCGGAGATAGACAGCATTCTCTAATACAAAAGGTACAGACAATAAGAGATCAGCGCAATGATCTTGGACAGACTTTCGGTACGAAGAAAGCAAAGAAGGCAATTGCTGCAGTCACAGAGAATGCTATAGCACCTAGCAAAGCTGCCAGAAGAGCGGAGGGCCAACCTGCCAAATTGGATTCCGCTGCATCTGCTATCATGGCATCCATGGCGGATGCTACGGCCGGAATGGCCACAAGAGAGGAGTTAGCTCGCGAGGCAGACGCAGCGAAACCCCGACCTACAGCAAATCTGGATGCTACAGAGCCCAAGGATGTCTACACTCTTGATAGCTTAATAGGAGCCGATGTTCTGAAACTTATTCCGGTCCTGGAATGGCAGAATGCCGTCAAAGCGAGGAAGAACGTGATCGTCAGCTCGAAATTTGTTGCTGAGCGGATCCAGCCACTAGCTCAGGATGCGCAGCGACTTCGAGCACTGCGATATCTGCTTTGCCTCCTGAGTTTCTACACCAGCTCCAAGCCGGCCCGAGGAGAGCGGTTGGTCCCCAAGAAGCCGGATCTGAGGAAAGCTCTCGGCGAGGTACCCGAGGCCGTGGTGGAAAGCATCAGACGGAGATTTTCAGACGGGGCCCGCATCAGCAGGTTTCAGGGGGACCTTTTGATCACGCATGCTTGCGCACTGGCTCTGGTGCTGGATAACTTCGAGACGGATGTGTACATGTTCAAAGAAGAGCTGAAGCTGGAGATGAAGCCGATGCAGCAGTATTTCAGGGAGGTGGGCGCTACGATTACAGCGATGCCGGAAGCCAAGAGGCTGGCCAGGGGACTGGAGAAGCCCGCGGCGGCCCAACACAAATTTGCGAAGTTGAAGATCCCGTTGAAGTTCCCCGAGATCAATTTTGCGTCGCGGAGGAGGTAGATACTTGTGCGTTGTACTTGGTACCTGTAGAGTCCTGCTAGACAAATAAATCATGCATCAAGATTATCAATGGCCAAACGACCCCATCTTTGTGCAAGCAAGCCACTGACGAGCGTGGCTGCTCTCAAGTCTCCTCAACTACCGCGCCCCATGCTTGTTGGTAGCAATTTCCTGAACTGTTTTGCTATTCCAGAAATACAAGTTTGAAGAGCCTAGTACAGTACTGCACTAATACCGTACCGTAAGAAGCGGGGGAGAGCGCGTCGTTGGCTTATCAAAGATTCCGTGCGATCCTCAGGAGTGTTGCACTGGATCGACAAGGTTACCTGGGGACGGTGGTCCCTTATTTTACTGTAGGTGCTCATCTCAGTAAAGGAGCGCTTACATTACTCGGACGGGGGTCTGATTGATTGCGCATGACTGGCTGCGCTTAAAAGTACATGAAACTGCTCATAAGCAAGAGAAGGCACCCTGTTCTTCCAGGTAGGAGTCCGTATGGGATGGAAACATGGCGCGATGGCGCTCTCCATGCGAAAGGAGGCCCGGCTAACGTGCAGAAGAAGGATTTGAAGAGAGAACATTGGAAGAGCGGGCAATACGCTGGCGGCACACTCATGAAAAGCTTACTCGCAGCATGGGCTTTGGGCCAATGCAGGACGCCGGGCACATGATGTGGAAACGCGACGATGATTACGTAGGGGGGAGGCAGCGCATTCGTATTGAAGGATGGGAACTGCAGACGAAAGCAGCAGCGCCGAATTGCCCAATGCAGCAGCTGGTCTGAAAGCGTGATTGGGGCTACCGTACGCAGCTCAGTTACAGTAGCTGGACTCTTTTGTCTTACTCGGCCTGCAGAAGGTGGTGGGTGCGACGAGACGATGGGCCAGCCTTGATGCAGTGCCATCGAGAATCACCGTCCTGTTCTGTGTAAATAGAGCCACGCACAAAGAGCACCAGCTGCACAGGCACGACAGGGCAGTAGAGGGCCGTTCGCAGGAGCCGTACCGAAGTCGCAGCGGCAATAAAAGTGATGTTGCGACGGGGGCAGTGCCTCACCGCCAAAGATAAGATCGCCTGGCGATGGAAGATCAGGGGCCTTTGCTTGACGAACAGGTACCCTCCGAAGCAGCATCCGTGAGTGGCGAGCGGGACGTGTCCTCCTCCTGGAACCCAGCGCAGCCTGCAATCAGGGAGTCCGCGTAGTACTCATGGTGTGGTTTTCGTTGTTGTGTTGAGATTAACACCAGCCTATTCTTAGCGGTGTGGCTGGGGTCGCTGGCGTAGGCTTTCCGCGCCTCCGAGCTGGGAGCTAATGGACCCAGGTCAAGCAATTTCACGACACATTCGTCATCTGGGACCGGGACTGGAGCTGGCCACAGTACAACACCAATGCCGAGGCGACGAGAAAGACAGGAAAACCGCTGGCAACCGACAGCAGGATCAGGGCCTGGAATGGGCTGCCGTAAAAAGGGGGGTTGGAAGGAAGGGACACGGGGTGCATGACCCGTGATCATCATCGGCAGCGCTCATGGAAGCCGCACGGTCGTCCAAAGGGCTCAGTCCCTTCCGGTTGCCAGCTGAAACCGAACGGCAGCGGTTTCTGTTGTGGCTCGCGCTGCGTGCTCTTGGCAGAGGGGAGATGTGAGACGCCCCGCGGCAGCCAATGGAAGCGCGGCCTGGGAGCCATGTCATGGATGGGGTCGTCCATGGTGCTGCGCCCCAGGCCACCAGGCCACTCACCTGCTGGGATGCTCACGGCGCAACAGGGTTGGAGCATAAGAATAAATAAAAGTGCTGGCCGTCTCCTTCGTTTTCCCTCTTTCTATTTCTCCTCTTATCCATCTCCTCAATTCCATCACCCACATCCACTCCATCACATCTATTCCCTCGTTGTCTTTCATCACCAAACAACCTTGATCAAAATGCCTGCTCCAGAGACCACCCAGCCCCAGGCTCAGCAGATGCCTACCACCGAGAATGCCGCTCGCATCAGCTCTGAGCAACCCGTATGTAGCCCCAGCATCGTTTTCCACCACCGGGTGTTGACGCCTGTTTGATCGATTACTGACCATCACCCACATAGCGCCCCGTTGAGAACATGACTCCAGAGCCCGTCAGCATGCGTGGAGGTGGTGAGGGTGGTGATATCTGCTGCGGCATGTAAGTGTTTTGAGCGATCTCTTTGTCTCTGGCTCTGTTCGCTGCGGTGTGGGTTGCGAGTACACGCAGCATTGCTGCAGCTCCCGAGCACAGTCAGCCTCCAATCTCACCTGCGATCATCCGCTAATCAGCTTTCTTCCTCTCTAGTTGCGCGGGTCTCGCCTGCTTCGAGTGCCTCGAGTGCTGCTGCTAGATGGTTTAATGAACAATGATACGATACCCGAGAGTTTCGCGGACCTCACCTTGCAGAGGAAAGATGGACTCTCCACCTACAAGTTTGCGTCGTAGCTTCTAGGTTTGGGGCATTCAATGTGTGTGTATGGAATCGTTCGCGGTTGCGGTAATTCTAATTCAAATACAAGACTTGCCCATAAATTTATCTGCTGTTCAATTTGCATCGTTCTGTACTCTTTTGTTGTGGAAGAATATTCAGCGACTCAGATGTGTGCGTGTGAGCTGATCGTCGTATATTTGTGACTTCCGCTCTCGCGTGGTACCAGATCGGTCGCATATTCCCATCTTATGTGTGAGTAACGTACACCCAAAGAAAAGCCGCAAGGCTGCCTACAAGCTCTCCGACCTAAGCATCCCCAGTGACCGTCGAAGTTTGGCTTACAGACTGGCCATTCCTGCCAGCCCCTACATCCGTCCTGCCTGGAAAATAGGCCTACTTTCCACGTTCTGCTGCGTAGGAGGGAAGGCTTTTCAATAATGAATCCTACTTCCCAGCTGTGGGACAAGCTCGGTGAACCTGAACTTTATATCTCTCAGCCTCCTGTACGATTGGTGGTCCCCAGCACAAGGGGGCCTCGTCCTAATAATTGCATCAGGATATCACGACATCGCGTCTTAACCACAAACGATCTGGTTCTATGTTGTCCCCTCACAGAGGACAGGTGGTCGTCCACTAGAATCGATCGCTCCGCCTTTACATTTAAGCTTTCTCATCCCTCGGCGTCAGATAAGCTTTTTTGATGCACCTTTACATCCGCTGTCAAAGCACGGCAACGGACCGCAAATTCCTGGGCTGACATCACCAAAGACAGGTCTGAGATGCCAGTGTCCGATAAAAAAAGCCGGCCATCAGTGCGACAAGATGGAAATCGACGGGAGAGATAACTCCCTCAGATACAGATGAGATTGAAAGGGGACCACGAAACTACCTCGTCGCCTTGCACCACCCACCACACCTTTCCAGAATGCCCCATGACGGACATCTGCACCAGTTCGCAATGTCACGCAGTAGCGATCACGGCCTATCAAGGAGTAGTTCCGCCACCGCGACAGATCGGAGCCCCCTCATTTGCAAGGCTACTCCACAAAGATCTACTTGGGGCTTTGCACAGCCTGCATTGTACAAGTCTACAAAATTCCTGAAGTTGGAAGACATAGATTGATTGATGGACACTTTTGGTCCTACCATCATGACCAACAGTTACACGAACTTTTGCCTCAATAATAATACCTAAGGAGTTTTAAGGCACCAACTTGCTTATCCAGCAAAGGGCCAAGATGAATCAGCCGCTTAATTTCAGCCTTAGGCACGAAAATTCTTATCCAGCAAAAGCCCAGTATGAATCAGCAGGGAAATTCCCAGCCTTGCGCGCCAGGCTCTAGATTGGGAGTAGAAAAAGGTCTAGACATATCACATTCTTTTTCCACCCCAGCATTACACAGGCGCATCCACGCACACGGCCAATTCCATAGGATTCGTCCTTGGCTCTTTACTTTCTCTCCAGGCTTCCGCGACTTCAATAGATGCGGCGCATTTTCTTCGCCGTCTTTCTGTCACCCTTGCTTCGACCGCCATCCACCTGCTTCGTCCGAGCCCAAGTGCAGACCCTGCGTAACTCTCCTAGAGTTATTGCTCCCGCTTTGATACCCCGCGCATTAGAATACCCCACGTGCAGCCCTGCGAGACCTTTCTCGAGCACTGTTGCGATTGCAGGTTTTCCAGCTGCCGACTCTTCTGAAAACCCACGGTTCGCCATGGCAGAAGCAGAACCCAGGAGCACTTTGGAATCGGAATGTGACGAGATAGCCGCAAAGGCGGAAGCCTCTCAGAAGGCGCAAGCCAAGAAGGAGGAGGAGGAGAAGGCCAAGAAGAAACAAGAGGAAGAAGAAAACCTCCCCAAGCTTTCAGCAGCTGATTTCCGGACATACAATCGCTTGGCGGAGCACATGGATTACTTTGTAAGTCTTCTGTTTTATTTATTTTATTTTACTCTACAATCGCCACTTCTTTTTTTCCATTCCCATTTAATATATCAAAAAGTACCACTGCAAAAAGTTGGACCCAAGCACTGACAAACCAAATACAGCACAATCACTTCCGGCATAATTGGAATATCCTCCACCAAGCTTGCGTGAATAACCGTCGCCCCGCTGGGCTCTCGCTGAAGCAGTTCATAAATGCCGGCTTGGAATTCGTCTCGGGCCTGTCGCTGCATCACCGTATCGAGGAAGAACATATGTTTCCCATCCTGGCGCGGAAGATGCCTGAATTCAAGGCTGGAAGGAACAGGGCCGAGTTGTTGAGACAGCATGACGAGATCCACAAAGGCATGGATAGGCTCGAAGAGTACCTGAATAAGTGCAGGACTGGCGAGAAAGAGTTCGATTTGAGAGAGCTGAAGGAAGTGATGGATAGCTGGGGGGAGATTCTCTGGAAACATTTGGACCAGGAGGTCAAGACTCTGGGGGCGAACAACATGAGGAGGTACTGGACATTGGAGGAGGTGAAGCGGTTGCCAATCTAGAATGGGAACGCCGTCTATACAATTTAACGATGCAACGAGATGACATGATAGAAGTCAATATTGTGAAGATTATGTTATATATAATATTATAGAATGTGGAGTCCAGTCTATCACTTTCTCATTATGGGTCGCCTCTAGAAGATCAAACTAGTTACAGTCAATAAAAACCATAATCCTGCCTAGAAAATCATGATCCGACAGTCATCGCGAAATGTTGCGCGGTAAAGTATGCATCTAATTAATGTACGCCGGATCTAAAAGATGCAGAGAAGATCGCTCGCTGGTATATATATGAAACTGGGAAGAGATCGACAAGGAAAAATAAGGATATCCAAAACAAAAAGTCATCAAATGGTCATCAATGCGTTGTCTATACTTCCACTACCCATACCTAGATATTATGTTAGTAACGCGTTTCCGTGAAAATCCTGGAGTCAGGGTAAAGCTCACCTCCATCTTGCCCATATCTGCACGTTCTTTCCTAGCATTTGACTTGACGCTCATCATCACCATTTCCAGATCGTCCTGATCTCCCATTGTAATCATGTCACCGCCTGGCACATCCTCATCTGGAACCTTGATCTTGAAGCGTTTGCGCAGGCCGAATTTCTCTCTGATCTTGTCCACAAAATCGAGAAATTCCACTGCCGTTCCTACCATGACGTAACGAACATCGTCCGCAGCATGAACCTTGACACGGACTTTTCGAATCTCTGGTCTTCGAGACTGGCCGCGGCTAGTAGAAGGTGCTCTGGCCCTACCTTGCGGCGCACGATTCGAGACCATCTCGAACTCATTTTCGTCGAAGGAACCATCGTCATAGTCGCTGCCGTATTCATCCTCTTCTTCGATATACTTCGGAGCCATTCTTGATCTCCCATTTGACTTGCTCCCACGGGAACCTCGCGAACCTCGCGAACCGTACATGTCGTATAAGTCCGAAGGATATGCTTCTTCATCTTCATCAATCCTTTGCGGTGGTGGTGGTCGAGTACGAGCGCCCTCTCTCTGGGAATAGGACCTTGATGGAGGGCCTCTTGGCTCTGATGCAGCCCGCATGGTTCCATACCGTGCACCTCCAGAGTCCTGAGGTCTCATGGCCTGGTCATCACGGTACTCCTCACGAACGACGTATCTTTCATTGGGCTGCGCTTTCTCTATATTCAGTTTCGCAAGCTGGGGCTTGGGGCCGTTGCGAACTGAAGCTGCTCGACTCATCTGACCAGGAGCAGACTGGCCAGAAGCAGAAGCTTTCTCGGACTCAGGCGGCGGAGTTGGGGGGAAAACATTGCGGTTGAGCGGTGGTTCCGACTGCTGACGCTTGCTCGTAAGGCCAGGCTTGACGAGATTCGTTGCCGCGTACGAGAGATTCTCAGGAGGACGGTCGTCCTTAACTTCTCTTGCGGCCTAAAAGAAGTCAACAGGAAGGCACGATTTTCCGAACAGGAGGTCACCTACATTCTTAATCTCTGAACCGGCAAATCCGGTAAAGACATTCGATCTGTCAGCAGCAGCTACCAGGCGAGCTTTGCCGAGGTAGTCTTTTGCCTTCAGATTCTTGACTTTGGCCTGATTTGGTCGGTACACAACTCCAACGGGAATGGAAAACACAGTATATCCCTTCAAGTTGTTAATACACGAGTCTGACAAGGATGGAAGCATGTATACATACCTCAGCACCATCTCGTATAGCTTCGTCGATAACATTGTGATCCTCTACAGCTTTTTCCTTTACAGCAAAGGAGAAGTCTTGCATTCCTGCATCCTTCTGTTGCAAATAGATGTAGCANCAGACCTCGATTGAACAGGACCTCGCAGGAGTAAAGTTTGAACATGAGGCCGAGCTGCGAATAGTCGATCATATTGTTCCCTCGTAGATATAGCAGCGTGTCGTTGAAATTCGCCAGCGCCTCCTCAAAATCACCAACCAGGAAATTAGATACACCCTGCTGGAAGTAAGCCACAGCTAGGTACTGATCTAGCCTCACAGCCCGTTGATAGCACTCCACCTGAACACATGTCAGCAAATCTGTAGGAGGTGATATACGAACAGAGCCATATTTGAGGAGCGTATCGGAAGAGGGAAACTGACAGCTTTCTCGTGCTCTCCAAGCGTAGCATGAATAACACCGCAATTGAAAAGGATTTTGGATGTATCGGAAATATTATCGAATTCTTTCAGTGCCTCGTCGAATTCATTGTTGTCATAGTGGGCAAGCGCCGCTACCCACGTCTCGATTTCCTAGCATCAACATGGTCAGCGAACGCCGCAATACCATGATGTTCTCTTTCTACTAACTTGCTTGAGCGACATGTTGAAGCCTTACACCAGACTTCTACCAATCTCAAAGTTTCCGAACTGTCCCAGGGCTGGTCGCCGCTAAAGCGACCAGCGGTTCGACTAGAAATATATAATCCGAAAGCAGGTGTGGGTTGATAGCTGTGCCTGGAACAATGCGCTTCTTTCAGGTGATGTGCTTCGGTGATTCTTTTTTGATGTGTCTCTCGACGACACACTTCGAGGCAGCAGGTTGTCTCTCCTCTTATTCCTTTTGCCGTGAAATTAGTCGCGGGTGTTGTGGCTGGTCTAAAGGCGGAGAAAGGCCTCAGCGGGGTTTAGACGATTATCACGGGCGATGAGCTCCCAGCACAGCGTGGCTCTGGCGGACGACTGCAAAGATGCGATTTTTGATTTCGAGAGCAACAGCAAGCTCCTGGTGTTTTTGTTTCTGCCGCGATGGTAAAAAAGTTCGAGTTTTCCAACGGCAAGTGCAGGAGGCCAGTACGTATAGCAGAAATTGGCGTGGTCGAAAGCCCCCCTGGCCCCGTAGGGTTGCGACGAGGGGCCAGCCAAGGTGGAGGAAAGGGCGAACCCGGCGCGTAACAGAGCCTGGTCCGGGCTGGATGGATGGGGTGGCCCCAGTGGATGCCCCTTGATGCATGAAGCCGAAAATCACCACAGACACGTAATTGGAATGGACAATAATAATGCCCCAGTCTAGCAGTCGCAAATGCCAGGGAAGCCGGCAGCAGGGGAAGGAGCACGATCTGTTATAAAAAAAGCAACTGGGCAGCACGCTGCAGACGGCCGTGCAGCTCTCCTCGCCCATCGCGCTGGAGCTCAGCTACTGTAATACAGGCCATTCTGGGGCACGCGATAGGCAGGCGGTACAGGATCTGGCTCGCGCTGCTCCAACGGGGGCCAAACCCACCAGCTTCTCGGGCTGGACGGATGCAGAAAATAGATGCCAATATATCGAATGCGGGCTGGAGCCGCTGAGATGCGGCCTGGAGGTTAATTTGCGTGGAGACAAGAGGCCATCGCCCCCATCCAGTCGATTCCTCTCTCCGCGCACTGCTGCTGCCAGAACCCTTTAAGCACCGGCCTCGCTCCCGGTCAGCGCAAGGACATGGTCCGCCAATCTGTGCGGGCTGGTACTTTGGGCGGCCAGGCCGGGACGGAGCCCAGATCGCCTTTGCTTTTCGTACCTGCGCAGCACGGAGGCACAGCTGTGACAGACACCTCGCGAGAGATGCGATCCCTGGATTCCCACATGTCGGGCCCTGGATGGCGTCGTGGGACCATCATCCGCTCGATTGGTGCTGCTTGCTCCTGCCACACGAGGCGTTCCAAGGGCGCGTAAAAGTGTGCTGGGGACGTGCAGCCGTCACCACTGACTCCCGGCGCCTCCAGCACTTCTCGAGCACTCCCGCGAGGCAGGCTCGATGATTTGCCTACCGCAGAGACAACCATGAATTTGATGTCATCTCCGATCACTCTTCAGTCTGGTCCTCCGTGATCCGCATTCCTCGAGGACACCTCATGACCTCGCGATGCGGGTGCGTTCATCCCCCCAGATGTGATTGCACCGTCACGATGCTCCCCAAATAGCCAGCTGCTGGTCTCCCCGGGACCGGTGCCTCTTCTTCTTTTGGGGTTTACGAACCCAAACAAGAACGATCCTTCTCTGTGCGTCCTCACGTTTCCCGCCATGGCCTTCGATGCAAAACTAGTTTCTCCCGGGTAAGGGCTTCGGAAACTCGGCCAAGTATCAAGGGTCGTGCTTCAGGCACGCGCGAAACTCGCTTCGGCTTCAGGGCGGTTTGAGGTTAGGGAAAACCTTCCTCATGAGCCCTCCTTGCATGAATCCACCGTGTTTGAGGAGCTTCCACCGGCTCATGCCAGGCTCATCAATCCGTCTACGGTCATGCCCATCTCGTCTCAAGTTGCTGGACTTTTATGTCTAGGCTCATTACGCTGCTGGTGGCTCTCTCCAAGGCTTGCCACAAAATCTTCCGCACGTAGCCCTGCCGCCGCGGACCGTGCCCAGCTGTCTGGTCTGGCCCGCAGCCCCAATCTCCTACGATCTTTAGAGGCTGATGATATGGTTTCGCATTCCACTCTACAGACACATCAACCCTGGGCTGTTTGAAATGCCGTGCTGATCCCAGGATCGGCTGACGGGTCGCAGCTTTTCGGGATGATTTCATAAACGTTTATTCAGGGCTATTCCTTTCTCATGTGCCTATGCAACTTTAAATTCATCATTATGCCGCGTCCCTCACGCACACACATGGATTTGCCAGCACCTCATCTAATCCTAAGGCCATTTCTCGCCTGATCGTCCGATCTCTCAGATCATCCCCTTTTGCACCTCATCCTTTCGCTCCTGCCACAGCGTCTTCCCTGAGCACGAGCAGACGGTCTTGGTATTGTCCCACACCCCCGCGCTTCTCGCTATGACACCGACCAGAGTGTTGTCATCGTTGTCCTGAAACTTGCCCTTCCCATCATGCTGTTTGGAGAATACCATCCCTCTACCAATGATCTCCCAGATTTGGATAGGCGTGTCCAGGAAAGCACTGCCAACCCCGTCCCTGCCCACCTGCACCGTCCCAAGCACCCCGCGAGGCTTGATACTTGGTGTATTATCTGAACTGCCAGTCCACAATCCACCAGTCGAGATGGCACCACGCGAGATGTCTCCAGCTTGTCTGATGGTGGCCCAATATGTTCCAGGCTCAACGCCTTGAACAACGAGATCGACCAGCGTCAAGTTGGGCGCGACTTGAACCATACGAGCCAGGCCGCGCACCTTATCTGATACCTCTGTGGAGTGTGTCTCCAAGATGCATACAGCGGAGCCTATATGATATGGGATTAATAGAA
Organism: Scytalidium sp. 3C; assembly: GCA_000743665.3. NCBI lineage: Eukaryota > Fungi > Ascomycota > Leotiomycetes > Scytalidium > Scytalidium sp. 3C. The sequence goes on along the minus strand of JMRO03000038.1, from coordinate 279,837 downwards.
GAAATCATGCACGTGACATATTCATTCCTACCGTTGGAGGCTCCCGAGCCCCTGAGGATGGCATCTCTACCGGTAGCCTGTATGGCAGCTACAATGGCCGAGGGTGGAGCTAATATACGGATTAACGCTGCTGCCCCTGATAAGACTCAAGGTCAAAGATTGGGAACCGACCAGTTCCTTCTATAGTCACGAGCTGTTCTTTCAAGTCTGCGTCGACCTTTTGTATACCGCTCAATCTCGATAATGAGCCTTGTATATCTTTGACGCAGCTCTCGCAGGTCATGGGTACAGCGAATAATGTCTGTGGCAGGTCAGTCAAACTCTGTCATGAATATAGCCAGTCTAGACCATAAATGTAATCACACCTGAAATGGAGTTGAAATCGCCATGATGTTGTGTGATGATGTGCAGTGCGTTCTAAGTACAAGACTATATTACAAGGGAGTATCTCATGCAAAGGAAAATACTATTTCATGTGGATTCAAGAAGAGTCATTAAGATTACCAAAAGCAAAATGAATGCAACCGGAGCACTCCATACTTCATATTGCGTTCTGGTGACTTCTAGTGGGGTAGATCCCACCAAGTGCTTTGAAATCGGCGAGTCTCGACTTGATTGGCCGATCTGCGGCTGCGACCGGAACAGCCGCGCTAAACCCGATCCGCTCCTTCAAAGTTCCTTAGCGTCCAAAATCCACGACGACATTTGGAGAGCAGACCTCAAAAGCATCACACCAGCGGACCAAGAACGGTTGGGATTGCTTCTCAATCCCCTCTGTTCTGAATCCCCCGAATCACCCCCAAAGGGCCAACTGTTAAGATGTCTCAAACCAATGGATTGGTAAGGACCCTCCCCCTGGAATTGGCTGTTCTGCAGACCCAGATGAAATTATTCCCCAACTCACACTGGGCACTTCACAGACCAAGCTGGCCTACTCACGAACATGGCACCACATATCCGCCAGCACACCACATGCGGGTCTCTCAGCAATCCGTCCCCGTCCCGCCGCCGCCTCCCCAGAAATCACTCCCCCATCCCTCGGCCGCCTCGCCTCTCGCATTGCGATTCTCCTTATGGGAAAGCACAAACCCATCTGGGACCCGTCAACCGACTGTGGAGACTACGTTGTCGTGACCAACTGCGCTCACCTGCACACGACCGGCAAGAAACGATGGCAGAAGACCTACTATCGACATAATACGAGGCCGGGTAGTCTCAGGCAGATCACCATGGATGGATTGATGGCGAAGCTGGGAGGTGCCGAGGTGCTACGAAAGGCTGTTAGTGGTATGCTGCCGAAGAATAGACTCAGGGATGATCGGCTGGCAAGACTCAAGGCTTTCGAAGGGGAGGCGCATCCATACAAGCAGAACATTGTCCGGTTTGCGGGCAAGGCAAAGATCGCAGAGTGGCCGACCGAGATCGTGACCGGAAGTGAAGCAAAAAAGGAGGCGAAGGCGTAGAAAAAACTGATGGGATGAAAAAGAAGCTTTTGTTGTATTATATAGGCCACACAAGCATACGGTGTATACGGTGCATTTTCCTAAGGGATGTACATTATAACTCAGGGAATTATTTGTAGAAAATCTTACATTAACTTATACGTTACAAAATTCATTTAAAACTGTGATAAATTCTTAAGATGACTTGATAAGGTTGGAAGTCCCATACACCCTGCATCCGGTGGACCATCCGACCAAAGCAAGATAGTGTATATCATCGTCGAATATGAGATACGGCAGGGTAACGAATTCAAATAATATTCATGTCTTCACTACATAGCACGAAATCGCAGATTTATACTCCAATCCGCCCGTTAACTACATGCGCCGAGTTTTGACCAGTTTCCCCGAACCTTCGCTATAATACAAGAAAATAGGATTTAAAAATGCCATCCGTTTGTATGCTCTTATGTCAATCAGAGCAGTGGCTGCCTCGTGATATTGATACATGAATCTCTTTCAAAACTGGATCCATAAATTGTAGTTCTTATCCTTCAAGTTATAGGATGTTATGGCGCACTAATAGCTGAAGCATCACTGACGCTTCGCTGTCTCTCTGTTTTGCCTTCGCTTGCGTTTTCATTACTGCCATCATCATCGTCATCGTCATCGTCATCTTCATCTTCAACGTCATGTTGTCCTTCTTCCTCGGCACTCAGATCCTCAGAGCTGCCCTCTTCATCCAGTACTATTTGTCTCATAACACTCCTCTCGAAGAGATCTATCACAAATCGTCGCATTGGAAGCCGGAAATGGTGGTTTTCAAGTAATGTCATTACTTTTTTGAATAGCTGTGGCTGCCTGAAACCCGGGACTTTCTGGGTCTTGATATGCATCAGTTCGTTTATTGCTTTCTTCGTCAGAACGGTATTGCCAAGATCCGAAACAAGCTGCAGAATCCGCTGGTTCACGGGGTCTGAATCAGTTTTAGCGGCCGCAAGAGCCTGAGCTTCGGATCGTGTGGGCATCATATCGGACACCTTTTCATGTTGCCATGGCTTAAACGAGAAGAACTTGGTTAGCTCTTGCGGAATGCATAAACCAAGCGACACCCCCATCGTAGTTGTGTTGCTGTCCCAACCATGCTCTAACAGTATCTCCATTCCGTGAGTACTGCGAGAGATGAGACCTAGGACGAAGAAGGCTGTTCCTCGAAGGCTCATAATTTCATGAGACTCCGCAATATTGATGACATGCTCAACCACGTCCGTCTCCTCCAGAAATGGTGCTCCTAGTTCCATCGATCCTACGTTTCCAACAGCCCAGAGGCATCCTTTCACCTTAATTATAATCTCCGGATCATCACAGGTCATGCCATATTCGCGGATAGTGGCGGCAAATTCCTCGAAATGCCCTTTATCACGTAAAAGCTTGCAGCCCTCATTCGTTCTAGTTAACTCCTTGTAGAAGTGAGGGGGAATCTGAGGCTCATTCTCCACATCCAATGCAAACGCATTCTCGTCTATGCTTTGACGGCCTGTTATCTCCTCCGGCGTCTCCCCAAAGGAGCGGGCCAAACTCGCTTCAATAACAGCGACATAGCTATCATTACGGCCCAAGAACCAGTCGTCCATCTCGTTGCTAATATAATCCAACCCATCAAGGTAGTGATATCCAATCGAGGTGGATAGAAAGCGAAGAAGTAAGGGCGCGCCGATTTCGCCTAGATGATCAAGAGCTGGCCGACACTCGACGATATATTCCAGGTAGCTCTTGCGATTGCAAGCTTCCTCGAGGATCTTCACAGCTGTGGCACAAACTTCTACCTCTGGATCATATAACTGTGTTACAAGGAGTTGGATTGCCCATTTTGAATCACCAACGCCTTGACTATTTGCATTTATCGGCCGGTATCGACTTGAATATCTTCTCAACACATTAGTGGCATGGATACGAATCTCCTTTGACCCTGCCGTCAACGCTTTCGATAATAATACCCTTGGATGTCCCTGCTGGCTATAATCGAAGTTCGAGAGCAGTAACTTGATTAGGTCGGGTCGTTGCTTTAGATCGATGATATGATACATCATGTTGATCATCCGCCAACGATCGAGCAGTTGTAAGCCCTTGGGATCGCCTGTTAGAACACCAAGCATCGCAAAGTATCCAGAACACAGTGTTTCTGAAAGCCTTTCCTTGGAAAACATGGGGGACTGAGCAGTGAGCCCGCTTGTCTAGGTAGAGTTAGTTCAATGTATTTAATAGTATGTACCTCCAAGTATATACTTACTGGATCACACTGAGCAAGGCATTCAGCGATCTGTCGCAGTAATTTATTATCTGCCAGATATCTCACTCCCTCGGGAGTATGAAGCAGTGTGTTCAAAAGCGCACAGCCAACCGTCACGTATTTCTGATTTGGTCGGGTGTTTCTGAACTCGGCAAACTTATACTTGAAAGGTCTATAGAAGCTCGTTATCCTCTTTATGAACTTGGAAGCTTTGATTGCCTCATCCAAGCGTTTTCCGTTCATCAGTGGGCCTTCGATGAGTTTTAAGATGATATCCCATTTCCACTTAAGCGGATTTGTACTACTTAGGACCTGACTTTCAATGACCTGCTGTCGGAACGTGGTCTCATCAAATGGTACAGCGAGGCTTGTTTTAGGCTGATCTTCCAGGGCTACCAGATTGTCGTTGCTGTTATTGGCAGCGCCAGTAAGCGTCGTCGCAATCCCTGGAGCCGAACGATACAAAGTCCTACTAACACTGCTAATTTGGAAAACTGTTCCAGTAGCAACGAAATGGTCTTCACTATCAAACTTTGCTGCTGCCGTAAAGAGCTCCGGAAGCAGCTGTAGATCGGCACTCCAGGTGGAGGGTAGTAATTTAGCTGAAAGTTTCAGAACTTCACCTATCAGGAGGGTAGTCTTCCGTTTCAGCATTAGATTCTCGGCATCCCGGGTAACTTGTAGTAATGAAGGTAACATGCCCGAGGATATCAGCACCGCTAGCAAGAGTGCAGTGTAATGGTCGATGAAGCTTTTATCGACTGATTCCTCTTCAACAGATGAGGTCCCCGGCTTTTGTGGCAGAGATTTAAGGGTTGCTACACGACCATAGGTAGTAAGCCGCCTGCCAGCCAAAAAGGATGTCGCCCAAAAGGGAGATTTTATTCTCAGAAGATTATAGAGAAAATCTATGATGGTTTCGCGAATGGTGGGGTTTGGTAACATCAAAGAAGAGAGCATCGACTTAATAGCCCTGAAGTTATACATCGTAAGGGTCATCAAACCCGGCCACGATCTAAGCGCAAATGCAATTGCCTTTGAGTTTTGTCTTAAGATGCTCTCTTTTGCAAAGAGCGAATCAGTGAATGCAGTGAAAAGCACCTCAAGTTCATAACCAGAGCGTAGATATTTCCGCCTTTGTGGAGCATCCAGAAGAAAGAGAAATGCTGCTGTCAGACTTTCCGAAGCTTCGTACGTCCCCTCCCCTAGGGCGTCTGCTAGAGGGCGAAGGCCTCCGGCAGATATGAGCAACTCGGGATCTCGGACCATTATTTCGGCGAGAGTTTCGAGGCAAATAGCTTTTAGACGGTCTTCCCCGTGTTCTGCTACGGAGGTAATGGTTCTTATGATAGCTTTGGAGATTTGGCTAACCCCATCTTTTACATCAAGGAACGCTCGCACAAATTTGAGGGCTTGTTCTCTTTCCACGTCTGCTTTTCGTTCCTTTATTAACGACCTGCATCTCGGATCAGTATAAGTTCAAGCATTCATATCATAAATACCTACAACACGACAAGATAATCTATATTCAAGGCCCGGATCTTCTGCAGAGATGTCAGGTCAGAGATAGCATATCGAATCATGCGATAGCCTGCGGCCACAACTTCTTTGCTCTCGCTCAGGAGCATAACTTGCATTCGAAGTCCGAAAACTGACCATACTAAGTCATATTTCAGGGTAGGATGTCGCTTGAACAACTCGACAAGATTATTTGCATTCGATACGTAATAATCTGGCGTCAAACCCTCGATCTCGAGAGCTTGAAGGATTTCGGACAGCGCATACGTGGGGGATTCTGTCGATTCATCCAAGTCCGAACCAACGCTCCTGGAGGTACTTTGTGGAGACCGGACGCCGCGACTTTCGAATAGCCCATCCATTCGGTTTCGAGTGGGGGTTGAAGGGACCGCTGGCTTCTGCAATTCTGATATCTGATTCCTGAGCTCTTTAATCTTCTGGTTTGAGGAGTTTAACTCCGCTTCGACCCTCAGGCGTTGTTCTTTAGTCTGCTTTGCCTTCTTGCTATTTAGCGCTTCCAAAAGATTCTCACTGCCTTCTTTAATCTTCAACTCTCGATTCAGCGATTCTCGCAGCGCTGCGAGGACGTGAATCGGGACCTTTGCATCTTCCTCCACCAGTTTATCCAGGTTCACTACCGAAGAGCTGCCATCCACTGTCGTGCCTGTCCTCGACGGACGAAGTTGGCTAGCCATGGCCGAACTGAAACTTCCCGGTGCTGGTGAGGGCGCAAGGGAAGACCCGCGCGGTCCATAGGACACCGCGGGATTTGGTATATTCCGTGCGCCATTTGTCTGCGTCGGATGTAATGCATCTCTATCGAGACTCGTTCTAGAAATTGCCGCAGTATATGGCACAGATTGTTGCGGGTACGCAGATTTCTGAGTCGGCGTCGCTGACGAGCTCAGAATGCTCGGTGGACCAACCATCTGCCCATCGATGGTCTAACGCCAACGCTCTTCAGCAAGAGGTAGCATGTGTGGTGCTCAATGAAGCGATCGCAAGATCATCCGGTAGAATCGAGAGTGTGGGCTGCAGGAATTACCATCTGGCAGCTGGATTTGGTGTAATTCCACAGATAGAGGTTGTATATCGATTGGGAAAGTGTGTCCTGCCGAATTCGAGAGTAAGTTCGATCTCTCCTCCACGTGTAGGAGAACAAAAGTAGATCTTGGTAAACAGCTCTTAGGGTGCAACGAGAACAAGCCGAGATGAGCCCGATCAGATGCAGATGTATCGTAACGTTAAGCGTTGCTGGCTTGCACTGTATGAAGTTAGTGAGCTTTCGGAAGGCCCATACACCACAGATGTCTTGATGGTGGTGATCTACAGCGGGTTGGCGAGATACGCCCCGGCGAGTTACCTACAAAAGCTGCTAGTCCCAGAACGGGAGTTGCGGTCCAGGGACCGCGGCATCATTTGAGGCAATGTGCTACAACTGAACCCAGACATATGTGTCCTCGATGGTTAGACAGAGCTCCCGAATTCCAGATAATAACATATTGTTACGTTACTACGATATGGTTGGCTTTAGATGCTCAAACTAATCATGAACTTACTCGAACAGCCTGGTCCTGTGACTGGCTGATCCCGTAACAAGGCGGCCTACACTCTTCTAGTAAAGTTCTCGATTGGCCTCTCCCGCAGCCTTTGCAAACCCCGAAGCTACTTTAGATAACAACTGAAGCCCGTCACTCATGCTTGACCTAATAAAGCTCAACTCGTAGGGGCTAGGAATGGCGACTGCACAGCAAATCCCGATGCAGTGACTGTCAGCCTTATCGCAGAAGTGGCTCCATCCATACGGGTACCGTACCATATGTGCTCTGGCGGCCTTGCGGCCCCTCCAACGTAACTTTCCCCCCAGAGACGCCTTAAGCTGGAGGCTGAATAGTTCTGGTGGCATTAAACGTAGCTGTCAGATCATTGTAGATAGGGAAGCTTGCAAGGGGAAATCTTGCAAGAAAATTCCTTCAGACCATGCTGATCATGCTGATAATACATGAGGTGGGAGGAAATGCTGGTTAATGAGGCCACTCCAGAAGGCTGTCGGCGGCATCCGATGGGCGACGGCAGAGGACGAGGCGACTCCAGCCCGCGTGCCCCCCAAATCCAGACCAATTGGAGAGCTTCAAGCTTGCTCTCCTCTGGCGTGTCCCGCCAAAGCTTGGAAACTGGTTGATAAAGGTTCCGTCTAGGTGCTGCGCAGTTCCCCGGTTTCGTGGGAGCATTGCGCCGATAAGCTCCTTCCCAGACATCTATAAAGCTCCCCTGCTTCCCAACCTCCAGACACCATAATTCCATAGGTCTTACCAAAGAAGAGCATTGATTGCCGTGCATTCTTAGCTAACAACAGCCACAAACGTCTGATCCTGTACATTGTACTTCTTTTCGTTGCATTGCATCTATAGCCTTTTTCTGTACGTCACCACGATAACAATGGCGTCTGTGTCTGCTTGCCGCTATGGCAAAGACAATGTTCGTGTATACAAGGTCCATAGAGATGCAAACACTGGCGTGCAAACCGTCACAGAAATGACCGTCTGCGTCCTCCTAGAAGGTGAAATTGAAACTGCGTATGTTGGATCCTCCGGCACGCCAACAACCTCATGCTAATGGCTGTTAGATACTCCACTGGCGACAACAGTGTGGTCGTTGCCACAGATTCTATGAAGAACACCGTCTATATCAAAGCGAAGGAACACCCTGTGACTCCCCCAGAATTATTTGCCAGCATTCTGGGCACTCACTTCGTCGAGACCTATTCCCATATCCACACCGCTCATGTTAAGATCGTCACACATAGATGGACACGGATGACAATTGATGGCAAACCGCACCCACACTCTTTCCTTCGAGATGGAAACGAGACGCGAAACGTCGAAGCTGCTATTCACAGAGGAAGAGGGATTGAGATTCGCAGTGGCATAGTTGGTCTCTTGGTGCTGAAAAGCACCGGTTCTGCATTTCATGGTTTTGTTCGAGATGAATACACGACTCTTGGTGAAACGTGGGATAGGATATTGTCCACAGAAGTAGACTGCGGTTGGACATGGAAGACCTTCTCTGGCCTGGAAGCGGTCAAGCAGTCGATACCCAAGTTTGACAAGGCATGGGAAAGCGCCAGAAACATTACACTCAAAACATTTGCCGAGGAAAACAGCCCTTCTGTTCAGAACACTATGTATAAAATGTCCGAGCAAATTCTAGCTGCGGTGCCAGAAGTGCAGGAGGTGGATTATTCCTTACCGAACAAGCATTATTTTGAAATTGGTAGGTCTTAAAGAAAGTGAATACGGAATCAACTGTTTACTGACATATCTGCTCACTCAGACCTAAGCTGGCACAAGGGTCTGAAGAATACAGGGAAGGATGCTGAGGTTTATGCCCCTCAGTCGGGTCCGAATGGATTAATCAAAGTGTCAGTCACACGGTCCAAGAAGTCTAAGCTATGAATGTGGTGTACCATCCCGTTCCTTGCATCACGAGCATTAAGAGTATATGGCGTTCTGTCACAGTTTTACATAATTTCTCAAATGTAGGTATAATGCGGGTCTTGGGTATCTGGCGCTTTAGGTAGCTCCTTTTAGGTGGATAATCAGGCGTCCTCCTCAATACAAGAATGACATCTATTCAATGAATATTCTAGTTCAGAACATGGTGGAAATATTTTGACATAATTGATACGCTGGTTTGTGGAATTTGTGTCAGCTTATACAGATTGTGCTGAGTTAGGATTGTTTGCTATTCACCTGCTCACCAAGCCAAAATCGGACGGTTTGATTCGATGCTCCAGATCACTCCAGTGGACAAATTTCACTGAATTTCACAATCAAGTGAGATGCGTATTACGTACTAATCAAATACGGTATCCGTGGCTGCGTCTTTCCGTCAATACGAAAGAGATATGGAGACTTCAGGAAACTACCAATCCTCTTGTGAAACATCAAGCTGCCTGATGAGATTTTGCTCATTGCATTGCCTTTTCGCCCTACATCTCATGCTGTTTTCAATAATACAACTATGACTTGCTACCGGGATATCTGACCACCTTGATTTGTTATATGACGAGACAAGAGAGGCTTTGCGTTACACGACTCTTGGTAGACAGGCAGCTCTAGAATTTGCAAAGCATCCTATGTAGCGGCTANGGTGCATTTTCATGTATGTCATTTGCTCAAGTTACTTGTTTGCCGTTGGAACTCTTCTTGGACTATCATCCAGGCAACGTTATACCCTTTTCCATAATCCCCCGATAGTTATGAAGTTTGCTCTGGAGGTTTGGCTTCCAGGCAACATATCTCAGCTCTCAAATCCAATAATATCACTCTCTTGTTATTTCAACATGTATATATAGCTCCCCTCTTCACTGACAATCTCATCTTCTACGTTCGTTCCCACAAGTCTAAACGACATATCCTGTAATTACTTTCGACGTGCTCTCTAGGTTGACCTTAACCCTCAGACCTATCGGACCACAGCTATGGATATGAAAATCCTAGCGTTTCTTACCGCACTCACAGCTGGTGCCTTTGCAGCACCTGCTCCCCCAGCCGCAGCAATCATTCCAGGGGCGGCGTGGACGGTTAAAGGCCTTACTCGGTGTAAGTGTGCCAACAAGTCTCTAAGCCGCAGTCATTTCTACATATGCAGTATCTAACTCTAGATATTCCTCTTCCGTAGTATACAACAGTAGTTCTATCGCTTTCGATTACAATTTTGTCATCTCTGCCAACAATGCCCAGCCAGATGTGCATTGCCAGATTACCATTCCAGCAGCTCAAGCAAGTTGGTACGCCGTACCCTGCAATAATAATTGGACCGTCTCGTGGGGTTACAATACCGCTGCAGATTCTGCTGTGATGACGGTTTTGAACGAGCAGTTGCAGCAGGATGCCTGGTTCGGATTTGACCATATCAGTGCCGAACCACACCAGCCAGATGTAGGCCCGAACCCTGTTTATGCTGTTGGGACATTCTAGATGCTGGCTGAGGGGGGCAGAGTTACTCAAATGACGTTTTAAATACGCCCCCGACTTGATAATTAATTTATTCTGAAGACACCATTAAGAGTAGACAAAACATGTTGTGGCGATACTGTACTTCGAAGAAATCCACAATTGAATTCGTATCCTAATGATCATGTCACTAGCCAAGTATCTCGTTTATTGTGAACTTTGATCAAAATGTAAGTCGATACATTATATCTAAATCACATCACTACAGACCGATAAGGAGAGTATACCATATCATTTTCGTCTTATCAAGCCATCATCACAGCTTTTTGTGAAGCTTTATGAAACGCCGAGGAGCCACTAAGCCATATAAAACCCGACCCAATGCATTAACCGCCAACATCTATGCCCTGACAGCAGCTCCTAGCGCACCACCTGTAAACTGTGTTCCGCCAGCCTGTCTCTGGATATTCTGACTACCTCCCCTACCACCACCTCGGCCACCTCGCTGACCACCTCTGTTACCAGTACGGCCACCTCTGCCACCTTGTCTCTCGAAAGCATTTGCTGTTCCCTGTGTTCTTGTTTCCAGCGTTCTCTCATTGCTTTCGATAAGACCGCTGGCTTTATCACTCAAAGTCAAAGCCAAGCTCTGCAACCTGCTTAGCTCCACACCCTTTCTGAAGATAATGGAAGAATTGACTTGATCCAGAGCAGCAGCAAGCTCCTCATGGCTGATCATCTTGCTAACGATAGCAGCAACCTTGCGGTCTGATAATTCGAACATCGAAGAAAGAGTGGCAACGGAGAGAGTGTCATAGTATGGCGCGTAAGTAAATAGGTATGTTCGGAGACCTTCCTCTTGAATTTGTTCGGACAACATGGCCTTGATTGTATCAGGCTTGGCCATCAGTTCCCAAATTTTTATCGTATGGATGAATTCAGTGGCTTTCTTCCACTCTCCAGCAGCTAATGCTTTAGAGGCTTGCATCACATGATCTCTAGTATTCTCTGGGGGTCCGGTGAAAATCTGACGTTCATGATATTCGAGCATGCGTCTGTAGGTCTTGCTGATCACGCGTTTCTTGATGTCAGGCGATGAGCCGGTTTGTGCGAGCAGAGGAATTTCAAGAAGCATGCTGCAGGTTAGATATACACACTCCAGCAACTCCAGGTTTATATGCATGTGGAAGGGCAGCTGGCGTTGCCTTTCCAACCGTTCTTGTTCCGGAGAAACTTGGCTATATCGTTGGATCATGACACCTTGAGCCAGCAATTCCTTTTGGCGACCGCTACCACAGATTTCTTGGAGGGTTGTTTGAGCTTCATAGACTAGACCGGCACGGAAAGCACAAAGACCAACTTGGACCAGGGTGCGGTTGAAGAGAATTTGACTGTGAATATCAAAGGCGTTGATGGTGTCTTGCAAGTGAGACATCAGCATCATATCTCTGGCCCTGTAGTAGTTGTCGTGAAGAGCAAGGAAATAGATCTGGCAGAGCATAGCCCGAGCACGGATGATGCCTTCACTATGGATGAAAAGATAGTTGCAGAGAACATTGACAAGGGCTGTGGCATCGGCAATCTCTTTGCGTGGTGTGATAACAGAATCAACGGAGCTTGGGATAGATTTCCAGCAGTTTTCTTCAAGGATTTTCACAACGGCAGAAGGCTAACAATACAGGTTAGATAATCGTAAGTGCGTAAGAAAAGGATGTACGAACCTTGAAATATACGTGTTCGAGCCTTCGCATGACAACTCTGTTTAAGCTGTCCTGTGGGAGATCAATTCCTTGACGATTTTGAAGACCTTCGGTATATAGCAGTGTACGAACAATGTTCTTATACAGTGCCCCTTCATCCGTAAGTCGGTCAATATATTCAGCAGTATGGGGGTCAATGTGTTGAAGAGAGCGGGTGAGTTCGTCATCCAGACGTTCGACGAAGGATACGATGCTTCCAGGGATTTTGAGGACCTCTCCCTCACCAATAACAGGGGCTTTCTCATCATCTTCCCATTCTTCTGCATTTTCGATAACCACCAACTCTTTGTTATCTTCCAGAACTTTGAGGAGAGTTCCAAACTCCTGCTCTGCAGCCTTCCATTGCTCTTGTGACATATAAGTTTGTGATCCTGTACTCAGATCGAATCTCGTCGAGATAATGGTCAATAGAACGCGGACCTGCTGATAGGGGGTTGTTGCCACCTCGTACAGTTTCTCCATTATCTTGATCTGCTCGGTACGGTCTGTGTTCTTCTTTCCTCGAGACTCGATAATAGTTCGCAAATGCTTCAAAATACTCTCAGGAGTAAACTGTAACGTACGGCCACCTTTACCGACAGTAGAGAAGCCCTCGTCATCTTCTTCCAGGGAAACATCAACTGCGCCTGCGGCGGTACGGACCGTCCTTGGCCTTGGAGCTGGGGCTTCTTCTTCATCAGACTCCATAAACGCATCCTTATCAGCTCTATAAGCATCGATATCCTTCTGATAGTCTTTATTGTTCTTCTTTATACGCTGCTTCACAGCATTCAGGCCTCGGGCATTTGTAGCAGTCATCTTCCGGGTCGAAACTTTCTGCTTCGCGATCGTCTCATTCAAGAAATCCTCTAGCTCTGCAATCGCCTTGATGTAGAGTTTGGGGGTGTTTCCTGCTTGGACCAGTTTGGCGACTTGCCTGTTGAGCTTGTCGAATTCTGAACAACATTAGAATCAAGTGATAAGAGGTCACAATGTTAGATTGCACAGACCTGTCGAAATAGAACCCCAGTCATTGATTTTCTGTCCATTTTCGATGGCTTTGACAGTGGCCTCTAATTCTTCCAAACGCTTATCCTTGGCACTCTTGACAACTTTTGCCCGATCTTCGTCGCTGCTCTCATCGCTCTCCGAGTCAACGTCACGCATGAATCTGTTGGCACCAGTTCTTCTTTCACCATCCTCATCTTCGNCTGGAGGACTCATCTTCCTCCTCCTCGTCCTCTTCTTCTTCTTCAGAGTCTTCCTCGGACTCCTCCTTCTCAACCTCGTCGTTATCAGAGTAGAGCTCCTCCTCTTCGTCGGAGCTGCTCTCGCTCGAGCTATCGCCACGGAAGAATCGAGACATCGTGATGGCAAGGCTAAGATGTATTGCTGATCACGCGCGTTCTAGGGACACCTTGGTGGTCGAGGTGGGCGTAGTTTTGTAAAATCCGTTCATCCCACGATCGAGAATGCGGGACAAAATTAAGCGAGAATCGTTAGGGCTGTTCGGATTTATGCTGTTTTCGAGGCAACGCAACTTCAGAACATCATGAAGAACGGTTTGTTGACTCATCCCAATCGAACCTAACTTAGTGAGTCACTAAAATGGGTATGACTCTTTTGCTAAGTCGTACTTCGTTGGCTGGGATCATATGACTCCATGCTTGGAACAGTGACACGACAGGGGTTAGTAAGATCACCAGCGAGTGATGTACGATTAAGCATCAGTACGAGACAAATGCTGCAAAGAGTTTAGAATTAGACTTTCGATAGTATGCTATTGAAATATCCCTAATCATATCTTTCCTGGATATTGCTGTGTACAATCTAGCATTATTAGCTGAGGTGGCTGAAGTGCCCCAACCAAGCGATCCTTGAATAGCTCGCATAATGAAAAGTCCAAAATCTCCCCAAGATAACCTTTTGAAACTCCAAACTCCGTACATGTTGTCTAACCAATGAAAGGCAGAAATCTACCTTTTACTTAACCACTCTGAGTGATCAGTCACCAACCATGGCTTTATGCCATCGGGATTTGTGGCTCGACTCTGTTTCGCATGGTCTAATATCCGCTCGCTTTCTTCAGCCGTCATCAAGCGTCGGAATTGCTGGACTTCCTGATTTGCAGCACTGGCAGATTTGGAAAACTCACGAAACAATGCCTCCGCTGCATAGATAGTTAGAAATTTGCTTTATATGATGCTCCAGCATCAAGGAGATCTAGAAATCCATGGCTTAGAGAAGTGCGTACGAGATGGTTGTTTGGAAGTTAGAGGAGCAATGAGCCTTGCGATTGTTGTTCGCAAACCTCGCACCTATACCACAATTTTTCAGAAAAATATCTTCACTGTGAAATCTATGAGACTTACCTGAATGTACATGTCATTCAAGGTCTTTAGTGCATCCTCCAGGCGCTGCTCATCCCAAATCTCTTCTCCGTTGGTCGCGTTAGCCGTGTTGGCTTCTTGCCCGGATGGATTATCCGCCATAATATGAAGTCAGAGCCGCAATTGGAGATAGTAATCTAGTTTAAGTCGTTTATGGGTGTCTACCTCGCTGTCACATCCATCCTCTACTGGAGAGGTGACATATTAAAACATATATAATGTTAAAGCTCGTGCACCCAGTAGCAGCTAGCGTCGATGTGGGGTGCGCTGCTTAGGCCGAACATTCTACGCTAGTCACCGTAGGTGCTCTGCCCGCCACCAACGCAATTTATTTCAGAACTCAAAAGAATTTTGGGATGCGTTGATTCTCTCCGTTAATTATAATCTGTACTTAGTCAGGTCGCATGGCAAGTTCCACGCCTACTGCGGTCTGAAATCCCATCCGAGCGGAACTTCGAGAAACATATGTGTCCTAAGTACCTCTGTAGACATATTACGTTTGGTCTACCTCTGTTATCGTGACAACAGCTTCCAGAGCTTCAAGATGCTTAAGGCACGCTAGTTTAGCGACATATGGTCTCAAGGAAGTTATGCTTTTAAATACTTCTAAGCATTCTTGTCTCTATTAATATCTTTGAATGTATGCTATTTTTTTTTTTCGAGCTTGATCATTCTTTCACATTTCTTCCAATCATGGATATCACAAAGCCGGACACGGAAAGCTCCTCAGACACAAATAATATTCGGCCGTTTGATAGAGATCCAGTTGGCGCTCCTCCAACTCCTGTTGCAAATAGAGACGACACGACGAGCCTAGTCGGATCAGGTATAACACAAAGTCGGGCTGATATACAGAGCTCGTCTGACAGCCCTCCTAAAAACTCCGTTGTCTCTCCCGACCGATCCGTCGCGACAGGAGATGGTTATGGACATGGAAGTGATGATCCCGGTTCAAATCTTAGCAGAGATAGAGGCTCCATTAGATCGGTAAACTCTGGGCAGTCTGAGAAATCTGCATACTCCATCGGTGCAATTGGAAGCCTACCGCTTGGCAGTCTCCGTGTCCATTCTTCATCTCCTGCACCTCGAGCGACTGCTACACTAACTGCTCAGCACTATTGCCTTAAAGATGGAGATGTTATTGTCATCAGAGACGTCCCCGAGCGCGCCATCGTTGGATATGATATTGAGCATATTGTCATCAATAAGAAAACGAAATTCGAAGGAATTAAAAATTTACCTCCTGGTCCTCATTTTATATGGGGAGGAACTGAAGCATCATTTGGTCGGACGGGGTTCTGGCTGATGGTCTTGAAGGAGAACCCGAAAGATCATGGAAATATCACAGTTCTTAGGTGGGATAAGTATGAAGAGACCTTGGGCGAAGAGGTTTCGGTGGCCGAGATTAGAATCCAAAAGCAAGAGATCCACAATATTGTTGATGCTCTCCATCCGTATCCTGGCCCCATTGACCCAGGACGAGCCGGTCTTCAGCCCAGTTGGGTTCAGCTTTTGTCTAAAGAGCCTGATGTCTGGGTCGGTCTTTCCCGATATATCAGCAGTGATTTATTGAACAAAGTAATCGGGCATCGATCCAACAACTGGAAGGTCTCCTCATCTTATGATCGCAAGAGCACCGAGCATAACCTACCTACGACTGCTGCAGAACAACGAAAGCGGTACATCGATGACGAAGTCTTCAAATTCATTTTTCCGAAGAATTCGACGGCTTATACTCCATTTTCTACTGGATATCAACGTACAGAGCGCGCCCTCGATAAGACTGAGGATATCAATTATATCATCATGAAAGCTTGCACCAACGAAGACCCGGAAGAAATCCTGGGTGAACTACAATTCTGCTATGTCACTGGTATGCTGGTTGGGAATATTGCTTGTCAGGAACAATGGGCACACATTGTCAAAATACTCTTCCAAGCGTATTATTCTCCTACTCAGCATCCAATATTCTTCCGCAAGTTCATTGAATCATTTCATTTCCAGCTGATGTATGATGAGGCTGCATTAGATGGTAGCATATTCGATCACGATCCAAAGCTGATGGATGAGCTCAAAATCATCCTCATCCGCTTCAAGTCTCGCATAAACGAGTATTTTCTCACCAATGATGCTTCACTATCTGAAGAGCAAGCTGCAGTTGCAACAGCATTTGAAGATCTCGAATCATGGTTGTGGAAATGGGGATGGGACCTAAGCAAAAACTATCTCCGATCTGGAAAAATTCAACTAGAAGATGGCGAGATGGTTGATGTCGAACTCAAAGACTTCGAGGCCGAGGACGAGCGAGGTGAGTACGCGCCGATGGTGGTGGAACTTGATGACGGCGGACGTGAGAAAGGTCTTATATCGTTGTGAGTTGCACGTGGTCTAATTGCTGTTGGATATTATCAGGTCTTAGAAGGATGTTTCGCTTTCGACGTCGTGGATCTGCTCCAGTTGACGTCAGGAAGAAAGATGATCGAGCCCTCAAGGTAGCGTTCTAGTGTCCTGCTATCCGATGGTTCAGCTTCTAAATCTTTTTGCAAGTGCAACAAGTGCGACAGAACACTGTGCAAGTTCTCGACATCATTGAACTAGACATATCGCAAAATACATGAAACGTTTTGTTACGAATTGAAACCACGATATGACGGTACTCATTGCCCACGCATGACTGGTGTTCGGAAAGGTCTTGGGAGGCGTCTTCAACGGTTCACATGCGGAGTACGAGGTTTAAGGAAAATTGTACGATACTTAGGTCACCGAAATAGCATAGGGAGTTTACTTCACAAGTAATTGATTTTCAGCTGCTGCGCTAAAGCTGCAACGTGACAAATAGCCCATAATGGAGACCAGGCGAAAAATGCCGTTCCCCTCGTGATTGTCAACTCCACAGAGAAAACCAAGCCTTGCCCAATAGCGCCCAAAATCTAGAGACGACGACCACGACGACCGCCCTTGCGACGAGTGGAATCGGATGGAGTTGGGGTAACGTCCTCAATTCTGCCAATCTTCATTCCGGAACGGGCAAGAGCACGGAGAGCGGATTGAGCACCTGGACCGGGAGTCTTGGTGCCGTTACCTGTTAAATTTGTTAGGAGCTGAGGATTTGATTCTAGGACAGAAAATTCTCACCTCCAGTAGCACGGATCTTGATGTGAAGGGCGTTGATGCCGAGCTCCTTGCAGCGAGCGGCAACATCCTGAGCAGCCAACATGGCAGCGTAAGGAGAGGATTCGTCACGATCCGCCTTAACCTTCATGCCTCCGGTGACACGAGTAATGGTTTCGCGACCACTGGAATCACCCAGAAAGTCAGCCTCTAAACCAAATTCACAAATATGGAACCTATTCTATAGCCTCCAAGGACTTTCATGGGGGTACGGACCTGAGATCGGTGACATGGACGAAGGTGTCGTTGAAGGATGCGAAAATACGCGCAACACCGAAGACGAGTTCACCTTGAAAGCAATTAGCCAAAAGAAAAAATCTGGTGTTATTGACTATGCAGGCTCACCATCTCTGACCTGAGGGCCAAGAGAGATGTTTTCTTGCGCTGGGCGGGCGGCTTTCTTTGGAGGCATCTTGAATTGTCGTTGTGTTCGTGTAATCTTCAAAGTTTCAGGAAAGTTGAGATAAATGTTTGTGGGCACTAGTTAATCGATTGCCGAGGGGTATTGTGTCCTGAGGCACCAATTTATGTTAGTTCAAATTCCGAAATTTCGATTCGCTGAACCTTTCAACTTCCTTAACTATTTTTTCTGACACTTCAAATACCCTTTGCCTAACACGACTCTCATTTGGTGTTCCATAGAGACTCGGTCGATGGGTGATTGGCTAGTGTCTTTTCTCCTCTCCCCTGTTTGAGTATTGGAGCGCAGAGGAAAGAGAAATGGCATCCAACATGACTGACATGATGTCCAACTTTGTCGTTGGAATCATTGGCATGGGCGATATGGGCAAGATGTATGCCCGGCGGCTCAGTGATTCAGGATGGAGGTAATATTATCCCTCATTGAAAGCTCTGACCGCTGGGCCTATTGTAGAATGGTAAGCTCTCCTCTCTTTCCTCTCCACATTGTTATGATGACTTGAGTGCATTTGGCTTGAGTATTATGTATGGTTGGCTCGGCGGCCATTCTGGTACCGATTCAGCTATACATGATCACTGTTGAAAATTCTCAGCTACCTTACTTTGCCTTGTCTGATACTTGGTGTCCACCTCCGATTCTGCAGTTAATCCTTTGGTTATCTTCCAGGAGCTAACTTACTATTCTGCAGGTAAATCAGTCTCTCGCTACATAAAACTAACTGGGCCAGAATCAATGCTTGCGATAGGGAAGAAAAGTATGAGAGTTTGTGCGAGGAATTCGCTGATAGAGTATATATCTTTGTACATAGAACGCAACTGCAGCATGTGCTGAGAGATCCATAGAAACAAATACAAATATTGCGAAATGGACATCTCGTTTCCAGAGCCAGCGACTACATAATATACAATGTGGAGGCAGCTTCAATTGACAAAGTCGTCGCCCAGTATGGCCCATGTATGAACATATTTGCAAGCCGTCCTGCTGTGAATCTCATGTGTTAATAAAGTGATCAGCTACTAAACAAGGTTCTATCGTTGGTGGCCAAACATCATGCAAGTCCCCTGAAATTGCTGCGTTTGAGAAGCATCTCCCTGCAGATGTAGATATAGTTTCTTGTCATTCGCTTCACGGACCAAATATCGATACTCGAGGCCAGCCCCTCGTGAGCTCCCCAAATTTCCGTTTCATATAGTATCGGAGCTAACACAAGCTCCAAGGTTCTCATTAAACATCGTGCCTCCCAAGAAAACTTCGACAAGGTCGAGAAGGTCTTGTCCTGTCTGGGATCCCAGCACGTCTACCTTTCAGCTGCCCAGCATGATCGAATTACGGCCGATACGCAGGCAGTTACGCACGCGGCGTTTCTCAGCATGGGCAAAGCATGGCATGCTAATAAACAATTTCCCTGGGAAATACCCCGTTACGTGGGAGGCATTGAGAATGTCAAAATCAACCTGACGCTCCGCATTTACTCGCAAAAGTGGCACGTATATGCAGGCCTTGCCATTCTTAATCCAGATGCTAAATTACAGATCAAACAATATGCTCAATCCGTGACAGATCTGTTCAAGTTGATGCTTGAAGGACATAGGGACGAACTCGAGCGCCGGATCAAGAAGGCTGGAGCCGCTGTTTTTGGATCTCAGCAAACACAGCACGAACTGCTTCTGAGAGACGAAGTTCTGGATCGCTTCTCGCTGGGTAAGAAGCCGGAGAAGCCAACTCCAAACAACCATCTGAGTCTCCTCGCGATGGTTGACTGTTGGTCACAGCTCGGGATCGTTCCCTATGACCATATGATCTGCTCCACTCCGCTGTTCCGGCTGTGGCTAGGAGTCACAGAGTATCTTTTCCGGAAGCCGGCATTGCTGGATGAAGTTATTCGTACTGCGGTTGAAGACAACACATTCAGGTCTGATGACCTTGAGTTCACTTTCGCAGCGCGAGGATGGTCGGAGTGTGTTAGTTTTGGGGATTTCCAGTCTTATAAGGACCGGTTTCAGAGTACGCAGAAGTTTTTTGAACCTAGATTTGCTGACGCAACAAAGGTTGGAAATGAAATGATGAAGACTATCCTTGAGAATACTCAGAGGTAGTGTCGTACCCATGGTTAAGGAATTTAATGTAGCAAATCTGGACATCCTTACGGTTATGAGGCAGTCTCGAGGGGATTTCGCATCGTACTATCAGTAATAATCCTTATATGAATTTGTACATTCAAAACCCCGTTAGGAGTGTTTGGACGTATTTTTCAAGACCTGTCTCTGGTTAATATCATAGCCTCTGAGGAAACATGGTCTACACTGGCTAAAGGACTTTGAAAGGCGGCGAGGGAAACCAAAAGATGAGTCTCTGTCGTCATTATCGGTCCAAATCTCCATATACACCAGTCACACCACTGTCGGAGAAGTAGCTTGCATGCTAGCAGAATCTTGCTTCTTTTTTTGCTAAGAGTCTACATGTAGCGCACAGAAAGGCCCATCCATTGCAAATGCAGTAGAAAAATCTCTCCCAATCCCAAACACCACCCAAGCCACCAATCCTTAACGGTACGATTTCTGGTATCTGGCTCTGGCACCTGGACCCTGTGTGGCTGTTAGAAAAGTGTCCGATCACGACCACGCATGAGGGGTTCCTGAAACATACACCGAACTTCTTTGGCTCACAACGTCTGTTATCCGCGACTAACAGTGTTCTGTCATACTGGACAAAGGCCTGCTTCAACTGGTTCTTGGAGTGCTCATCGACGTATTTCTGGAAGTAAGCAACGAGGGACTTGGCGATGGCTTGACGGATGGCGTAGATCTGGGAAGTTTGACCACCACCGCTGACACGGACTCGGATATCGACACCAGCGAACTTGTCGACGCCGACGATGAGGAGAGGCTCGTAGACCTTGAATCGAAGGACCTCGGGTTGGAGGAGGCTGAGAGGCTTGCCGTTAACCTTGATAAGACCCTTTCCGGCCTGTTCCAAAAATTTCATCAGTCATTTCTTCTCCTTCCCGCATCATTCCCTGTTCATCTGGATCGTACCTTGCAATGGGCCACAGCGGTAGCTATTTTGACACAATTTTAATCAGCATCTCCCGCACAATGAACCACCTCCTCATGGAGGCACCAGGAGTACCACACAACAAACATACCTGTCTTCTTCTTGCCGAAGCATTGAACACTCTGGGTCGAAGCCATGGTTGCGATTGGCGTGACTCAGGCTGTTGTCGTTGAATAGATTCGGTTGAAACGTTATTGTCGCCTTTCAGTTTTCTCTAATTTTCGCGAAATTCATTAGGGCTTTGGTACCCCACAAAGGCCAGAACGGTTTAGCGCACGCGCACGGATCACCTGCCTTATCGCCGACGCGAGCTCTACTACGTATCTGAACCATGACGAGGCACGAGGGGAGCAACCGCTAGGAACTGGGTTTATAGAAAGACCCTTGAGGTAAAACATTGTGATCATATGTCTCGAAAAGCGGTAGGCTTAGCGGCCTTCGACCGCTCCCGTATCACCTCCGCCCAATATGCATCGCACGGTTCAAATCTTCGTAACACACATGCCACGTCCCTCGCAACCCAGCTGTCGGTCTTCCGCTCTCTTCTTCAGCAATTTGCACAGACACATGCCAAAGATATCCGTTCAAATCCATCCTTCCGTGCTGAGTTTGCGAGGATGTGTGCTGCCATTGGCGTTGATCCTCTGGCTAGCAGCAGCGGCAAGGATGGGGGAGGCAGCTTCTGGGCGCAAATGTTGGGGGGGAGTGTGAACGACTTCTATTTCGAGCTTGCGGTAAGAGTAGTGGAGGTTTGTGGCCAGACGAGGGAAGAAAACGGCGGGCTTATTGGAGTTAAGGAAGTGAGGGAGAGAATTATGAGAACAAGAATGGAAGGTGGTGCGGAGATTACAGAGTACGTGGGTTCTTTGGACAGGATGGGTACCTTGTTACAGTAGGGTATGCTAATATTGCCATGTGATGCCATTTAGTGATGATATACTTCGCGCCGTTAATACCCTCAAGCCACTTGGATCGTCCTATTCCATCTTGACTGTTGGCCACAAAGTCTATATTCGATCCATACCGAAGGAGCTTAACACTGATCAGAGTGCCGTCCTGGAGGCAGCACAACTGCTCGGATACGTCACTGTGTCCATGCTGATGCTCAATCTCAAATGGCCAAGGGCACGGGCAAAGACAGCTGTAGATGACTTGGTCCAGGAAAGTATGCTGTGGGTTGATAAGCAGTGCGAGGAATGGGAATACTGGAGCCCGGGGTTCATGCTTGCAGCTGACGATGGTGTTAATGGGGATTGATGAAAATTGATTGGTCCATGGTAATTCGATTGCGACCTCAGACCCTGCTGCTCTCTCCAGGAGGCACATTTCATCTACTGCAGTAGATTAGTTGGTCTTGGGAGACCGGGAATCCAAAGAACACACGTCTATCGCGTATGGAGTTCTTGGATAAGTGCCTAGGGAAGACGAATATCAATCCCGCTGAAGTCATGAGTATGTGGGTCATCATTCACGGTTCGTCAAACTCAAGGTACGAACGCTGGCCCGGAAACGGCAAGCTTAAGCTGGCAAGGAGACTGGGAACAGATGCACCTCACTTTTCGTGTTGTCGATAAGTTCTATCTGAATATATCTGTTGCCAGTGTATATAGCTAGCTCATTGCAAGTCAAATGCACAAAGGTGACCCTTTAGACCCCGAGGTTGAGGCTCGATTTCAAGACGGCATCACGATACTTCTGTAGTTTGTGCTTGGATATATGGAAATGATTTTTTTATATTGCGTAAAATACATTAAGTATAAAATCCAGCCTCTCCATTTTGTACGTGGCATGGAGCTGTATTCTGGCTATTTTCTTTCTCATGTATTTTGGATCTCCTCCCTACAAGTATCCGAATCGTCCTTAGAAACCACAGCAAACAAAGGTCATATTTGAACTCCCAAACCAAGAAAGAAAGCTTTGACGCCGAAAAATGGTAATGCAGAATATAAAAAGGTCGTCTGCATCCGTAGATGCTCAAGTGACAAGTATGCGGCGTCTCGCGTCGAAGAACGTGGAAAGAGACTCGGTCTCGGATTCTAACAGAAGCCAGGCAGCGTATCCAAGACTGTCCTGGTGTGACATAAACCGCCCGCTGAATTTTCGTTTTCAAGTTCTAGATTTGTTCTCCTAGTTCTCCTAGTTCCACTCGCTCTTCTCCTTCAAGCCGCCAATACTATTCATATCGATGCTCTGAAATTTCTGACCGTCCTTTGCTTCCTTCTCATAGGCAGGCAGCTGCTCTTCGTCTTGTAAGGGTTCGAGGCCCACGCCCCCAGTCTCGGAGATGCGGACGACCACCACACGGCCAGACTTAGGTCTGCCAGTCTCATCCGTCTCATCTGGGAAAGTGATTCTGATTTCTGGGACAGGAGAAGTCGGGGTAGTTGGGCTTTTCGGTGAGGACCTAGAGCTTGAGGTCATGGGGGATTTCTCATCGCTGTAAGAGTAGTACGGAGGAGTGCTGATGGTTAAGCCGTGTGGGTTTTTCATGTCCGAGGGGTTTTCGTGGTAGAGCGGCAATTCTTCATCGCGACGGCGCTCACGCATGCGTCGGAGAGTATACAAGCCACCCAGGAGGAGGAGGGAGAGGAAAACCAGGACCAGGAGGGCAATAAGAAGGTTTAAGGTAGAGGAAGAAATGCCGCCGGGATTGGACGAGCCATCGCGACGGCTGAATGAGTGGACAAGGGATGGCATCGTTGATATATCGTTAAGTTCAGTCGTTTCAGCACATTAAGTGTCGCTAAGGGAATGATCGATGTGAGTTGCCGCAGGGAAGTGTTGATATTAGCTATCTGCGAGCATCTGTTAGTCTGCCTGTTCATACAAATGCACCACCCGCACTCTCCGCCTCCAACAACATATTCAAGGACATCCACACAGCTGGTAGGCATCGCTCCAGGCGAAGCTTCGCGGCACAGCATGGAGCGGTCGGGTGTTCACATACCCAGAGCACAGAATCGCGAGGGAGAGTCGGAATTGATGGACGGCTATAGCGAGGTCGGCAGAATCAACAACTCTTCAAAAATCACCCAGGAAGGAATGAACGGTGATCAGCTAAAAGGAGTGAAGCCGATCAACCAGGAACAAGGAGTGTGAGTATCCCGAAGGAAAGTAAGGAGCGGAGAGAGCGAGGAGGTGACGATGGTCTGCAAAGTCGCAAAGGAGACGACGATGTGAGGAGGAGGAGGAGGAGACGGCCAGAAGGGGGCCTCGAGGCGAGTTCTGGCACCCCCTTCGACCTGTCAGGGTCGGGGCGCAGAGGTACGCCGGTACGTGCTCGCACGGAAGGCCTGGGCAAACATCACCAGGCCTTGGTCATTGGCCCAGGAGGGGGCCGAGAGCCTTCGCGAGCCAGGAATCCCACCGCGGCGTTCAGGGTCTGGTGCTAAGCGCCCAGGAACTTGCGCTGCTTCGGGCCAAGCGCGCCTGGTACCTGGCAGCTCGGCCAATCAGATGGCGTCGACGGTTGGGTCTCCGGAAATGAACTGCGGCGGATGCTGCAATGCCAGGAAAGGATTCGCCCCGCTGTGATTCGTCCGGGCGCCCATCATCGAGCGTCAGCTGCAGGCCCTCAGTGCGTACTCCGTCCTGTTGTACTGTAGCGTGCTGTGGTATATCATCGCACGCTGCCTCAACCACCAGGCTTCGCCTAACAACAGCCACATTGTTGGTGGCCAAAAAAAAAGTTTTCTGCTAATATCATTGTCATTGCAGTATGGAAGGGGAAACACCGCGGAGAGGCATATCTGGTATCGCTGCTCAACCCATGGAAGGCAGGTGCTACATTGCTTGGATCCATTATTCATTGGTTTGCGTGGTCTGGTCTCGTGCTCACCCAAGTCCATGGTACGTTTCTCCAGGTCTCAGTCAGAGGAGAGCCAAGAGTACGAGAATCAGGGTATCAGTCTCACGTGATATTTTTAAATCACGTGATAGTAGTCCCCTACTATGACCGTCTGCGCTGGAACAGGACTCCAGTGGTAGTCT
This sequence comes from Scytalidium sp. 3C, assembly GCA_000743665.3. Taxonomy (NCBI): domain Eukaryota; kingdom Fungi; phylum Ascomycota; class Leotiomycetes; genus Scytalidium; species Scytalidium sp. 3C. The sequence goes on along the minus strand of JMRO03000038.1, from coordinate 254,864 downwards.
GCGGAGGGCGCCTCAGCCTGCAGACGAAGTACATCCTGACCTCTGATCTTGAATGTACTGGTCGATGATTCTCTTGGGCCAGAGAGTGTTCTGGAGCTTAGCCAGGCCCACGATCTACGAAACATGACTATTTTGCAAGACTAGGTGCCTGCATCAAAAGCACTGGTAATTCGCTATCTTGTAGGACGGCATCTGATTCCGTCTAGTCTTTCTTTTTAACTCAACTCGCGGATATCTCTTTTCTTTTCTTTTTTCGTATTCATTCTTCCCTTTTCTTTCTCTGTTTTTTTTTTTTTGGTGGTAAGCTGATCCGTGAAATCGTTCGACTTCTTATCTCTATCAAATCTCCCTCAATTTCTTTGATCCTCTTCTCATTCTTTCAAGAATTTCGGGTGGGAAATCACCATCCTTGGTTTGACTCATGTCCGAGATCGACCCATCACCGGCCGTTCAGAAGAGCTGCGTAACACGACGTCTGGGCAGCCTGGCCGGCCAGTTATTGCTGTGACCGCTATAAAATGGAGGTTGCTAGTAGCGAGAGATGAAATGGCGGTGTATCCTGCACGGCAATGCAGCATGAAAGAAACAGAAGCGACTCTGCCAACCAGTGCACTTTACTTTTTTCGTTTTCTCTCAGTTGAAGAACTGATTAGAAATATGCTATACTGAGATCCCGGAGGTCTGGAGGGATGACTCCCGTATCAAACTGCAATATGAGGCGATCCTCTGGCTCCCTCCAAGCACTGCTCACTATTGGCTACAAACCGACCCAACCCTTTCCCACCACCAGGACGCGGCTGGGCCAGATCAAGCCGAGCAGGGAGGACGAGCAGTCTCCCTGGTCCAGGAAGCAAGTATGTGGCATGCATCGTCTGGTGCTTCATGTATGCAGGAAAGCGCACCTGGAAGGGAGGCTACGTTCGCCTCCTTGTTGATATGCTCCACTGTATTTGAAGAGCCATATCGATCAGGTAGAGGTCATAATTGTCATTGTAGATTCTGGAAGAGCTGAGGACCTACATCGCGAGGCGATACTCTTACAAGAGTTGCAGCGGAGAATGGTCTGTTGTAATTGTTGGCTCTCACAAGACATCACGACGATACTGTTTGTACTCTTCGAAAGTTTGGGGTTGCGCTTTCTGTGTGCACGGAATGCATGACCAGAAGCTAATGCGATGCTCTGGATCCAAATGCAACTAGCCGAAGCCTGAAACAGTACAGGATATTGAAGCAGCCCACTTCCACGATGTCGATTGTGATTGAAGCCCCACGTAGCTTCTGTAGCTTCCTTTCACTTTCGATAGAGTCCTGAGCCTTCCGGGTGGTCTACGGGACCACACATCATGATCGGGCAGTGCAGGGGCAGGAAGGCGAGAGAGATGTTTGCTGTCAGGAAAAGAGAGCTGGTGGCGCTTCTAGAGATGCTGAGGCTGTCGATGAAAAGGGAAGTGCAGCCGAATCGTCTGGTGGTGATCTACGGAGCATCACTTCAGGATCAAAGGAGGTCCTTTCGGTAATAATCGACCCATCACGTCAGAGCCAGCGAGACGGGCACATATAAGCAGACCAGGATCTACTCGCAATCAAGCCTATTGCGACGGGGGTGGCGGTCCTGTGGACGAATCAACGGAGATAAGGGATCACGTAGACCGATATTTCATCAAGCTCAACCAGCAGGCAGAAGAACCACGATTGAAGAACAGATTTGAAGTGCAGCCACGCGCCATAGCCCGACATGCCCGGGCGACGGGTGTTGTGTGGAGCTTTGAGCGGGCGCTTGGTGGGCTGGCAGCAGGGCGTCCGTGCTGCGCTGCTGCAGTGGTGCAGCACCAGCCGGGCATTTACAGTGCGGTCAGAACGGTCTAGGGATCGAGGAGGCGTTGCAAGTGCTGTGCTCAGCAGCCGCCCCCTTAGTTCATAAGCTGCGCTTATTATCATCATCTTGGATCTCTCGTATGCCACACTGCACGGTTCTGTACAGAGGATCTTCTCGCACCGTCCTTTGCTTTCCCCATTGCCGCTGCTCACCGACCCCCCACAGCGTGGTAGACCCTTTGATCAGCTTGTTGCTTGCCCCGCCACGCAGATAATTGCGGAGTGTCGGGGGACGGTGGAGCAACAACACGATGGCTCCATGCTGTCCAGAATCTAGCACCGTCGTCATGCTCCTTGTGCAGTGTCCAGGCCGCCCAGTAGATGCTAAGTGACAGATCATGCTCGTGTCTGCCCGTCGATTCGTGCCCCCTCGGGTTTTACGAAAGGAACGCCCGAAGTACCGTGTAGGGGCCCAGCGCACCGTTTCTACGGGCTGGCCTCAGCTTCCTTGGGGCTGGAGTTTGCTGTGCGCTGGCGGCTGCGATTCGCTGGGCGGCGCTGATTTGCTTACGCTCCGGGGCCCTTGGCAGCACCCCGCGGCAGGGCCCTCCCCCGTTGCGCATCGTGAACTGGGCGCTCCAAGGCGCTGCAATGGGCAGCAGCCTCCCAGGCAGGCATCCGAGGGGCGAGAAGAGGATAGTAACAGCAGCATCAATCTGTCCGACGACTGCAACTCCCTACGAGACGGGACACGAAAGGGTCGAAGAGTGCCGTGCCCCCAAAAGCACGGGAGTAGCGATCACGCTCGAAACATTGCAAATTGTGCAACAGCACCTAGGTGTCCGGATCACTCACTCACTCACCTCACTCATCAGCTTCTTTGCCCCATCCGCCAGGCTGGCCATAATCTCTGTAATCGCTCTCCCGCCCCAGCTGACAAAAGCAGATCTCGTGCAGCTGCCTCTTTTTCTCCTTCTTTTGCTCTGCTTCTCCGTTCCGCTCTTATCTGGCCGCACCTTGTCTCGGAAGGCGCTTCGCACGTTGGCCCAGGGTCGATTCGTGCTGCCCCGGATTGCCAGCCCGTTCCCTAGAGAGAGCCCACCGGCCGCAGATGACGAGAAGGGCTTAGTGATACGACTAGATTGACCGCATCGCCCGCCTTCCCTCGTGCACCCATCGCCATCCCCAAAACGAAACCCAGCGCTTTGGAGGGCCAGAGTCGGAAGAGCAGCAACCTCGTCCTCGCGTTCGACCGTCTGCATTCGTGCAACAAAGAGCCGGCACGCTGCAAACGCTTCGCAGCAGAGATCCTCACGACCACCCGACGCATCTCCCAAGAGGGCCAAAAGTACCCAACCTTGATCCCTCGGACCCACACGTACATCTGCCTTGCTTCACCACCTGCGCTGCCTCTGACGCCTCGAAACTCGTTGCACCTCTCTCTGCCCTTTCACCCTCGCCTCGACCACCACTGCTGCGGACCACGCACAACAAAGGGAAAAGGAGACATAAGGACGAACATTAGGCACACCAGCCGCACGCCCTTGAGATTTCGAAGAAAACTGCTCCTGCTATCGGGTGGCTGCCTCGACCAGCGAAATCCGCGCCTGCTGGGACACCGTTGCATATGACAAACGAAGGGGTTGTGTCGCGCGACCTCTCCTCCGCCTGCCTACGTATAAGCCTTTGCCTACCTTCTCCTCCGCGGCTCCCTCCATGCTCGAGGCCTCCATGAGATCTCTTGTTTTCACTTCCTAGAACCGCTTCTCTTTTTTTATTTTTTTATTTGTAAATGATATCTCCGCCTGGTCGACTGTCTACCATTACATACTGTTATTACTACTTCTACGACTGTCTGCACTAGTGAGTCTTTTTGGGTCATCGCTTCACGCTTTCTTTCTGCCTTGGTTCGGAATCAGCCTTACGAATGGGATTTCTGACAACACTCGAACCCCTCTAGTCACATAGATCTACTTGTCTGTGACATCTCCAGTAGAAAACAAAACTCTTCGAATTCAGGTTCGTCAGACTTCACCATTGATTTGGACGGCTCGACCCTGCTTTCGACGATCCGGCGCTACCCCTCCTCAGTGATCTAATACACGACCCTCGATACGAAAGACCTCGAACCCTTCTGCACAGATGTCGTCTGCCACGACAAATAGACCGGCAGGCGCTATGACGAGTGCTGTAAGTTTCTGCAACATCGCACCCTCATGTACATATTCCACCGCTAACAATCATCGCGCAGTCCCGACCGTCGCGATTTGGAGACCTGAATTCGACTACGAACGGCCGGCATAATAACGAGACCCGACTCTCCCAATCCTCCACATTGGGTCAGCCGTTCGGAAATGGCACGGCATGGCAAGCATCCAGTGGCATTTGGGGCAGTAATGCTGCCATCGGTAGCGGATTGACAAATACGATAAGAGATGCATCACGCACTCGCGGTACGATGACACTGGGCAGCGACGGTCGAACATATGCTGACGTCAATACAGCAGCAGATAAAGATGGCCTGCCGGAAGCCCCGACTGGTTCTGGTGCTCTTGCTGCAAGTTCAGAAGCTGAGCATCCGTGGGGTTCACGACCATGGAATCATCCTGATACCACGTCGCCCACACTACAGTCTTCCCATAGTGGGAGCACGTCTCCTGCTCGTGTCCGTAACAGCATAAGCGGACCCAGCTCACAAACGCTGCTGGAGATTCAGAATCAGTACTCTCAATCCCGGCCGCCCATTGGCCATGCTCAAACCCACAGTTACAGCAGATCCCAATCCAAAGCCAGCCTCGATCCATCTGCTGCTGCGAAGTTCACCCATAGGCTCTCTTTTGGGTTTAATGATGACAAAGAGAACTCGGCACAGGCCGAAAATGGCTACGAGATTGACCTCCTATCCTCGAGGCCTTTCGGGGCGCGAGGAGGTGATGGAACAACCCAGCAAAACGGGGGTTTACTTAGGATTGGCGGTACCGCTTCGAGGGACAGTAGCATTCCGCCTTCCAGGGCATCAGATTCGGGTCTTAGTGGCTCTATTCCCGTTGGACTCACGTTTGGAAGTCATAACGCTCACTTCGGGTCCATGAGTCACCATACTCCTAGTAGCTCAATCCACTCCCAACGTCCATCGATTTCGGGCCTATCAGGTAATTTCCAGGTGCAACCAAACGGAGTCAAGTACAATGACTTGGCAAACTCAACTCAAGAGGCCGAACTGAGGGACAAATTCACAAAATTCGGCTTCCAGGACAATGCGGAACGTCGCATCTCAAACCAGCTAGACAACGGGATAGATCCATCATACTCACCAGGGCATTCAGCTCTTCCACTAGCGAGCCAGGCAAACGGTGGATCTCCGATGTGGACAGAGACCTCAGGCGGCTTGAAAACATTCAATAATAACCACGACAACCTCTCCACGCAGCCGTTCGCTGACCAAGTGAACTTCAACAAACCCCTACGGTTTGGAGAAGCTGGCTCTGTGTCTCCGGCCACAAGTGATTACCGTCGTGCCATCCAGAGTCCAAAATTCTACTCCGTGGGAGGGACACCACCCGTTGCTCCAGAACAAATATATCGCCCCAGTTCAAGAGATCCTCGGATGCCCCAGGGCCCTAACGAGCTAGACAGACGCCTCCAAAACTTACAGATAGCCCAGCAACAACAACTGCTTTATGCTAGTAATTTCCCTGGTCAATATCCGCCCCCACACCTCTTCGACTATTCTGTTCCAAGTTTCAGATCTCAGAATATGGCTTACGGATATGGCGGTTCTATTCCCTCCTTTGCTCCCATGCCATTTATCCCGACTCGCTCAACGAGAGATGCGGATGTGGGTCTCGGGGTAAGGAGCTTACTTCTTGAAGAATTCAGGTCCAACTCGAAGTCCAACAAAAGATACGAACTAAAGGTAATGCTCATTTTCTCGTATTGGGTACAATATCATCGTTCCATAACTAATTGCTGTAATAGGATATATACAATCATATTGTTGAGTTTAGCGGTGATCAGCATGGATCGAGGTTCATCCAGCAGAAGCTTGAGACAGCAAACAGCGATGAGAAGGACCAGGTCTTTCTGGAGATCCAACCTAATGCATTGCAGTTGATGACCGATGTGTTTGGCAATTATGTCATCCAGAAGCTGTTCGAGCACGGTAACCAGGTTCAGAAGAGAATCTTGGCAGAGCAGATGAAGAATCACGTCAACGATTTATCACTGCAGCCTTATGGTTGCCGAGTGGTGCAGAAGGTGTGTTAAATTCAAAAATCGAGTCCCACGACAGCTAGCTAACCGTATCAGGCTCTTGAACATGTCCTCGCTGACCAACAAGCCGAGCTCGTTAAAGAACTCCAGGTAGACATTCTCAAGTGTGTCAAAGACCAACATGGCAACCATGTTGTCCAGAAAGCAATTGAGCGAGTCCCAGCAGAACATATCCAATTCATCATTGACGCCTTCAAAGGCCAGGTGCATACTCTGGCTACCCATCCCTATGGTTGTCGTGTAATTCAGCGGATGTTGGAATATTGTTCCCCCAAAGATCAAGCTGCTATACTCGAGGAGCTTCATCAATGTGCTTCGATGCTCATAACCGATCAGTATGGCAACTATGTTACACAACATGTTATCCAACATGGCAAGCCAGAAGACCGTGCCAAGATAATTGCAATCGTAACTGCTCAGCTTTTAGCACTGTCAAAACATAAGTTTGCTTCAAATGTTGTCGAGAAGAGCATCCAATATGGCACAGATGAACAGAGACGAGCTATCGTTGCTCAACTGACAGCCTTGCACAGCGACGGTTCAAGTCCTTTGCAGCTACTTATGAAAGATCAGTATGGGAACTATGTGATTCGTAAGTCATATAAGTGGTGTCCTTAATTTTGCCCTGCTGACTCGTCACTTCCTCGCAGAAAAACTCCTAGCTCAGCTGAAAGGCTCGGACCGGGACGCTTTCATTGAAGAGATCAAGCCCCAGCTCAGCGCCTTGAAGAAGTACAGCTACGGCAAGCAGATCGCGGCAATGGAGAAGGTTATTTATGCCGGTCAGCAATCTAACAGCCAGCAACACTCGCAATCTTCAACCTCAACTGCATCCCCCCCGACTCAGACTCAGACTATGCCCATTGAGATTACTACCCCATCCTTGACAAACGGGGAGAACACTCCACAGAGCAGTAGTCTCCCTAGTACTAGCGTTAGTACGATGGACGGACCTACTGATGCTGGGGAGCCACTGAATTTGGAGAAATCAGAAGAGCAAATTAGTGCTGCTGACGAGAAGGGCAGGCCAGATATTCTCGTCACCGGCTCTTGAATCTTTCCTTAGCACATCCCTCTTAACTTTGTCTTCTCGTATCATATATTCTTGCTTCGACCAATACTCAGGCTCAGGCGCATTGTTTCGGAACGGCTATGGTTATAATCAAAAGTGTTTTAGTTACTGGTCTTTCATACTGTTGGCAGTCTTTAACCCTAATTTTTATTGCTTTTCTTGAGGTGTTATTCATGGTTTTGAGTTTGCATGGCTTGGGCTGTAGTTACTTTGGACTAAGATTGGGCGAAGGTATAACTTTTAGTTTTTCGCGGATTTTGCGCCCCGGTATATTATTAACGACGGTGTTCTACATGGAATATTGGAATGGAAAAAAAAGTCCATTGGACGGATCAGATATACAATGAATTAAGGCCAGTTTTATATTTCGTGGCTGAAGTGCTCTCTTCTCTCCCTGTCTGACTTGGGGTCTTTGCGGCGTGCATTGTTCTCTAGGGGATATGAATGGATGTGGACGAACGACTGTTAACTGGGCGTGAATTGAGGGCTTGATGAGAGACTATTGCTCCCTCTGGTCAGATTCGGCCTGGGGGCATTGGCAAGCAAGGAACGCGCACAAAAGCAGGAATATACAACACTTCTCATATGGGGAGCTTATTACATATTAAAAACACCAAAAGGATAGATAGACATGACGGGGAATAACAAACGGCTGGACCCTGTATTTTGAGCTCAGATCTCGCTGCAGATACAGGATATGTGGCTGGTCTCTTATAGATAACATCTCGTTTTTAACTCTAATTTCCGAGCTGTGGCGAAAGCTTTTCTTTTTGGGTTTCTTGTGGTTAATTCCTGAAATACATAATCATCATCCTATCGATTTATATTGACACCTTTGACCATGTGTGCCCTTGGAGTGAATATGAATTATATTTGTGTCTTGACAATATATTGTCGTGTGTTTACTCTTGTGGGTAGGAAAACGTAAATTATATATAAATATCTATATATTTGTTGGTATGTCAAAAGATCAACACCATTACTACAAATGACAACCTATCCAACCAACCAACCAAGGCAAAAGGAAATCCAGAGAAGCTTAACTTCATCAGTATTGGTTGGTAGAAGGAAGATCTTGTTTTTATTTTCATCGAATCTCCTTTGTATATTCACGAGGCGCCATATATTCGTCTACCTAGGCAAACCCACACACAGCAAAAAAAACAAAAGAAATAGAGCCCAGCTAAATTGGCAACAGGTCACATTTAATGTTTGACGCAAAATCAATTGCCATCCATGTATGTCTCCCTATCTAATTATCTCTCCTTAGAGGATCCGAATGCGGGCCTCCCTTTCTACAACCTGCTTGTTCCTATTGCCATTCTCGGACGTAAAAGAAAATGCGAGATTTGAGACAGCAACGCACGAGAGCAGCAGATATAGAGCACCACACGGTCGACAAGATTAATCATTTCTGAAATGTATATATTCAGCTCAATGCACTACTCCTAAGGTATAGGGGAGCCTAAAAGCGCCTATCCATTATGCATAACGCATTACCATTGTTTCTGTAGGGTTCAAGTCCACCTCGAAGCACTCATCGTCTCTCGATGGCAGGTCAAAGACATTCCACAACGCAGAAAATAACAGACTTTCATAAACCTCTCCCATCATATGTTGACCAAGCACCGAACTGCATCCAAGCGCATCGAGAGTGACGCTGATTAAACACCACTTTTCCCCTATATGATTCTGATCTCGTGTCCGCTGGCCTCGGAGTATCTGGCCGTACTTCCATCCCCCAAGTCGCAGAGTGCAAACAGAAGGAGGCTGGGTAGGCTTGACACCCATGACGACGAACCAGACATGACAAGGAAAGCAAAGCCAGCTGCTGAGCCGAGAATCTCGAAAAGAATAATTTGAGTCGATGAGTTGCAAAAGGAAACGCGAAACCGATGACGAGAGCAAAACCGGATAATGCAGCCAAAAACCAGCCCACCTCCCAATACAATTCTCAAAAGTGATCCCCAAATTCCACATGTCCCCCCCGAAATACCAACCAGAACCACCAATTCGGATATGTATTGCTGCCAGAAAGCATACACCACGAAGAAGTGGACAAGTTCCGAGTCATCAAGGCCATGCAAATCATTTCTTAGGGGACGGAGAGACGGTACTGAACCGCATGAGAACGTAAAAAAAAACGTCTAGTAACGAGACATGGAAAAAACGTAAAGGAGGAGAGAACAGGAAGAAACATTTTTTTTCATATGGACAACGCCGAGAAAATGCAATCAGCGGCCCGTATGATACATATGCGCGCAAAGCCGATCGTGAACAATGAACAATCCTCCGCTGGTCCGACGTCGAGCAAAGATGAAAACCGATTTTTCTATCGCGAGATGTCAAGATTCGAGGGTGCGTACATGTTCAGCTTAATGCTGCTCGTACTTTGGCGCAGCGGAAGCACCGTTATCTATACACCAGGTCAGCGCGACATGTCACGTCAAGGTTTGTAACGGGCTTAATGACGTTGGCTATACATCTGGTTAGGTGCACCGTATGGCGAAGCAGGGTAACCAGAGTACATCTGATGACTGTTGCCATACTCCTGGAGCTGCTGTACGCCACCAGCGGGTGCTTGATATTGTCCAGGAACCTGGGCTCCGGGTTGGTAACCGATGGGAGGAAGTTGGACGGATCGTTGCGGGTAGCCAGTGGGAGGCTGCGAAGGGTCGGCGGGATTTTGGGGATCAGCAGAACCAGCAGCAGCGCGAGCGCGCTCCTCCTCTGCCTTGCGCTGGTTCTCTTCCTCCTTCTTGCGTGCCTTCCATTCTTTTCGGATCTCCTTGAACTCTGTTTTAAAACATAACGAGTTAGCGTTGCTTATGTTACACGAGATAAGTCCCAGAGATCTGGTTGACCCATGCTAGTCCCGAAGGCGAATGAGGCCATCCCCAGGCCGCGCTCGTCTGGCTTTTAGCTCCGACGCCATTTGACAACCCGCCCCCATCACAACGGAGACTAGAAGACGCGATCGAGTAGTTGGGGATGAAACATTTCCCAACCACCCGTCGAAATAAGCAAATCCAAACGACCAGAAAACAGGGTCGCGCATGTCGCTGAACCCGCCTCTGCCATTTTGTGTGCTTTTCCGAAATCCTCGGCATCCGGCAATTTAGGATGCGTCCGCGGTGACAGATGTAGGGGAGGTTACACGGAAAAAGAAACATGAGACAGCAGGGAAAGAAGATCAGGACTTACCCTCTGGGGTGCGCTTCTGGCCGTGCGACTGCATCGTGACATGTGCATTAAGGTGATTCAGGGTACCATAAGCCTTCTCGCAGCCGTTCCATCCGCACTTGTACATTCTCTCGATTTCCTCATATCGTCGTCGGGGTCGCTTGTGTTGCTGGGCGCCGGGAATGGGGACGAACGAGTAAACCTGTGCCAGATGATGCTGTTAATAATTAGCAGCTCTCCAAAAAGTGATGAAAGAAAGACCATAAGAGACGCCTTGCAACACAAAGAAAACCAAGCCTCCTCTTGAGACATCCCTCTCCACAAAGCCATTCCCCTCCTTTTGCAGCTTACTTTCCTACGGTCAGCTTGTGAGAGAGCGAAATCGCGCGCGAACGCGGCTTCCTTGCGCACAAAACCGGACCATCAGAAAGGTCGGCTTGTACAAGTTCCATTGTTCCTAGACTGCAAACACGCGTCTTTCCGCCCTTCCTCTTCTTCCGTTCCTCTTTTTCTTCTTTTAGATATTAAAGATACTCACTTGACCGGGACGTGCACCAACTGGTGCCGCTGAAGTAGGCGTCTGGGCTCCACTTACTGCGTAACCGCCTGGCATACCATGCTGAGGGTGACCGGCATAACCAGCCCAGTCAGGACGCGGCTGGGCGTACATAGCACCAGCGGGATGCTGGGGAGGATAACCGTGTTGCATATCTTGCTGGGGAGGATAGGGAGAGTACTGGCCTCCGTGTTGGGGAGGGTAGGTTGGGCTCGAGGCCGCAATGGAAGGATCTATAGGAACAGCCGGGTCAGATTTGATTTGGGAATGGTGGCCGTTGGTACGGCCATCTTGCAAAGGTGTGGACGACGGACTTGTTGGTTGCGCCATACTTCCGCTGCTACCGCTAGGGTTGCCGGCTGGAGGGTATTGACGTTGAATTTGCTCTGGATAACCACTGGCACGCGCCGAAGCCGGATACACACCGTACTCGGACGGAGGAGCAGCTGAGGGAGTCTGCTGGGAAGAATAGGAAACAGCAGACGCGTTATCTGCTGGAGATCTCTCAGATTGGGTTTCGGTCAACGCGCGTGGGTAAGGCGAGTGCAAACCTGAAGAGTTGGGGTATTCGGCGGCACCTCTGTCCATAGACGTCTCGCGACTCTCTGCGAAGGCACCGAGGAGCGTGGTTAGCTTTGCTTCGGGATCGTCGTGGGCGAAGTGGGAGGCAGAGGCAGCGGCGGGCGTCGCGTAGGAGGAGATCGCGGTGTTGGCGGTGGTGGTGGTGGCAGGATCCGTCGACGTAGAAGACGAGGGAAGCACAGTCGTTGCAGGTGTTGCGGGAGCAGCAGGAGCAACAACAGGTGTCGTCGAAAGAAGAGTGGTTGCAGCAGCAGCAACAGCAGTAGTAGGAATAGAGCTTGAAAGTAGTGAGTTGCTGGAGGAATGGATTGGAGAGACCAAGGACATACTACGACGACTTCGGGTCTTTTCTGGGGTATCGCCGGGGGGGCTTTAGGACGGTGTCTTCGTTTTTGCCTTGGGCAAAGGTGAGGTCGTGGACGTCCCGAAGTGGCAGGCACGGGTGCGCCTTTTGTGGAGAAAGATGGGTAGGCAGTGACGATTCCCGAAAAGTGGAATCGGTCGTCTCGTAAGTCTCGCAAGGTCCGCAGGTTCGCAGGCCCAAGAAGGCTTCGGTGCGTGCTGCTATTCTGTGTGAGGCGATAGCGCAGAAACTTGCGAGGAACAAAGTTGGTCGATGAGGGCAGTAGCGTGTCGCTGGGTCGCGCGGACTGGTCGAGCAGCCGGAGGTAGCGTACTGAGGATAGTGCGCGAAGGGGAGAAGAGAGGTCAAGCCACCGCAGGCAGGAGATGGACGCTGGGCCAGGGTGCACTTAAGACTAGTCTGCGGCAACCAGGTTGGGGGAGGCTGCGAGTTTTGAGTTTTTGGGGAGCACGAAGGGTGGCCGGCGACAAAAACCGGTCACGTAAGTATGAGCCCGGCGCACCCAGGGCTCGGGGGGGGGAGCTGCGCAGGGTGTGTGCCAGCCGGTTGCCAGTCTGGCGAGTCTGGGACCCGAGGGGCGCGCTAGTGGCTGCGCGCTGATGCAAATCCAGCGCAATCGAGCTCCACTCTGCTCGCCCTCCACCGAACCACACTGGCCCACCCGGCGGATAGCGGCAAAAAAATCTGGCGAAAACTTTTGGGTCCTCGCGCCTCCCGGCAAGGGCTCGCGGCCACGGTGCTGCGCCGGTCCTGGGCCCACGAGAGCGAGAGACGGCTGCGACTCCAGAAGCTACCCACCGAGGAGAGGGGGATGCTTCGATGAATAATTGCTGGGCGCAGGCCGGGCACGTATGCACAGGCGCGCGGCCACAAATCTGAGGCGGGTGGCGGGCTCCCGCACAATAAGGCCAAAGGCACAAGAGCTGGCAGAATACCCCCGGTGAGAGAGGTGAGAGAGACACAGGGTGCGTGGTGCTGGCACCCAATTAATTACGTACCCTTGGTTGTAAGTTCGAACCCCCCCGTCGCTGCTTCCCTGGTCGCGTTTTGCGTGTGTGAAGGTGTGTGATATAAGTTTTTGTTTTTCTATGTGCTGGAGGTGCTGTGTGTGCGGATGGCGCAAAAGCGTGCCAATATCGAAATTGGTGTCCGCGAAAGGCGTCCAGCGACCACTTCGCTCCTGGGAAGAGAGAGGACGGGACTGGTCCGCCAGAACAATACCGCACTGTATCGCGTGGCCGCACGGTAAGCGTGAGCAGCGGACGCCTGATCGCAGCACGCTCTAGGAGGCTTGGATCCGATGCTGCTGGGGAAAGGTTGGTCGTGACCGCGCCACTCCTCGCCCGCGCTGCCCTTATTTCCAGGGGACGCCGATCCGCCTGGATCTCAGTGTCGAGGTCGCTAGTTCGAGCCAGTCCCGGCTAGTCCGACTAAACCCGAACAACCTCGCCAGCGCGACCCCTCCAGCGAGCTGCAGATCAGACTACGAGTACCAGCCTGGCCGCTTCACCGCGCTGCTGGTGCAAGAGTGGACTGCCGCTCAACCTGGGTCGAGATCGTGCGTGGTACCGTCCTTCTTACTCGGTTGAGCCTCGCGTGGATCAGATGCGTCGAGCCACTCAGCTGCCAGCAGTTTGCCCCCCCCGGCCAGACAGCTCGCGCGCGTGCGATTGGCTGCTGGTGGGTGCGCGCCAATCGAATCGAACGCTAGGGTGTGCGATGACTGGGCGGTATTAGTGACGATTTGCCTGGTCCGCCAATTTGCCTGGAAGGGCAAGAAGGACGCCTCGACGGCGATGATGACCTGGACGGAGCAGCTGCTGAACCCACGGAAATCTCTGCTCCGATGACGCAGCCGCCTCGGTGGGGTCCGATCGAGGGAGAACTCGCTTTGGGTGGCCTCTGACTCGTCTGATGCGAGCGTCCGATGTCAGCGGGTTTCGATCGCGAGATGTGGCCGCCAGATGTGGCCGCGAGATCCAAATATGCGAGCTTTGATACCCCTAGATCTGGGAGTGACACGGCGACGTCTGCTATGATAGGACCGGCGTGCACAAGCGTTGCGGCTGCTCGAGTCGTCGTGCGTCCGTCGAACGTTTATCTCAACCACACTCCGTTCTAAATCTCGTAACCGGCGTCGTTCTTCAGGGAGGGGGGGGAGGCTTGAGATGGCCGTGAGCTGGAGAGTGGGATCGTGCCGCGGGCCCAGGAGCTGGCGTTCTTGGGCAGAGCCTAAGCTGGGCTGTTGGGGGCCGGGCAAAGGTTGATGTGTCGATGAACGGCGTGTGGAGCGTCTAGTGTCGAGTAGCGTAAGTGATAGCTTGCTCGCGGTCTTGGTGGTATCGACCTACGGCAAAATCGGTATTCAGAACCATGCAATTTTGCAGGGCAATTTCAGGAGCAGCCGCGGACCAGGAATCTGCACTGGGCGGCGCGGGGTGTACGAGGTGCTCAGACACAGAATAGGAATGGAGGGAGGATGAAAGAAAGATTTGCGCGCCTCTTCTATTTCAATGCCTGGGCTGGGTTCCGTTCCTTTACACCTTTGCAGGAAGGAGTCGACACCATGCAAAGTGGACACGGGTTCCCCGCGAGAGAGCACGGGAGAATGGAAAGATTGGCGCGATGCAACGATGCACTCTGACAGAGATACGGTACCCCTCGACTGTACGAAGGTTGGAGATCCTGCCACGAACAAGCTGCGATGGGTTTGCGTGGTGTGAAGCGGGCAGTAATGGAGACGGCGGAACAGGTCAAGTTCGGGCTAACTCGATTCATACGTGACCCTTATGTAGTAGCGCAAATGCCGTCCTCCCAGCTGGTACCCCTCCACCGCCCAAGGCATCCATGCGATGAACTGACACCTGGGGCGCACACCCCGGCCACCCAATGATGCCTGCGCCGACGGCCAATATCAGCCCTCCGGTAATTACTTTCTAGGCTCGTTTCCCGCGCAAAACCTAGCATTCGGGCACGAGTGCGGGTCATCGGCGGTCAGAAGGATGATGATTATATGCGAAGCGGGGAATTACTCGATGATACCGTATCAGTAAAAAGGTGCAGTTACGGTGGCCTTTCAGTACTGGGCGCTCTTCACATTCAAGGCAGAGTTAGTTTTGTACAGGTGCCGCGGCGCCACGACGACTCAGGGATATGCGGTCAAGGCTGCGATGTTATCTCGTTTTCCTTTTTCTTCTAATGATTTTAAGCTTAACGGTAGTCCCAAGAGTAGTCAGACGCTTCAGGTTTGGAATGCTTCTAGAGATGGAGGGGATAGACAGCGCTTGTGTAGGCGACCCAAACACTCGGGTAGACTACGATCTCGGAGGTACAGTAGTGAGGCGTGTGACAGCGACTGATTGATTAATTGCTGCCCATGCGGTAGGCGTCGTTTCGCACGGCAAGGCTAGGGATAGCACCTTAAAATCGCCTATCCCAGCGAACTAAGCCTGTGGGAGATGGGCGACCTTAAAAGTTGCTAGCTAGATCGCTGGATCGTGGATTAGGGGCGGTAGACGCTGCGACGATTCAGCCTAGCGGCACGGCAGCCATAATAATGCTGTAGATAATCTGCCCTGACAGCGGGCACCTACAAGGCTGAGATGGACATTTGAATGAGGTTTCTTGTCCGCGTGCAGCACTCGATGCGTGAGCTTCTGCCGTCTGTGGTATGAATCCGTGGGCAAAGCTCGCCGACATTTGATTATGTCGCCGGACGGAAATCTGCGTACGGATATAAACCGGTGCAAACACCGAGAATCTGCGCAGACACCCGAGTAAGAGGGAACTGCATTGGCGGCCCTTGTATTCCGTGTTATCCGTCTCTGTGTCAAAATTGCAGGACTCAGGAGGAGAGGGTCGCGAACGCGACGCCCCCGAGGAGTCGTGAAGAGCCGCCACACACTCCAGGACTGAGAATTCAATTCACAGGAGGTGCAGGCAGCAAATGTATGCAGCCCTTCTTTTCCGGACGCCCTTGTTCCCTATCCTGGCGGTTGTGAACATGATGTAAGTGTCGCAATAGCAGGTAACGTGGCCGCACATTGGACGATTCGTCTATGGACCATACATTCTGCTGTCTGACGAGCTGCATGACACTGGGGTGCAGTTCTCAGCCAAGCGTGCATTGAGAAAGAGAGGCCAGCAGCGAGGAAGGGTCGCGGCAGACTTCCAATGCGGGCATGCCAAGCGACATCCGGCAGATTACCCTGTCCGCAGCCCAAGACAGGGCCAAGCCAACTGAATCGACCTGCCCCAGGACGGATCTCTCAGGTCACGGTAGCCTGGGTTGGACGGTGGAGCAGGCGAGAATCCTGGAGCATTATTGAGGGAGGCATTAATCGAGGGCCGGGTGGTCAGTGGCTGGAGTCCACTGGATACCACAATCAGGCATCCCGAAGATGCCCCAGCCCCGGTCTCCATAATAATGTACGTCTTTGCGGTGCAGCGGTAAGCAGAGGTCACGAGCCATAAAATTTGTTTGCCCAGGGAGGCTCGGTGTGGCATCAATCTCCGGTGATGGATATCTGCTTTCCCGTATTCCTGGGCGGTCACAATTACTCATTGGATACTACCAGCAGGCAAATCATTCGTACAGTAAAAGGAGCGGCACGGTGGACAAGAGGTTGATTTTGACTAATCAGACCCTCCGCCTCGATCTGTGCGGTGGGCAGGCAAATCCAAGACGGGAGGTCCAGTCCTCTAGGTGCATGGCAAAACTTTCAAGATCCGAAGCTGTGCTCTAACCAAGCCACCCAACGTCCATGCTAATTCCAGCATCTGCGTCTGGAAAACGGTAACACATGATCTTGCGTGATGACTAGTTCATCCATCAAATGGAACAGGTCATATTTCTGGAAAGATGGCCGACCCATTCAGCTACGCCAGGTGTTGAGGAAGGATGCAGAGGATGACTCCCACTGGACAATTTTCAGAGAGGAGGAGGGTGGTAAGAACGCCCCGGGTGGTGTCGAGCGCTGGTCTGGGCGGGTGTGATCCTGAACTCTGATGACATGAAGGACGCGATTGATCCAGACTCCCTGGCAAAATGAGCTGTCACCCTCCAGACGCTGCAGAATAGATCATTCCGTGGTAGATCCCCGCTGGGCAAAATCTCGATGCTTGCTCGGCCCATTGTGCATCTTTCGTCCCTGTCCCCTTCACGCTGCTGATGGGAGCGGTGAGCCTACATCACTCTTACTCTTTGCAATCCTCTTCCAACTTGAGGATCTCCTCCGTGTTGTTCACCCACCAGAACATTCGAAGCGTCGTTACAAATGTTTCACATGGTCGGCGATGTGGTCGCATCCCACCACTCATGGCGAATAGTTTCCTGGATCTTTGCAGCGGTGCGCCCCCTGCAGGGCATGTGAACCCGACCAGCATCGTGGCAACTCAAAGGACAGCAAAGTCTGAAAATGGGGGACTTGCCCCACAACCTTGGGCCCACCACCGCCACAAACCATCGCGCTGCAAGAGCCTAAGCCCGCACAAATCTTTCAACGACGATACTTCCGGGAGCAAATTATTCAGAGACAGAATTCCAATCCTCGTGCATTTATCCGCCAACCTCGGTGAGAAGAGCGACCCCACTTACGCCATTGTATCATCGCTGGCCCTCGCCAAACAGCAAGAGGAGAGCTTATGCCGGAGAGGGTGCTGGATGAGGCATGTGCTCATCCCCTGGGTTCTATGTTGCAGGTACATACGTCGTCAAGCCATAAGCCAAGACACTCTGCCGCAGCTTCTCCATGTAGAAGAGCATATTCACAGACCATGTCTTGGCCCGCAGGCAAGATGATTGCTGGACAATCTCGCTGGTGAAATGCAGCTTGTGTTATGAGTAATGAAAACGATTTGTTGATGTCCATCGACCCATCTTCCCATCCATACTGGACGTCTCTCTGGGTGTTTACTCCCAAATTGAATCATTATTCGAATTACTTCCAGAATTCGACCTTGCGAGTCGCGGAGCCGCGTGCATGCTTGCTTATCGTCAGCTTACGATTTCGGGGCAAACGGAGACTGGAGAATGGTTCGGTGCTGACGCAGCATTACACCTCAGGACAGACTGTCCTTACTCAGGACTCTGCCTCTGCTCATGACCGTCAGGTTTGCAGAGAGCAGAAGTAGGGGTGAGGCTATTGTGGGTGAGCAGTAGGTCGAATACGTGTACTCGGTGACCCCGCCGCAAAGCCAACATACGCTCCACCCACGTGCGAATGCAGATAATACAACGAAGAGACCTCGCATCCCGGATCCGGCGCACTGGAGAAGCTGTGTGGGAAGCCCCAGTACAAAGTTGGTTCCAATGTGATCATTGAGGCTGTATACTTACCCTCCAGCCACCTTCACCAAGATCTCACTAGGCGCATTGCACTCGGAGTGCCATGCGATCATCTTCCCTTTGATACGGGGGATTAGTCGAACGGAGGCCCATCGGCCTCAACTTGGTCGCAAGTCTAAGGCCGCTGCTAATCCGTCACTCGCAGTAGCTTTCCCGAGGCACCGGTCTCTGGGTGCACGGAGATAAATTGATGCTTGTTTGGGCGCGAGACCAACGGACCCTCTGACTGGACGGGAGCGCGCTCTCTCGTCGTCCTTCCGCTAGCCAGATCATCTTGGGGTGAGCCGGAGGGGTGGTTTGAGATCTCGGCTTATGACCGTCATTAATTTCCTCGATGCAAGGGGATGCTCGAGGGATACAGTAGTTCCCGATGTCAAAATTCCACTGCGAGACGAATCGGCGAGGCTCGTATTATCCGGCGTCTGAGTCGCCCAGCATGGGCAGCCATACGTAAGCTGGCTTCGTGGTGCGTCAAGAGCAAATCATCAGACGAATGCGAAAGTGTTCTGCCGGCACAGTCCCGCGCTGGCGGACAAAGAATGTTCCATGTTTGGCCCGGCAAAGGTTGCTTTTCTTTTCCTCGGGGAGTTATAGGGTAGTGCAGTAATTAGTTGCAGCCATCAGCACACGCCCGCCCGATGCGCCCAGGATGCGGTACGAGTGGCCCCCTCCTCTAGCACCCACGATAACTTAATTTGGGCGCGTCCATCTCGATCATAGCACACCCCGTCCGAGGTGCTGCACCGCCAGCCACGACGGCTCCCACGGCAATGGATTACCTCACCAGAGAGCCCCCTGCAGCCGATGACCGCACCTTGCGTACAGTACTGCGCAGTAGTAACCTCCCGTACCAGACAGGCCCGAGGAGTGTACCGGTAGTCAGCACACATCCCCAGGCCCCCCCGGCCCCCAATGCTTGGTGTGCAGAGGCCTCGAGCCAGGTGCGTGCCGAGGTGAGCAAGTGAGCGGGCATCCCTGTCGCGGCCGCGCTAGAACCGAAGCAAGAAGGGTAGAAGCTGCGAGTCCGACGGAGATTGCTTCCTGCAGGAGCCATGCCTCGGGTGCCGATGCTAAAGGTCCACCATCCCTCCCATGCAGAACCCCTCAAATCCGTGAGACAGACTAATTTTCGCGGCGCCCAGAAAACTTTCCGTCGCATGCCTTGATTCGAGAGGCCTTCGTGGTGACCAGCAAGGACGAGCTCTGCACGACTCCCACACACGCACACCCCGGATACTGCCAAACGCGAGAAAGATCATGTCTCTGCAGCTGTTTGCTTGCATCTCATATCCGCGGGGGAGGATGTCTCACGTTGCCCAGAGGGTCCGTCTCTCTTGCAGCATGGCCTGATACAGGAAGATGGCACCTGTCTCGGGCCTCCTCTGTCCCTCCTCTGTCCCTCCTCTGCATTCCTTCTCTGCTCGCTGAGTGAGTGTAGGAGACGACGAGGCTGGGCATCACCGTCACGATGGGCAGATGAAGTGCCTGCCAACCTGGTGTCGCACAAGCCTAATTCATGATGGGACCTGGGCTTGCCTACCTTTGCCTAGACAGTGGTAGTTTGAAGCCTGCAGCTGGAGCAAAGGCCCTTCTTCCTTGCACGGGCGGTGCACAAAGACCTGCATTCTACACGCGCAGGATGGATCACGGTAGCTGACGGTGCAGTGCCAGACTATGATCCCCCCAACACACTAACCATGTCCTAATTACACCGCATCCCACCCAGACCACACATCACACTGCACACTGACACACCCTCCCTCGCCCAGCCAGCCAGCGACGCCGTCCACTACTAGGTGCCGATCTGCTATAGTTCCCGCCTCCAGACTGCTTGTGGCTGCGCAGCATGGCGCGCTAGGCACCTCCTGCCTGCCACGATGCCCTAAGTACCGTACATAATTACAATCCTTCCTCCGTAGAGGGCGTGCCCCAATCCGGGATCGCTTGCGAATCGATGCAGAGCTCTCCCAGAAGGGCCTTGGTCCATCCAGACACCTCAAACCATTTCCGTCACTCTGGCTGTTGCATCAGTCTTCAGCGGGCTTTGCAACCTGCTCTTGGCACGTCGGCTTGGAAATGCTGAGAAGCCAATCGTGACGTGAGGCGATGTCACTCTTCCCCTCTCCAGGAATGAATTCCCTCCCTTTTTATGATTGAAACCTTCCCGTGAAACAACCCCTCGCCCCTTGGACATCTATCTAAGAATTGATACGGCAGTTATTCTGTCTCCCATCTGAAACCGGAAGATTGATTCGACGTCACTCATGATCCATCTCAAGTTCCGAGCATGATTTGATGTCAGATTTATTTCTATTGAAGACTGTAATGACTATGGAAGCTGTGCGACATGTCTAAAATGATAGCTGTATGAGAATAGAAAACAGTAAGGAAAGCAAGTTCCTTGAGAGAAGGGCCACTGCCTAGCTCTCTGGAGGTTGCCTGGCGAGCAGCCCAAAGCAATGAATCTATAGAATGAGCCTACTTTTGTTTTCCTTTCTCAGATCTATCCCTGTGTCGATGAAATGATTATCGCGATAGGAAAAAAGGTAAATGATGACAATACAATGGAAGGGCTGGAGCGCCCAAAAGACAATCTAGGTCCCGATCCTCAAAAAAACAGCCTTTTAACGCCTAAACGACCTGTTTGAAAATCATGCTGTCCTGGCTGACCTCATCAGGCAATAGTTAATCTAATCGGTTGGTGGAATGGATGAGGAATTCAAGTCAGGGGAATGACGCGGTGATATACTACCAACGCTTGTTTCCAAGGGGAGCGGCATTGGAGCCGGAAAAACCTCCTATAGCATATATTGTCAGTCTTATCTTCAGGAGGATCAGGGTTTGCTTATCCAAACTCACCACCGCCGCCGCGTCCATGGCCGCCACGACCACCACGGTAACCTCCATAGCGACCGCCACCGCCGCCACCACCATACCGCGTCATCTCGAGGAGACGAGGATCGATATACTGTTTGGCCTCAGTGAGGACGTTAACCAAGTCACGAGCCTGCTTCTGATCTGTGGAAGTTGTTAGAGTCCATGTTCAATATTGTGAGAAGTATCAACATACTGTCAGTAGTAAACAGCGTGATGGCCGTTCCTTTGGCACCAGCACGACCAGTACGGCCGATACGATGAATGTAATCCTCAGAGTTATTCGGGTAGTCATAGTTCAATACATGAGTTATGTTTCGGACATCTTAATGGGGGTTAGCATTAGAAGCAAAGTTTGTATAGCAACGTTCCAGTACAGCTTTGGGCTGTCTGTGACTTCCATCCAGTACTCTCTCCGCATCTGACTTTTTGAGCTGTCCATTGCGTTTAATGCCGGGGGTAGGAGATCTACACATCCAGGTCCTCTGGGTTTTGAGGGTCTTGGAGACAGACTTGAACAAGTCAAAAATGCCAATTCCACACAATGTACTGGGAAATAGTACGTCTGAGTTTGGAATTACAAGTGAAGCATAGCAATGCCACACTACTGATCCAAGATGCCCTAGAAAGAGAACCTAAAGATACGGAAGAACCCGGGCAAAATAGCGCAAATCTAGAAAGCGCCTGAGCGTTGAGAGTAAAGCACCACTGTGAAGATGACTGGCCGTTGCTGCGAGGGGAGGAAGGGGAGGGATAGGGAGGGGGGATCTCAATCATACCGATACCACGGGAAGCCACGTCTGTAGCAACCATAATGGGGCTCTTTCCTGTCTTGAATTCGTTCAAGACCCAATCTCTCTCATTCTGCTGCTTGTCTCCGTGAATAGCTAGATGACTCATCAGTAATGCCTCCAGATACATGAGGCGTGGATAACTCACAAAGTGCAGGCCAACCGTCCTGTCGAAGGAAGCGAGTAATGTCGTCAGCGACACGCTTAGTTCCGGTGAAAATGAGAACCTTATTGTCCTTGTCCTCCATGATCTTCTCAAGGTGCTTGGTCATCCTATCGCGTTTCTCAAACTCAGAAACTACCTCGACAATTTGAGTAATTCTGTGGTTAGCAGACAGTTCCATGGAGCCAATGTTGACTTGGATGAAGTCGTTCAAGAAATCCGAGGCAAGAGCACGAACTTCCTTGGGCCATGTTGCCGACCACATGCAGGTCTGTCGGTCGGGTCGAATCTGACCAAGTATCTTTCGGATTTGTGGTTCAAAACCCATGTCCAACATGCGGTCGGCTTCGTCGAGAACAAGATAGGTCACCCGTCGAAGGTTAGTCTTCCCGGATTCGATCATATCGATAAGGCGTCCCGGCGTCGCAATACAGACTTCTACACCTCTGGCAAGGTCACGAATTTGTCCACCTTTGGGGACACCTCCATATACACAGGTGTTGCGAATTCGCGATGACTTTCCAAACTTCGTGATTTCCTGTTGAATCTGTACCGCCAACTCACGCGTAGGAGCAAGGATCAAAACAATGGGACCATCACCCGGCGCAAGCAGTGGCTGGGCATTGATATGAACAATGGCTGGCAAACAGTAGGTCAAAGTTTTTCCAGATCCAGTTTCTGCGATACCGACAACATCACGTCCAGAAAGAGCCATGGGCCAGCCTTGAGATTGGATAGGAGTTGGGGCAGGGAAGCCTTGAGCCTTCACCTCGCTCATGACGTAGGCTGGGAAACCAGCCTCGTCGAAAGTCTCGACGGGCTTAGGTACATCTCGACCACTTACAGTTATGGCGTGCTTAGCTCTGAAAGCAGCAACGTCAGCATCAGAGCGGGCCGTGACCAGTGGATCTTCTTTGTAGAATGATTTTTCGAATTTGGGCAGAGCGCTCAAATCTGCAAATGTTAGTGAAATCTATACAGTATGAATCAATAATTACCTACCCCAGTTTTGCTTTTGAAGACCAGCACCTAAGTTAGACATGCGGTCTCCACCGTAGCCACCGCCATAACCTCCTGAGTAACCGTTACTGTTACCGCCGTAACCACCCCCGTTCGAATACCCGTTACTTCCGCTGTATTACATGTAAGATTAGCATTTATTTCCAAATCAACCATGGATAGAAGGACGATTCGATCGTCTTTAGCGTGAAAAAAAATGCAGGACGCGCTTGAAGCAATACTTGAGCACATCCTACAGATCGCAGCAAGGCGAACTTGCAGCGC
Source organism: Scytalidium sp. 3C (assembly GCA_000743665.3). Taxonomy (NCBI): domain Eukaryota; kingdom Fungi; phylum Ascomycota; class Leotiomycetes; genus Scytalidium; species Scytalidium sp. 3C. Next base: position 231,562 of record JMRO03000038.1, on the reverse strand, counting down.
CAGTGTAACGAGAATATCTTACCCTTGAGAGTAACCACCGCCATAATTGTTGCGGCCGCCATGATGGTTATCATGACCATTTGAATATCCACCGCCGCCGCCGCCTCGAGATCCGCTGTATCCTCCTCCGTATGACATGTTGATCTAGTGTTCTTGACGCGAAAATGAGAGTGTGGAGTGGAGAAATATGGGAATAATAGATCGCGAGCAACACAGATCGTAAAACAGACCTCCAATAGATGAGATGAAAGCCTGGGCTCGAAGTTGTGATGATAAAACAGAAAGAGGAGTGAGGGCTGCGATCGAGCGAAAGATGTTTGAACAAAAAAAGTTGAGGTAGGCGCAAAGTCTAGTCTAAACTTGGATTAGCGCTTCTTCTAGCGTGCAACGTTTTTGAGATTTCGCCACCGCTGGTAGCCGCAACAGCCTCCAGCAGATCTTGTTAAAAACGCCTGCGACTATGGCATTGGCCACAATTGAAAAAAAAAAATAGAGGACTTATGTGGAGAATGGCTGGATTGGCTGGCTATATAATGGCATGCGATAGTAGAAGAGACAATACCATGAAAATTTTCTCTAACTTACCTATGTGATAAAATTAGACGGCAGCTCTGTGATCACAGTTGGATAAGCAAATATACATGATTTGGCTTAGGTGGGCACGCTCTATTGTTCAAGATATCCACTGCGCAGTGCTGGAGCGATGCCGTGCATAGTGCATAGAGAGCATAGAAAGATCATAAAATTCTAGATCGCTCTATAGTAGAAATCCTTCTTTGACCTTTCCGTCGCGATCGACAGAAACGCCCTGTTGGTAGCGTCCCAAGGTAAATTTGTATGCGTCTACCTGCCAATATATTGGAGCGAAGCCCGAGCTTTCCTTGCTTATTAAACGCTCTATTGTGGTCTGCCGGATCCCATATCCCAAAATCCCGTCTCCATCTGTGGGTATCATATTTCCGTTAGTATTTGCTCGTCTAGTTCTTACTGTGCACTTACATTCGTCGCATGAATAAATATTTTGACTAGTTCCTCTATTCTACTCGGCGACTGTAGCACGATATGTTTCTCGATCAATTCTTTCCACTTTGTCAGTCATAATATCATACGTCAAAACTTCCCAGGTTAGAGCCTACCTGATCCAATTCTTACAGCTTCGACATAATCATCGGCGGCATAGTTTTCGATCCATTTCCAATAAATGTTCCCTTCTCTTTTTGTTTCAGGATCGTTAAAGAGCCTTTGGGCAATGTGCCCATATCCAATTAAGCAAGGTGCCATAGCTATTTGCAATGCAATCCAGTCCTCAGATTGACCTACGTCAAGGACGTACCTATTGTTGTCAGCTCCTCTCATTCCACTTGTACTCAACTATAATTTACCTTGTGTATGCCGTGCATGCTTTGTGGCCTTTAATTAATTGATCTATATATTTTCAGGAGGTGATGCGTACCTTGACTCTCCTCAGAAGCTTCCATCTCCGCCTTGGAAACTCCAAAGCCTTGACAGTAGTCAACATGCAGTTGCATTTCGTGAAAGATATGAGTAACAATGCGAGCAGCCTGGAAAATTTTAGCCCCTGAATGGTTTGGATAACCATTTGCGACTCACAGCAGCAATATCTTCTGGTGTTTTTGCTTTGTAAGCAGCCAATGCATTCGCTCTAGCAAATTGGATCTGAGGGAAGTCAGTTAAGTGTACTGCTTCAAATTATTCTTCAATCATACCAAGTATAGGTAGTCTTGTATTAGATAGTACTTAAACATATCAATTGGCAGGGTTCCGTCAGCGAGACGGGCCACAAAACCATGCTCAACATGTCCTTTCCAAGCATCCTTCACATCCGGGCGATCAAGAAGATATTCCACGAAATGCCCACTGCGGTTAACTTAGTCCTCTTCTCTCTGGAGGTAGACGGTTGATTAGTAAACTTACGGTGCAAATGGCAAATTATAAGTCGAGTGAAAGTGATTGATAGGCCCATTGCCGTGGCCTATATCAGTCGCTGTCCTAATTGCGGCTTCTACATACGAACCAGCTTGTCTCACAGCTGTGATCATATCTATGCCTTTTGCAAGGTTTGAAGCAATTGCAGCTACATCAATTAGATTATACTCTCTTCAACTGAGATTCTGGATGCGTAAACTTACATGCTAGAGAACACCCTGTACCATGGGTATTCTTGGATATTTGGAAGGGAGATTGCATCTTAGTTACAACTCCTTGACCATAGAGTACATCAACAACAATTTCTTTTTCTACATCCGTGGATGCTATGGTGCCATCTTTCTTAAGGGGTAAATGGCCACCTTTAATAAGCACAAAATCCGGGCCTAGATTCTTGACTTTCTTTGCGATTTCCACAAGGTCGGCAGCACTTTTGGGTTCCTCAACATGCATTCCAGCATCTGACAAAAGCAGAACCGCCTCGGGAACATTGGGCGTTACGATTGTAGAGAGAGGAAGAAGATGATCTCGCAACTCGCGAATGGCATCTTGAGGTAGTAAAACAGATCCACTTGTGGACACCATGACCTACTTTAATTTAGAAGTTGCAACATGTAGTAGAACAGGTAATTGATTACCGGATCGAGCACTAATTTATTTACATTGTGCTGGCGGAGTGACTCAGCCACGACTTTTACAGTCTCCGCGGATGCCAACATTCCTTTTCCCGAGTTAGAAGCGGAATATAAGATGAGATTAAGCCACCATTGGATAATCACAGCCAAGAGAGCACATGTTATTGGTGAAAACATACCAGTCTTGACGACATCCACTCCAATATCAGAAATGCAAGCATCAATCTGCTTTCTTACAAAATCAGATGGAGTATAATGGATATCAGTTACACCTTGAGTGTTCTGTGCCGTGAGGGCTGTAGTCACAGTCATGGCATAACACCCATGGACTGATACTACTTTTTGGTCTGCCTCAAGACCCCTACATCGGGTTAGTTAGTATCTTATCCTCCATTATTGGGATTTTGGTAAGTATTCCTTTATGTCACGGAGGGGTAGTAGGAAATAATAGGACGAAAACTTACGCTCCACCAGAGCTATCCGAGCCAGCAATGACCAGAACCCTTCCTTCTGCCATTGTATCACCTAACAATTGGCAAATGCCTTTCCCAATTGGCTCGGGTTCGTGAAGCGTATTCTGAGTGACCAGAATGTCGGGTACAAATATGGATGGTTATGTAAGCCGCCACTTTTTTGTGGGCCTCAAGACAAGATATTAACGAAACAATTGGAGAACAAGATCTTTCTCTACAAATACCCTAGTAGTATATACAACTTCGAGATGCTTCACAGAATCGTGAGTGAATCGAGTGCAGCTTTTTATTTCATTTTCGATAGAGGCTCCAGTGAAAAAAGATTATGGAGACTTAAGCAGATCTGATATTAGTAGGCGAGAGCTGTATTTTACTACATGGAGCTCGACTTCTGCAACAAGAGAGCCTAAGCTTTGGCTGAATCAGATTTAGGCAAAGCTTCCCACATTGTGTCCAGTGCATCATTACCTCGTACAAAACTTCCAAGCCGCGCATCACTAACCATTTCAACTATGGTGTCTCAATCTTCAGTGTTACGTCGAGAGAGTAACCTCGCTTTCCAGTAGTAATAATGACGTAGAGTCACACATACCATTTGCGGAGCGAGCACTGGAAATTTCCAGAGAATACACTAGAGCGGAGGGAGAGATATAATTTTCCGGGAGATATCCGCAGAAATATTGTGGAAATCGGAATTACCACGATATAAGACCATCCTTATTTCAAGTCTATACTGGTAACTGTGATAAGATCCGTAGCAAATGAGATGTTACACTTTTGATTGCGCCGCGCTACCCGCAGAGAAAAGTTTACCATGCATTCCTAGACTGGTTATCCATCCATAATCCATCCCCAAACACAATTGCAATTCAGCTCATATAGGAGGCTAGAAGCCTCTGTGCATCTGTGGGCAACCGCTCGCGTACAAATGTGGCAATGGCACCATTGTGCCGTGTGTCTGCCTCTTTCAGATATGATCCTACCCAAGGCTTCACATCTGTCACTTCTGGCCAGTCATCTTTTGGCAGCTTCTTGCAAGTATTTAAGCTAGTGAATCCGACTCCGAAACTCAGATCATCAACATCTGCTTCAGCGATCACGTCATCTGTGGGAACTGGTGTGGGTGCCATCTCCAATAACTTCAGCAAAGCTTCGCAGGTCAAAGCCCAACCCTTTTTGTACGTTTCCGCAAATGACTTCGAGTCCGTGAGAGTTTTGGTTAGAGAAACAACAGCAAGCTTTCGCTCTAAAGGTCGGACAAGTTGTTCAGTTTTAGGAAGAATTATAGTAAGATAGATAGGGGTGAAGATGCCCTCTTGAAGACTATTAGTCTTGGCAATAAAGAAGTCGGCACCAAGTCCAACTTGATCTCTCGAGGAGACAAGGTGGTAGAATCGGACAAACCGGCGCTTGAATGATTCTGGGGGGTTCGCATTCAAACGCGTAAATATGAGTTGGAGTATAGTCGGGAAATATTGCTCTATTGTAGTCCTAGTATATGGCGTTAGCTAAGTTCCTTAACTTTTGAGACGCTAGACGGTCATACGCCTGGAAGGATGTGACAATGGACTCCAACACATCAAATGCGTAAAGTTCATGTGCCTTTACTGAGATAAGTTTTTGGAAAATGCCGAGAATAGGTTCCAGTTGATTGTTGGCAAGAATATCCNGAGGCCCCTCTAGGTATGATGGATGACAATAATCTTGCTAAAGCTGGAACGTTACCCCTTGAATCCCACAGGGTTGGCATCAGAATGGGTGCGATGAGACCCTTATAGTAATCTGATAATGCCCCGGCTGGATGTGATTCGAGAAGTGCTGCGAATAATTGGAAGACATAGGGCATGAATTCTATCACGATCAGTAAAGTAACGAGTAAATGCATATTCACTACGGCCTTACCAGATACGTCACCAGATAAAATCTGAGCAAATGGTGTATATAGTTCCTGTTCCAGCTTTTCTGACTGAGATGGAGCGGCAAATCTGATTTCCGTCAAAATGGGGTGCGACGAAGTATAAATCGGTAGGAGACAACTGACCTTATCAATGCACCTATAGCTTCGAAGTGATAGTAGTAAAATCGCGGATTACTTGGATTTTGTGAGATAACTTGGGTTATCTTAATCAAGTGTTGCAAGACGTTATCGGTCATTGGGACGATGGCATCCCCAGAAACAATGAGCACTCTCATTGCGCAACGCATGAGAAACTCATTTTCTTGGACTTTCTCTGGCGCGACCCCTTTCTCCATCAGTTGGAAAAGATGCTCAAGAAGATCTTTTGCAAATGGAGCAATGTCGGCCTTCCCAAATATGTGTTGACCAGCATCATTTGTGAGAAATAGGACTCTTTCGACCGCAATTGCAGCATATGTGTACACCACATAATTTGGAGATGCTAGGTTTTTGATAAGCGGTGGAAGTGCAGCTGTCCACTGATCCTTTGTGAGGTGGCTTCGGAAAGTATAGAGATACTTGACAGCGTCCACTTTAATGATGGGCTCGACACCCTGATCAGCTAGCAAGTCACCAGCTATATTGTTTTGGAAGAAGTCAACAACATTGACCAACGGATTGATAGATTTCACTCCTTGACCTGCTGTGATAACGCCAGTCGCCGCAATTGCCGAAAAGAGGTACACAGCTGTGTCTTTGGATTTCCATTCCCCAGAAGGATCCTTTTTAAAGCTGGCCAGGTAATGAGTAACATATTTATTGACAACATTGGTAACCAGTTGCGGAAACTTCTCAAGTAATTTTCTTAAGAAGTCCGTGGCTGCTCTTCGACGAGTATCGGCATCTGAACCTTCAAGATCCCGCCGGATATACTCGATCGGTTCATCCTCAAAGAGCTCGATGTCTGTCTCGCGCAGACTAACGTTAGGTAATATGACCTTTTCTACCACTTGTCCCAGAACCTCTTCATTGTTGAAGTTTTGGGCATGGGTCTGTATACTGGCAACAGCTGTCAAGAATTGCAAGGCTTTGCTAACAAGTATATCGTATTTGGGTTCAGGCCCAATTGTTGTCAATAAGTTCCAAGCACTAGTAATATATGGCGTGCAAAGCTCTCCAAAGGCATCTTCATATTTTTGCATGTACAAAGTCATGGCCTCACAAATACCTGCTTTGACGAATTCCAAAGGCCCAGATTCCGTATCGTCATCCGTAACTAGGAGGTTATTGTTATAGGTAAGATATTTGTGCAGCAACTCAGATATGGATGCAAGATTTTCTTCGAATATGGGTGGTAGATCTTGGCAGGAGAGATCGTAGAAGACTTTGATTAACAGGTTCATTGTCTCGAAGTGCTGTTTCAGTGATTCCGCGTTGCCTTCATTAGCAATAATCTGTTGATCGGTACTCTGGAAGCATAAGGTTAGCAAATTGGAAAACCGAGCGCAGAAGAGAGAGATCTAACAATGAGTAGCTTCACAAACGGTTCTCCAAATTTGGAGAGCACGTGGTTGATCTCTGTGTATAAATCGTCCGACTGGAACAACGGTCTCCACCTCTTAAAAATTGAATGGGCGACCTCCAGGACTCCATTATTGACCTTCGCATTGTCGGGCGTCAAACGAGCAACCAGGTCCTATGCGCAATCAGTAAAGGAGGCGCTCAGATGGGAGCATATCCGACTAACATCTACTAAAGTATCCCATCGCACCCAGAAATCGGATTCCGCGATTATGCTAATAGTCTCACCCAACTGTGCTTGAAGATTTGGGGGAACNAGAAACCATGAGCCCTATGAGCTCTTGCTTGATAGTAACAACTTCGTTCTGTGGTAGTTTGTAGTTCCCTTCCTCGTCCTATAAGCGCAGATAGTTAGGTATCGATCTGAAGTCTCCAGCCTCGGGAACCCCCATACCACATAGCTCCGTCTTATGAAATTTTTGAATGCTAAAGCAGCTGAAAGACGAGTTGTCAACGGCAATGCTTCCGACGCAACAATGTTGAGAAGAAGTAGTGAAAACCCAGGCTTGGCTTCTTCAGCCCTCAGAGCAGCCTCAGCTTGAGAAGGTTAGTCAACAAAAACACATTCAGTCTGTAATGCAGGGCGGGGTACCTTGTTTCTGCTGGGCAGGGACCAAAGTGGCCTGCAATAGCTGCACAACTGTCTCTAGATTGGAAGCCATCCTGGAAGGGATTGTGGATGTTCAGAGCGTTGTAAAAGAGCTATCTTGGCAGCAGGTAAAGCTTGCTGGATAACTTATTGACGGCTTTGTTTGCTTTGGCAACCGACTCACGGCATATCTGCGGCTAATTTTGTCTGGTGGGGGAATACCTGATCCATCAGGCGGCGACGAATTAAACCTGAAAGAGGCAGTGACGGCTGACTACGACATCTGAATCAACATCAAAGCGCAGCTCTAAATGCGCCTTTACCGCCTTTTCAAGTGTCTGGTTTGGATCAATCCGTAGGATGTTGCCTAACCGCTTTATAGGTGACATATTACAAGTTGAAGTGGTTCAAATCGAAAGTGATTGGACTTGTAATACTCCAAAGCCGCCTTGGAAGTAAAGCGAGTGGCCGGAGAAAAGCGGCGAGGGTTCATGGTACGTACAGTACACAGCAGCTTTTGGCGCGGCTGCAGTCAAGAGATGAGCATTGAGGGTCAATTGTTTTAGCGCGGCCTGTCGACACCTGCATGGGAATCCCATGACCCTGACGGTGTAGACCTCCAAAGCCTCTTATACCCCCCTCTCCTCCCTGCGACCACATTCCAACAGCAAAACGCCCAAAGTATCAGGGGATTTATGTTCGAGACATCATTCTGCGCTGTTTTCGTGGCACGGCGACCTGTACATTTATTTTCTACCAGGATCCACCAGGCCTTATCTGTTTTCTTGATAAACCCCAACGGTACGCATTAATATATGCCGCTTCTGGATTAGCAGAACTTTTCCTTGCGCACTCATGCGTGGAAGTTGAACACAAGGTAGGTACACTTTTGGTTCGAAGTCTCGCCCTAAACAACCTAGACGCGTTACGAATTCCTTGCTGGGTACTGAGAGCCGTGAAGTACAGCGTCGCTGGTCATAAGGCACGCGGGAAAGCCTGGGCTCCTCTCGCTGTTCATGACTCGACGACCTCAAGACGCAGCGCGCTGACATTTGGGATTTCTTTACAGTCGTCCGAGTCCAGGAGACACCATATACGTCTGATTCTATGTCTCCGTCCAATGGAGATAGTCCACTAAGTCCCGAATCCCGAAGCTCTGGCGGAATTGCCAGTGTTTTTAAGAGCTTGACTGGCAAGGGATCTGTGAAAGCCTCATCTACATCGTCACCCGCGGCCGTATCGAATATCCATGTTGCGCAACAGATCAATACGATCGCTCCAAAAAATGCAATATATGGTGGACCGTCGAACTACAACCAGCTATATGAGCAATTAAAACCAGACAGGCCTCTCTCCGAACGACTCTCTGCAGCGCAGTCTCTTCGATATGTTGTTCTTGACTACTCTTTGAGTGACACAGTGAACATTTGGTACGCTGCGAAGGATCTCATAGAACCTACCAAACCGGTCGAAGCACGGATTGTTGGATTTGAGCTCCTAACGGCTTGCGTTCAGCACGGGGAGCCGACAGATCTGGAGCGACTGGAGTACTTCAAGACTCTGACAGCACCTGCCAACCCGGAAGATTTTCATCTGCAACTCGCAGCTGTTGTTGAACTTGCAAAGCATGGCAAAGATCTTTCTGGATTTCACTACTACACTATTCCGTTGCTGACGAGATGGCTGCGGGACGCATTCTCTGTGACATCTGCTGCACGGAAGCAGGCCGGAAAGGCAAATCGTGTGCTCAAAGGAAAGGCTCCACTTGGTGAAGAGACGAATTTTGCCTTGTTATTTGCATTCATTATTGATGTCATAAAATTTAGTTTCAATGTCTCGAGTGAAGAGACTACCGGCAACCTGATCGATGTGGTGTTGTTCATCTGTACTCACACACCATTGTCTACGGATTTAAAAGCATGCATTAGCGTGATTGATGCGATTGTCACATATGGAGAGGTCCCGGGTGACAAACTGTTAGAATGCGTCAAGGTCCTTTGCTCTATCCACTGTTTGGTGGAAGATGTACAGACCGAGGCGTGGAGGACTATCAGCAACCTGTGTAAGTCCCATAACGGGCAGACCATGGTCAGAATTTTGCTAGATATTCTACGCGATCCTAGATCGGAAACGGCAAATGAGAAGCAATCAATTCGTGAAGTCCGTGGAGCTCTGTCAGTACTGGAGAAGCTTTTTGCCCAGAATGGCAAAGACGGCTATCCATTAGTTCCGTTCGCTCTTCTTATGGAAGGCCTCTCGAAAGTGCTGGTGGTCAACCATCCAAAGGTTGAGACTGATATATTGCGCCTAATTCTTTCCTTACTCTCCGATGAAGCCGACGGTATCAACGAAAATGTTATGGAAGAAGATTGGTCAACCATGTTTGAGGTGATTTCAAAATGTGCGCGACATGCTTCAGATACCCCTGATGGGCGTGTGATTACTGCTCGATCGCAAACGTCCCATACAATGACGAACAATGGGCTGGTTAAAGAGGATCCACCAGAACAGACAGTAGTCACCGGGATAGCGCAGATTTTGTACAATATTATTGTCCGAATTGAGGAGCTTCTAGTTAGGTCATCTCCGGGAGAACTCTTCCAAAGAGCCGATTGCATCAAGTTCTTTGTTGATGTGCACGCGCATTTACCGGAGTCCTGCGCAAAATTAGTTATCGACTATTACATGGAATATCGATATTGCTACCCATCAGATTCCGAATGGAAACAGAATATTCTTGTAATCCTACAGGATTTCTTTAAAGACCGATCTCAACCAACACACATTCGCCTTCATGCTCTGAAAGCAGTAACCGATGTGTTCGAAGTTGTTGATATGGTGGATGATCACGAAGATGGGGAAGTTATTCGTGAGTTCGTCATCACCATATTTGACGATATCAAAGATGAAAAAGACATCCTTGTTCTACAGGAGGTCATTACTTTCTCTGTTCTTGCCACCGAATCAGCTGATGAATCATTGTTCAACTATGTAATACAAGCAATCCGAGAGAGTGTTATGGATGATCGTATGCAATCCCCTGTTGGATCGCCTTCCAGTTCCCGGCAGGGATTAATGAATCGGACATGGTCAATATCTTCAACGGTACCTCACGTTTCGCAGACACCTACAAATGTCGTCACAAAGGGTTTGATACAGATTTTTATCAACCAAATGGACAAATCTGCTTTTAAAGCTGCGAGGGTCTTCAGCGAACTAATATGGGTCGCGAAATCATACTCATGTGAGATCGATGCACGAATTTCGGCAATGAAATTACTTTTCAGATTACGAGCAGATTGGGCAAATAGGATCTACTTGACTCCATTTACTGAATCGGATGGGTTGGCATCCGCTCTCTACAGGACACCAGCTTCGTTAGCCAGGAAACAGGCTGCAGATGAAGCCTCACACCAAACAAGGCCACACAGGACTGATGATAGCAACCCTTCCCGCGTATCCAGAAGCATGTCTTTTGGTGGCGGACAACGGACGCCTCAGAGATCAAGCAGCGGGGTGCAGAGAACTCTGCAACGCAATCACCAGATGTGGATGTTACCAGATCCGGATGCACTACCGGGCCTGACATCGGACAAAGCAAGTACAATATTGGTCTCCTTTGTCGAAGCTGAAGACCCGTCTGGAGCATCAAATCTGACCGCCCTTGACATATCGACTTATTTGGAGACAGTCATCAGTCTTTTGGAAAATGGCTGTGATTGGGAAGTGTACAGCTTCATCCTCGTTCATCTGCCATCTCAGTTGACGAACCAAGCTCTATTCAGAGGTGCAATATCTCAGATCCAATTTTTAAGAGCCGTTTTATGTGACGAAATCAAGCTTAACACTTTCCACGAGCCACCTGCATCATCTGGTTTGAGGAAAGCTGACGTGGTCATTTGTCTTTTCCAGATGTTGACTATGGTTATGAGTTATCATCACCATTTCAAAAAGCATGAAGAAGATGAAATTGTCAGAACCTTCCTCCAGGGAGTAGGAGCATGGGACCGAGCAGCCAAATCTTGTATTCATGCCTTGTCCATTTGTTGCCACGAACTTCCAGTCTCAATGAGTAAGGCCTTAGTCACTATTCTACAAAAGATGTCTCAAATCATCACGCAGTCTCACGTCGCTGTCCACATCCTTGAATTTCTTGCCTGTCTTGCTAGGATGCCTAATCTATACGTCAATTTCAGGGAGGATGAGTACCGAACTGTGTTTGCAATATGCTTTCGATATCTTCAATATGTGCGAGACCAGGCCGGTAAAGATGCAAACCGTCAGGTCTATCAGCAAAGAAATTCAGGTGCTTCGACAGAGAGCTCCCGTGGGATAGTGGATAGCACAGCGGAGAGCAATCTGCAACCAAACGCTTCTGATGATCTACCCCAATACGTCTATGCTCTTGCTTACCATGTTATCACGTTCTGGTTCCTTGCTTTGAAGCTTCCTGATCGTGCTGGCCAAGTTAGTTGGATCGCCAAAAATTTGGTATCCACAGACTCCGCTGGAAAAGAAAAGATTGACGAGCAAGCACAAGTTACGTTAGATTTTATGCAGAGAGTGGCTTACGCGGATATTGACGAATCTGTTTCCGATACTGATTTTGGGTCAGATCATCTGGGCGAAGTGCTGAAAAAACGATGGATAATTGGAAATAGTGTGGTTACAATTGAGCAAGCTACAAGTAGCGGTTGGGCTCAAATTACAAAACGTCAACCATCAGGGACCTCTTGCTATATCATACGAGAGAGATTTGCTCGGCCACCTCCTCACCAAAGCCAATTCCTTGATGATGGCACCCGGGATCCGAGACATTCAGATGTCAATATTGTTCTCCCGAGTCATCTTCTCCTTCAATTAAGTGCTTCGATTCCTCAATCGGCAGAGATATTACGGCCAATACCACTGCCGGACGACGATGCCATTCGACGGGCCGTGGCCTCCCTGGACCGTAACTTCACCGTCGACGGCCATAAAGTTGGAGTCATATATATTGGCGAAAACCAAACTAATGAGGTGGAAATTTTGTCCAATGTGATGGGAAGTAGTGATTATACGGATTTCCTGACCAGACTGGGAACCCTCACCCGGCTGAAAGGTGCAAAGTTCAACACTCAGGGCCTCGACCGAGAATACGATTCTGATGGAGAATACGCGTTCTGTTGGCGCGATCGAGTCACAGAAATTGTATTCCATGTGACGACCCAGATGCCAACAAATCTCGAACATGATCCCCAGTGTATTAACAAGAAGCGACACATTGGAAATGATTTTGTGAACATCATCTTCAATAATTCTGGATTGCCTTTCCGTTTTGATACTTTCCCCTCCGATTTCAACTACGTCAATATTGTGATAACGCCCGAATCGCGCGAGTCTTTCGTGGCTACGAGATTAAGGACTGGTCCTAATTCACAGGATGCATTTTACAAAGTGCAAGTCATGAGTAAGCCAGGTTTCCCTGAGATCTCACCTGCTGCAGAGACGAAGATTATGAGCCTTAAGTCATTGCCTGGCTTCATTCGCCTGCAGGCACTAAATGCCTCAGTTTTCTCTCTTGTGTGGTACAACCGTGAAGGAGGTGAGCATGTTTCGTCGTGGCGCAACAGACTACGTGAGATCAACCGTCTACGAGAGAAATACGGGCCGACAACATCGCATCTTCAATCCACTTCAACACAAGCTTCTCCGCCTGGAACAGCGAGCAGTGGCCCAGACACACGAAACATGGCTGCGACAAGAGAGAGTATGCACAGCTTACGACGAGCCTCAGTGGCCACATTCCTAACCAACAATAGCGAGCAGAACTCCCATCGAGCCTCAGTGTTATCAACAGGAGACACGGAGGTTGGAGGCGCTTGCGAAGAAAGCATCGTGGACTCTCTAGACTTTTCAAAATGGGCATAATAATTCGTAGAACCGCATCCTCTGGCGTTGGGATATCATCCATTATGGGAAAAGTGCATTTAGTTTGTTTGTTTTTTTTTCCGCTTTCCGTTCAAGGTGTTTAGCATCTTCTGAGTATGGGTATGACGATATGTATGTAAGCTTTCAGCAGTTTGGAAGGGTGTGTACCGATTGGAACTGGTATCCTGGTACAGGAGTAATCTGACTTCCATGATGTGAACATGAATATGAACATGTACTGTGTACATAATGACAACGACTTCAGCGGGAAGTAGTTCTAGCATAGTTTTTCCGCAAAAATCCGGCATTAAGATATTCTCATCGCCAACTCATCTAATTACATCCAACAAACTCCACATTGACAAGTGCTACATGGTTAAACTATGCCATGAATAACATTACGCTATCCAAATCTAGTCTAGATCTTCATTGCACCTGTTGGATGTTCAAAGAAGCCCCTCTCACGGAGTCATGGGTATCAAGTTCTGTCTAGGTACTGTAAACCAGCCCAATAAAGCAGGCTTCCCAAGCAAACATTCACTATCAGATGCTGTCCCAAACTCCATGCCATACTATAAAGGTACTTGGGAGAGAAGACGGTCCAGATGAAAAGGTGTGCTCGTAATATTGTGCATGCAACCATAACGAAAAACATGCCGGAAGTGACAAAGACAGTAAGTAAAGTCAGATGTCGCTTCAACACATTTCTTTCTCCTCTCCTACGAAGGCGTAACAACATCAGGTTCGTTGCCGATGCCCAGTATATCGGACCTGCCCAGTTGCTGACAAAGGTAAGGATACCTACTGCCAGAACATTATAACCGCTGACGCCATTGTAAGCATTAGAGAGATCGACTGATGAAATGGCATTTGAACCTCCGAAAGCGAAGAATGACATATATTGGAGAAGTAAAGACGTAGTAGTGATGTCGATAAGATTCAAATTTAGATCAAGGAGCAGGTAGACCTGAATTCCGAAAAGTGAGAGCAAAGGGATGCTTGTTACTCTTGACTGAGTCATCAAGAATAAAGTAAGGAGGTCGTGCAGGGAATACATAACAGCTTTTTTTATTGTTAGGGGTTGTGTCAGACTCGGGGTTAGCAGCAGACTCACCGGACTTCTTGCCGTTACTATTCAAACTTAAAAGCACTATGGCAATACTGGCAACCCCTATTCCCGACAACGCTGACCGTGCCCAAATCAAAAGGGGAACTATCTTGACATTTTCAGCTAGAGACTTCGTTACGTCAACCATGAGCTCTGGAGTGTCCTCATTGGCAAAGGCTAGCTTGAACGTGAGGGCAACAGTTGCTAAACATGTAGAAATGAGACCAGAAACGGTGCTTGAGAACTGGCTGAAACCATGCTCAGTCAGGCTCTGTAGATTCCAGAGATATGTCAGTCCAACAAGAGCCCAAAGTGTGTATGTGTGCTCGAATAGGAAAGTGTGGCCTATGTCAGGCGCGCCAGCAAATTTCTGGCCAGTCTGGTTCCACCGTCTCGAAATCCTTGTCGCAATGAGGAGGAAAATCGTGGAGAGCAGAACAGATGGAGAATATCTCTTGCGGTTACTGATAGGATTAGCGCAGAGAAGCATGACATGACCAAAAACGCTCACCATTTCATACCGAGCACGGCGATCCATGCTGTAGTAGCCCAATACCAAAAATGCTGCTCTTCCTCAACATAGCTGCTGGCAAACATCATAACACCATAAGCCAAAGTGATACTGCTGAATGGCAATAGTGTCTTGAGGGAAGTTACAACCTCGCTGACAGTGACCGTTGATCCTATTATAAGAGCGATACTGGAAATTGTTATGCCTAGTATGAGTTTAGTCATATCGTAATTGCTTGCAGTACTGCTCATTAATTCTTGTGCTCTGTATAACCACTAATAAAACAATTAGTAACCTGCTATACTCTGATCGAGGTATTACCTACGTCTGTAACCTTTCCTGACCAATCATCATTGTCGTCACTTATGAGATAAATATCCTCGAGGTTCCTGTTAATTTCTCTCCAATCGCAAGCCAGCTTATCTCCGTCACTTAAAGATCCAATGCAAGTATGAGGCTGAGCAGCTTCATCTAGGAAAGCAGATGGAAAAGTTGCTGCAACAATTTTCAAGACTTGGCGAGCATTCCGAAGCAGTATCTGAACCTTGTCCCTTCCTACTGCCTTTAGTCTTGAGACGAGAAGGTATAATGCCGTTGCTTACTGTTTGACCATAAAGGTAAAAATTCTTTTATGAAAGCTCCTAGGTTATTTACCGGAACAGGGAAACCGAGTAGTCCACCGAGTGTAGGAACTATATCAGACTGTTCAACCACCTTGTAGTACTGAAAATCCTCGCGGAATTCAGCCGGGGATGCAACACCCGTCGTGATAGTTTTGAATTTGGGAGATATGAAGACTAGTGCAGGTGAAGTTTCACCAACAGCAGATCCGCCATGATTACCAGCATCATTCATACCATGGTCACCGCAAAGGACTAATAGCGTTGAACTTAAATGGTCTTTGCTTTCGATAGCCTCGAAAACTTGTCGTACAATGGAATCCATTTCCCGTTGCTTAGGAACCATATTTGGGCTGCAATACGTCAATGTCGGCTTGATATCTTGAGCACTTAGTTGACATACCTGCGGGGCCCAGCTTTGTGGCCAATATGGTCCAGCCCAAGGTAATGGAAAATCATAGTTGACCAATCAGTGTTGCTTAATTCTTCAGGTATATGTCTGGTTACATTGTTATCAACCTCCGTAAAGTCCTAAGTCACATAAACTCAGCTGAATTACTGCCTATAAGTCTTCCGATGTTACTGACCGAAACGAAAAAGCTTGAAGTGCCATCAAAGCGGTCGAAAGTCTCCGGAAACAGCTTTAACCAGGTGTCGTCTCCATACATAAGCATTTTGCCAGTTCCTCTTCTCTTCATCTGAGCAAGCCATGTGTCTTGGGTAGCTAACGTGGAGGTAGTATCCGACTCAGCAAAGTTTAATATAACATCCAAGAAGGACGGTATGGATCCCGTAGTAATGGCTTTGATCCTAGGCATAGTTATTGTTGGCGATGTGGCATGGGCTGTAAATGGTATCGCTGAGCCTTGAGAAATGAGGCTATTGTGCATTTAGCATTATTAACCTTCTTCTGTCTCACTACAAATGAGACTAACCTCTGCGTGAAGCCGAAACCAGAATTGTTTGAGTAAACAAAGTCACTATAAATTTCAGTAATGCAGATGCACGAGCTTCAGATTCTCGCGAACACACCTTCTCAGGGCATCCACAACCATGAATACAAGTTTATTAAAAGGTGGAGTGGGAGGGGATTCATAATTGAGTTCCTCATACTCAGCTAGACCAGATATAAAAGGTTTATAAGGAAAGAAACCGCTTGCAAAAGTAAGGATCGCAACGGGAATTAGCAAGTTAGCTGCGATGAGCAGCAAAGTGGAGATGTGCGGCGCCATCTCAGATTTGGGAAGCTCCTCCGTTAGCTATGCACACGAAGAATTGATACACTGGAGAAGAAATCTGGGTGACCCAGAAGATGCATTGCTGTCAATTCTACGAAGAGAATGTTGTGGGCAGCTTCGCTCTCTGCGGACGAGCGAGGTGGTCGGAAGCTCCATACCCGCTTTTTTACGGATAAGACACCTTATCGGGACCCTTGACACCAAAACATACAGAGGTACGAGGCTGATACAGTCAAGCCCATTCTTATTTTATGAGCCAACTTGGAATCTTCAATAAATCTAACTACCATGCAACTTATAATATATTCATTATTTCCATTGGACACACCGGTTCCCAATGACTCCATTTAAACGCCAAAAATGCCATAGTGATCTGCATCAACAAAGTCATAATCTCATATCCTTATCGTTGATTTCTTGCTCGTTGCGGATTTCTTGTATCGCGGGAAGGCTATGGAGGATTTACGGCGACTCTGCTTCTTCTGAATGCGACCTCTTGAGGCAGATTTAGAATGGGCAGCCTTTTTCCCAACGTCAAGGTCCATTTCTATGTAAAAATCAGAAACCAGCTGCTTTCCCGGAGCTCTGGGATATTTACCGTCGCTTTCAGCGTTCACTGCGGTCGGTCCTTCGTTGTTGGTGGATTCAGAAATTGCTATTACATATTAAACAACCGTGCTGTTTTGGGGGGTAACAGGCTCCTACATTCTTCTGCCTCATTTTGTCCGTCCCCAGTCTCAGGTTTTGGTTTCGGCTGCGATGCGAGCTCCAAAAGTTTGGCAGAGAGTCTTTCTGTGCGCGCGGCCTCTACGGGACCGAAAACCTTCGCCTTTAATTTCTGGTTATTGGCTTTGTTCGTACTGGCTCTGGCACTTTTAGCCATAATTTCGACTTTATGATTGAATCTCAATAAGTAGTCAGGGTCGAGGCTCTAATGTGTTGTCAATTAATCTTCAGAGAAAATTACTAGCATCTAAATTTCTGGTCAAACTTTTGCCGAAACAAGCTAGTCTTCCCTTATTCTGCCGGGCGGTAACCTCTTTCGGCGATCTCTGCTGGGCGATAGGGCAACTCCAACGGGGAAGTCTCAAACGTTCTTTCAGCCTGCCAGTTGCCGCCTGAATGTTCTGTTCTTTGTAGTGACAGGAGGAGCTATTACCAAGCGCCGTGATTATTAAAGGTTATCCAGGGCGTTTAATGTAGCAGATTCGGCCCCAGCTTCTCTCCATCATATTAGGCAAAGATGGCCTCGGTGGGAGGCGGTTACCTTGATCCCGAACCTGTCATCAGGCTGGTCAAGAATAATGGACTGATCAATAGGGTTTTATCCCAGATCTGCCAACATGAGAACCTCAAAGCGAGTGGAGTTAAAGCTGATCTTCAACAAAGAATCATAGACCGTAAGTCAACAGAACTCGTACCACTAAGATTGGCCACTTCATGATCTTCTACTCCACACCAAGGACCGCCATAACAATCCAGCTAACGTATATTTGGTAGGCATACGCTACGCTGCTGATATGAAAGATGCCGCAAGACTCAACAGAATTAAAGGATGGTTAGAGAACCCTGGCACCATCCCACCTCCAGGAACTCGACAGCAATCTTACGGATACGGAAGTTCCGCGTCTCCTGCACCTTCAGTATCGCCATATTCAAATAATGCAAGTCCATATAATGCTGGTGCGGGAGGTGGCTTTCGTACAATCCCTGCGCCGGGAATTCGAATGAACGGCCAAGCAAGTATGTTTAGCTACTTTGGTTATTAGGTCTCAGCTCTAACGAACATCAGATTTGATGTTTAAGTCTAGTCCGTTCTACAAGTTTGAAAAGCAACTCGGGCCCACAAAGCAATGTGAGAGTAAGTACAAGGATCCGCAGGTCTGTTCTGTTACTTATATTTGTTTATAGCCATGGCTCAACATCGGCATACGGTCTCAATTCCTCTGAGAGTTGTTGATTATCCCGTATTATCGACAGTACTACAAGACCCCAACAAGAAGGTCATGGTATTTTGCGCTAGTGAAGGACACGGTCTGCAAGACATTGCATTTCCCCATCAATCAGAAATTAAAGTCAACGGTGGAGAAGTAAAAGCAAATCTTCGTGGCCTTAAGAATAAGCCTGGTTCAACTAGACCTGTGGACATTACCAAGGAGCTAAGACTAAAACAACCTGCATACCTAAATAACGTTGAGATGGTCTATGCCTTGACTTCTAAGGTGAGTCTATTGCTCCTCATTACATTTCAAGGCTTAATTTGATTATTCAAATCCCTCGAGAGTTTCGTAAATATTTTAACGTTCGCTAATCGCTCATAGAAATTCTTTCTTTCTGTGTGGGTGGTTACAGCGACACCAGTAACAGATCTAGTGAAACAGCTTGACGCAGGAAAGAAGATATCGAAAGAATCAGTTGTCAACTCGAGTATGATCCCTTCATTTACACCTTATAAGACGACCTGCTAACATGCATCCAGTGATTTCAAAAGCGCGAGATGCCGATATAGTAGCGACAGCCTCTGTTTTATCACTCAAATGTCCTCTCTCCACACTAAGGATGACGTTACCTATACGGGGGCTTACCTGTCGACATAATCAATGTTTTGATGCTACGTCATATCTTCAATTGCAAGAGCAGGGACCTACGTGGCAGTGTCCTATATGTAATAATGCTGCTCCTTTTGATAGCCTGGCAGTTGATGAGTGAGTGGCCTAGATCCAAGTGCAGCCTATTGCTAACAGGATTGACAGATACGTCAAAGATATATTACGGAATACGCCAAAATCAGCAGACCAGGTAACCATTGAGCCTGATGGCCAGTGGGAATTGTACCACAAGGAACAGTCGTCTTCAAATATGAACGGCTTTCCATCCGATGATGATGACGATGACGACGATCTCATTGAGGTGACGAATACCGGCCAAACTGTCAAAGCTGGAGGGGCTGCAACTGCCGCTCCACAGAGGACGCCTAGCGTGGCTACCACCTCATTATCGCGAGAACAATCTACACCTTCTAGATCAGCAAGTAGCAAACGGCCGATAGCAGCCGTAATTGATCTTACCTCAAGTGGTGATGAAGATGAGGAGCCTATTTCCAGACCTCCTAAACGCCAAATTCCAAGTAATGGACCGGGACTCAATGGTATTCCATCAATTGGAGACCCCGCAACCCCTACTTTCCCTGGTAGCGGACCGGTCCTAGGTCCTCCTAATGGGCTAACATTAAGGGGTAACAACTCTAGTGATTCCCCATTAAATTCCAATGTCCCTCAATCAAATGGAGCTCCCAACACGCTGCCCCTGCCGTGGGGACACCATTACGCACCGCATTATTAAATTTGCAAGTCGATCACGATTTTGATGAATAATTTCTCTATACCTGTATCATAGCTAATAGGTACTTGGGCGAACATGCATTTGCGAGGCGTATATAGGTGGATGGTCTCTGCCTTGGGAATAAACTGGCGTCGATGGTTTCTTGGGAGTTGTGGTCTGGGTTGCTTCTTGGCAGTATATGCTGAAGATGGTTAACTGCTTAGGTTACAATACCCCATTGATGAATTAAAGAATAGAGATGCTTGGCCCATCGTGACTCCGTAGATAACGTGTTGCCCTACCTAACTCGTGCAGCCGTGTTACAGTAGCTTGCACCGTACTAGGATAGTTGCGGAACGAACCGAGCTTGAATCCAAAGGGTTCAACTTCCACCGCAGAGTCAACACCTACACCCCACAAACCACATAGCTTGCGCCAACCCCATGCACTTAGAACTTTCTCTGGCACATCTCGTACCAGCTATAAAATGTCCTTCGACAGCCCTCTACCGCCCTATAACTCTTCCGACCCCACCGCCACATTCGTCAACACCTCATGTCTTGATCTCCTAATGATCGAGCTGGTACCGCTTGCATATAGAATGGTGCGAGAGGTCGATTTTGCCCCAGGAACAGGGAATTCATATGCAAATGGTGTGGCGGAGAAGGAGCGGGACAAGAGCGGCGAGAGCGCAGGCGCTTCGAGAACAATGGAGGAGGATGAGGAACGGGACGCTGTGTTTTTCAGACTGGAGAGCTTGGGTTACAGAGTCGGGCAGGGATTAGTTGAACGGTACGCCTTTCCATTTCCTTCGGACATTTCGGTGTCAGTTGCAGTATATACGGTTGACAGTGCTGGTGGATTGGGAGTATACTTTGGAAAGCTTGAAGAGGTATCTGTTTATGCCTAGAGAAGCCGTCCTGAAGCTGGAAGCAGATCTGACATAAAACACTTTCTGACAAAGTTTGGCTCATTATAGGTTCTCACGCGATCGTCCCCGTTTCACTGACACGCTGGATGTAATCAAATTCCTTTGCAAAGATCTATGGATGCTAGTCTTTAGGAAGCAGGTTGATAACCTAAAGACTAACCATAGAGGAGTATACGTGTTAACTGACAATTCATTCCGGCCGTTCGCTCGCATGAGCACAGAGGCTGGTGGTCAGGCTGTCGTGAGGGCTCAACCAGTAAGTCTTGTGTCTCTTATTCTGATCTTCCATTCTTTTGCCACATATTTTTGTCAGACAAAATCACTGCCACCACGGCAGAAATCGAGATTAAGATAACTTCTAACGATTTGGGTCACAGTTCCTATGGTTTCCATGTGGTATTATCCGAGGTGCATTAGCTAGCATGGGCATTACGGCTACGGTACAGGCGGAGAGCTCTGAATTACCTGGTGCAACTTTCCAGATTAAGTCTGCCGGTGCGAAACCATGAATGTGGAAAGTTATTAGGAAGCTAGAAATGGGGAAATGGCTGCGCTTTGCTGGTTGGAGTAGGTTTGTAATTTAGCGGCATAGAGCAAGGCGTTGGGCGTGATGGAGTCGGTTGTTATGGCATTTTCATAGATGGATTGGGTCTAGAATAGGTCCAGCTACCAACGAAGGCTTGGAAATCTCATATGTTGCGGAAAACCGGGATCTCCTATAGACGGATACGACTTTGACAAGATCATCTTTATTATAATGATCATAGGAGGATGGCCAAAGTTGTCCTCGTACTCCTTCCCATTCCTTCCAGTTTTTGTCTCCGTGATCAACAATCCAATCCTCCACTCTAAGAATCCAACCAGTGAACTAGAGATGAAAAGAGAAGAGGGACATCAAGTACCGCTGGCTCTCAAAAATCGGCATTTGCAGCGTATCACAGCCTGTTTGATAAAATACAACGAATCAGTAAGCGAATTCTTACTGGATTCTAGAGGTTGAGATCTGCTTAATCCTCTAGAAAGAAAAGCTGAAATGTAAAGTGCTCCAAACGGGTTACAAGTTTGCAAGGAGTGAGCAAATCATTGATGCAACCCCATCAGGAAGGAGAAGTATGTGAAGACAGAGAAATTAGGAAGGAAATTGTCTTTGGGGGGTAATCTACTTTTGAGGAGGGTTGTGTACGAAGGAGACACCCTTGGCAATGTTGCCCTTCAATCCATCAACGCAGGCCTTCAGGAGAGTCTTCTCGTTGTCATTTAGGTGTGGAAGTGGGTTCTGGGCCTGAGCAACTCCGCTGGTCTGTTTCTACATCAGCATATCTGTTTGGAATATACCAACAAGGGAACTTACGCCGAGCTCAATAGGAACAGAAAAGAAATCACAACCAGTCTCCTTAGCAATAGCCTCACCTCCTGGAACACCTGGGAGGTAAACAAAACTTGGCTCAACGATGCCGGTTTCACCGTTCAAAGCCTTGAGAACCTTCTCGGCGAAGCTAAGCTGACGTCAGCCAAATACTAGTAATATCTTCCAGGTTGGAGACTCACCGGAAACCAGCAAGGGCCATAGAGAGGGTAGCAGAGCCAGCACCATCCTTAGCCTTGACGACCTCATCACCACCGAATTGCACGCGCTTGACCAAATCGGCGAGCTTTTCCGATGGAATGGTAACGGAAGGCTTAACTTGGCTGAAGAGAGGAACAATGGTCTCACCGGAGTGACCACCAATAACTGGGACAGTGAGCTTCGAGGGGTTCTTCTCACCCACAATCTCGGCGACGAAAGTTTCAGCACGGACTATATCGAGAGTGGTGACACCAAACAGGCGCTTAGGGTCGAAAACGCCCTTCGCCTTGAGGACCTCAGCGGCGATTGGGACGGTGGAGTTGACTGGGTTGGAGATGATAAGAATGTAGGCCTTTGGGGCGACATCAGCGATGACTTCGATGAGGCCCTTAACAATGCCAGCATTGATGTTGAAGAGGTCATCACGGGTCATTCCGGGCTTGCCTTTGGGAGGTTAGCGATTAGATTTATATGCTCTCTGCCTTTAAGAATTGGATATTGTATACATACGGGGAATACCAGCTGGGATGACAATGATATCAGCATCCTTGAAAGCAAGCTTGGCGCCATCATCCTTAGGAAGGTAGCCCTTGACAACCTGTAGGAAACCCCAATCAGCCGGGAATATCTCATTTTCAGCTTGATACAGATACATACCGCGGGGGTTGAGATATGTGAAAGATCAGCCGCAACGCCAGGGGTGTTTACGACATCGTACAATGACAATTCAGTGACGAGAGGAGAAAGCTTGAGCAGGAGAGACAATGGCTGTTTGAAGAAAACCATTAGTAAATCACGCAATTGGACTGACTTGCTACCCCGCGCTGGGTGATGTTGGTGGTAATACCTGTCCAATGCCACCAGAGGCACCAGCGACGACTGTGATGTCCCAGCGTCAGTACACATCTCCTTTTCCAATATTTTATAATTGTTTTGCAATGTCTATACCTGCTTTAACCATGATGTCGGTGTTTGACGGAAGGAGCTATTCAAAGCACTCAAATAGTCAGCCCTGTACCCCGCGCTGAAGCCAACATCATTCCGTGTAAGAAAGGCGCAACAAACCTAAGATTTCTGATCTTCTAGAGAAGCACAACCAATATCTCAAAGGCGAATCGTTGAGATAAGAGGAACGGAAGAGACGGACGTAGACAAGAAGGAATCTTGCTTCTGTTGGGGAGAAACGGAGAGGGAATATGGAGGGGTAGGAGGGGCTATAAGCGAGCTAATGAAGAGGGGAAGGAAGCACGCAGGTGCGAAATGACAGGGTACTTCTGATGGGGGAAAAGCTGTTGCAGCCCAAAGCAATCTCAGTAAGGCGGGATGCTAAGTCTGATTGAATTAACCAGATCCCATGGGGAGCTACTATATCTATATATAATGATGTACTTGGTCTCTCACGGGCACATTCATTACCTCATCGCTAGAAGGTCAATTCGGCAACTGGCCGAGGCAAGTGCTCTCGGGCGGGATCGGATAAGGCTATTCGTTGCAGCGGGTTGGCAGCACGATTCCTGCCGATGGTATTCACATGCCGGATGTCGAGTTCTGGGGAAGGCCATCGCTGGGAAGCATGTGTATGGCCAATAGCGTTGGCGTGGGCCCTCAGGTCACGAAAAGAAGGGGGAACTGGGCTGGAACCGGAGGATTTCCTCATAGCCGATCTGGCTTGCCAGTGTCGGAATTCTCGAAAATTGTCATATATTCCTCCACTGGCGCAAAGTCACGGGACAGGATACCTGCTTATACGTGGCTTACACACTGTAGGAAAGCGTCTCCACTGCGGATCATACGGGAGAGAAGAAAGTTCATTGAACCGGTAGCCTCATCTAAACTCCTAATATCGGCTCTCACCTGAGAGCACCTATGCTATGAGAGCAATCCAGTAGACCGCCGTTCCTGTCATTCCTTCATTTCTCTACCCACAGCTCCGTCATACAACCAGGCAGTTTATGCCTTCTCAGCAGCTGCCTTCTTGGCCTTGGCTCCACGTACTTTTGACTCTGGCTCAGCCTTGACTGGTCGTTGAGATTGACGGATGGCGCTGGCACGAGCAATAGCTTCGGCACGGGTATCAGGTCGGTAACCGGACTTCACGGTGCTGTTGGCAATGCTGGCGTAGGTCCTGCAACAAGAAAGAAAGTAGATATTAGTACCCACGATTCCATATCCCTTGCGCCTCTGCATTCGCCTCGTCATGGCTGACTCACTTTCTGGTGCTCTTGTTACCGCCCAAGGTGGTGGTGATGGTAGCCTTAGCTGGCTTTTGGATATCGGAGGCCTTCTTGGTGATCAAGGTGACACCGCCCTTCTCTCCGGCATGGGCAATACCGACGGCCTGGGAATTCCCTTCAATCAGCAAAGCCATCCTAGCATAGCCCTTCCAGCGCAGATATCCATGCGTCCGTTTTTCTTCAAACAAGGGGAGAACAAATCGTTACCTTCTCGTTGACAAATCCAGCATGCTACACTTGTAATTAGTCTCCTGTTCAGTATCATAACCGCGGTTAAGCGTTTCAAAGGGCAATTCACCTTTCGGGAGTGGACGTTGGTCAAGTTCAGAGGGTCACGGGAGAATTGAACACCCCCGCCAGACTTTCGCTTCACGAGGAAGGAGTTGTTGTTTCCTATAAAGTTGAGAATAGATGGCCTCGGTCAGCTACATTCTCTATCATTAAAAGTGTCGCTATTTCGGCGTCTTCTTGAGTAGCTTTCCGTCTCCAACCATCTCGCCGCTCGTAATGGCTGGTCGTCATCTGCCAAAACAAAGGAAAATACACTTACGGGTGGCTTCCCAGATGAGGTCCGAAGACACTTGGCTTGAGTAGTATCCAGACATTTTGGCGGGTATAGTGTTGATAATTCTTGGACAAAGGCAACGTCAAGCACACAAAATTGGCCTTCTCAATTCAATATTCTCGAAATTCCAGATGTGTGCGACCAATCATATTACAAGCCGATTCGGTTAAAGCCCCCCTGGCGTTGGTCAAGAAGAACATTGTTTGTGCCTACAATATCAGGCACAAATATTTGGAGAGGGGTGGCTGAGTAAAATGTGCTGCGTCAGCAGGCTAGACACTGGAATCCATAGTATCACGGAACCACCATTAGTACCGGAAGTACCGGTTTCACAACAGCCCAGCAGCTATGAGCTTATACAAACGCTCTAGGCTCATCATCTAAAGTCCTAATAAACCCGAAGACGTCGCGCTATTCAGCATTTTCCTTTTAATTTCATTGCCCTTCCTCCTATCGTTCTAATACTTTCACACGCGCCAAGATGGGCTACGTTCTCTACTCCATTTGCTTCTTCTTTCTTGTTGTCAGTAGCAGTATGTTCTGGTCCCATCCTGTTTTCCTAAGAATACTGGGGCTAACACTACGCGCTGAGCAGTCCTCTATCTAACCCGCTCCCGCTGGCTGCCCCTCCTCCCTTCTGTTCGACTGCCGTTCAGTCTCGATTCTTCATACCTCTACAGCCGTCTGCCTTCAAGCTTCTCCAACGACATCGAAGCTGGCCTTTCCAGCTCGACGTTCGATCTTGCAGGAAATGTCGCGGCAGGCGATTCTAGGGCTGGTCTCGATGATGCCAGCAAGAGGGAGATCCAGAAGATCATGAAGAAGAGAAGAGTTGGATTTGACGAGGCTCGGAGAATCTATACCGAGGAGAGGTTTGCGAAGAACGGAATCGGAGCTGATGGAAGACCCAAGGATCCGAAGTTTGTCAGCTTTAGCTAGAGGATTGCAATCGAAGACGACGCGGATATTAATGGAGAAATAAAGTGAACACCACGATAGAAACTCCTCGTTGCGCGGCGGTATCTCCTTCGCAACTTACGAGTCTCGCCACTGGACACTTGGTTTCTGTTTTTGATTCTTATTGAAGATACCTTTTCTGTAGTTCATTTTATATCGTGTTTGAGCGCATGGCGTTTTGGAACAGCTACCTTGCTGAGAATAATGGGAAGCGCCCGGTGACGGATCAAAGGAAGTGGCTGGGGTTATGTCATTTTTACCACTCTATCTTGAAAGACTTTTCTTTTTGTTGCAGCCAAACGGACTTTAACAAGGCAAAAGATTACTACATCATTTGGGTCCCGGTATTTTTGTCACGGAATTTGTCTCAGTTCCATTAGGCTTCGTCGTAACCAATCATTTGAATGAGTCTCTGACCATGAAAATAATATATCTACCTTTTTTCCCCTAGATTACTCACATACATTCGTAAGGAATATCAAATGACGAACAAGAACTAAAATAAGTGGTGATAGGATATTCGGCTGGCAGATGGAACAATACACGTAGACCAAGCATAAGGGAAACAGCCTTCCTTCCTCAAGTTCTTCTCAAACACAAAGCAAAAAGCCCTCATGTATGACCAGCCGACAAAAGAGAAAAAAAGCACTCTTGATCACCCGATTTCCTCCTGTTACGCCGTATGTCGCCCAGCTGGCCCAGTTGTAATGTATGCACAGCCCAATTGATCAAGCTTCCTTCCCGTCCATTCGCGATACCAATCCACCTGATCAAATCCAACATCCCAATTTTGTTTGCAATTCTTCGAATGAGCATTATAAGTGCATTTGAGGTTACGATAAGGTATCTAGATATTCTTGTAGCTCCAGATTCGAGCACGCATGTCACCGGAGCCAGTAGCGAAAGATCCCCCAGTTGGGCTTGGTGCAACGGAGATAACGGAGTTCTTGTGACCCTGTAACATGAGTTGGGTGTTGCCAGTTCTTGGATCCCAGAACTGGACGCCACGGTCCTTGGAACCGGACAGGACCCAGTTTCCATCCGGAGTCAAAGCAACAGAGAGAACGAAGTCCTGATAATTAAACGTTAGCACTATCCATTTTCTGCGTCAATGCCGATCAACTCACCTTGTGTCCTTCGAAGGTCTTGATGCATCGTCCGCCCTTTGGTCCGGTGTTGGGGTGTCCACCCCTTGGGGCAACGAGCTCCCACATCTTGATGGTCTTATCCAGACTTCCAGAAACGAGGTCCTTGCCGTTAGGAGCAAAGGCCACGGAGTAGACGCTGTCCTTGTGACCGTCAGGGCCTTCT
This sequence comes from Scytalidium sp. 3C, assembly GCA_000743665.3. Classification (NCBI taxonomy): domain Eukaryota; kingdom Fungi; phylum Ascomycota; class Leotiomycetes; genus Scytalidium; species Scytalidium sp. 3C. Next base: position 204,167 of record JMRO03000038.1, on the reverse strand, counting down.
AGGCGCTCAACAAGATACCCAGTGGCGGCATCCCACACTCTAACGCTCTTGTCAAGGGAACCAGCAGCGACAAACTTGGTATCCGGAGAGATGGCAACCGTGGTGACACCATCTTCGATGCTCAGGGTCAAGATGTTCTGGCCCGCATCAATGTCCCAGAGACGGACGGTGCGATCACCACTGCCAGACACGACGGTATGCCCATCACGAGCGAAATCTAGAGAATAGATATCCTGCTCATGACCTGAGAAGGTATTTCGAATGGTTCGGGAAGCAATGTCCCAGACCTAAAAGCACTCTCGGTTAGCTGATAGCCGTAGATAATGGAAGGAACAAATGCACACATACTCGGATCAATTTATCTTCAGCACCGGTAGCCAGGTACCTTCCATCAGGACTGAAGCACACGCTCCTAATGTAGAGGTCGCCCACCGAGTCGACCGAATCATCCTGCAAGATGCAGATCTTCTGGCCGGTGACGACATCGAAGATTTGAGCAGATCGGTTGCAGCCTGTTGCAACATACTTGCCGTCGTGGCTGAATCTGACACAGCATACCACACTCTCATGCTGAAGGGTGTGGACGAGGTCGACGTCGAGCACACGTGGGACACTCGGGTTGAAAATGGCAAACCAATCGGCCTCGACCTTCTTTTGATGCGCGGGCAGTCTCTCGAGATCCAACTCGGCTAGTGCGTTCCCAACATTGGGATACTGGGGGGCGCGGTGGTCAGGAGGAGCGTGTCCAACCTGTGGAGAAGCCCTGGGGTCCGGGTACGGGATGGGCTGGTTAAGTTGCGGCGTGGCCGGTCCGCCAGGACCACGGTTGAGACGCTGGTTTTTCGGGCCTGGAGACGCCGTGGACTGGGGAGGCTGTCCGGCATATCCATTGGGCGCGGGTCCAGAATACCCAGCACCGAACCCAGGCTGGGGAGGAGGTGGTGGTCCTTGGAGGCCGGGAGGGGGTTGTGGCATCGCATGTTGTGGAGGACCCTGCTGGTCTTGTTGCTGTGGTGGGGGAGGGGCAAGTCCTGGGCCGTTCTGACCTCCAGCCATAATACCACCGAAAAGATCTCGCGGACCGTGACCAATTGAAGGAGGAGCTTGCTGGGAGGGGCCAGGGTGTTGAGGTGGTCCAGCAATACCGGCAGGACGGGGAGCACCTCCTCGAGCCTCCAGCTCGCGGTGCAGGCGTTGGATTTCTTCGTCATACCTGCGCCTGTCAACACCATTACAGGAGAGAACACAAGAGGGTAGTCATACTTTGCCTTTAGAGCGATATGTGTCTGTTCCATCTGGTACACCTTTTCTCGGACGAGCTGCATCTCTTGGATCTGGGCAGCAACTATGACGCAGCGTTAGTAGAGGATCTCGGCAGAACATGTTACGTCCAACCCCATTTTCTGACGATGATGCGCGGTCCCGGATAGGGGTAACTTAATACGCCATCGTCCGCGTTGGATGCTTTTTCGACTTACTGTTATGTTCATACTCTCCACTGGCGCGAGCTTGATTCTCGAACTCGGCGCGAATACCATCCAGTAGCTCATTCAAGCGCGCATTGCCCGACGCAGGGCCAAGGCCCCTGTGCGGGTTGTACATTGACATTGCTAAGGGAGTGGGGCGATATGGGATGGAGAGGTTGCGGAGAGGTGCCGAACGCCAGCTTCTTAAAAGTCAGATCAACGTCGACGAGAATGGGAGGATGCGACCGACAAAGAGCAGCTCCTAGACAAAGGCTCTGCAAGATCCAAGCGGGTGTCAGCACAGAATGCGTGTGCGACTGTTTGTATTTATGTCGATGCGTGTGGTTGTCGCCCAGCCCTGGGTCGTGGCGCCCAGAGACGCAAAAAGCTCGAGCTGGCGATGGGAAGAGGTTGACGCAGCAGCCAGCGGCAAAAAAAGGGCAACGGGATCACGCGTCCGACGCGACACAGCCGCAGCTCTCCGACAGCAGAATTGCAACGAGAGCGGAAGGGGCGAGGATGATGATGGACAACGGAGATGGGGCGCGATGGGAGAATGGCGATGGAGGGATGTGGTTGACCGCGGAACGAAGAAAGAGAAGGAGGCAGCGAGAGGCAGAGGCGGCTGGGTCCTTCAGCGCACGAACGGCTTCCAATGCAGGACAAGGAATTTCGCTACTCCAAGCTCGGCGGGCTTTCTGCCTCAGTCCAGAGTGCACCAGCGCCAGTTATCCTTGATGTCTAAGCTTTAAGGCACCAATGCGTTAATTTCGCTACTCCAAGGTCAGTGGGATTTCTGCCTCAGGCCATAGTAGCTTAAAAAGTGGGTCTACCACCTAACCCATCCCTAGTCGCATCGGGACTAGGGCGCCGCCCAAGCCCGAACAGGACAAGAGGGTGGGTAAAGGGCGGGGACTGGAGCCCTGTGCGCTCGCGGGCGTTGTCTGGGAGCAGCGAGCGCCGCCGCTGGGCAAGGCTAGGGCAGGGCTGCGGCAGGGATGCGTGCGTTGGCTAGTGCTCCGGCAGGGCACGAGAAAATGTACGAGCTGCCAAAGAACACAGGCCGGGCCAGCCTTCGCCCAGATGCTTGTTGGCGCCGGGCGGATTCGTGCGATGGATGCAACTGATGGGCTCCTGCCCAGCTACAGCTACGGCTCCGTGCCGTCGCTTCCATCGTTGGTGATCATGCTTCGTCGCTCTATCGTCGCGCGGGTGCACTCCTGTTCCCTATCTCATGTTGATGATTCGGGGCCTCGCTTTCCGTTCCTTCGACCGGTGTCACGATCTCCCGCTCTGTCTATTCGTCTGCCTGTTTGATCTGTCGGCCTGCCGCTCCTACACACACATCACAGTTCCACAATAATAATACGCTTGCATCTCACACACACATACATACGCACACGTGCACCCGCAGACACCTCAGCGCGCAACTGGACCATGCGAGCCGCACTCCAGCCCCTCGGTGCCGTAACAGGCTCTCTGGGGCTGCGAATGGCATCCTTGTCGACATCGCGTCGTAAAGCATCTCAGCACGACGGGCCCCTCGAGGGCTCGCTCTCCCTATCTATGTACAGGATGTACCGGTGGACCCCAATGGACGGCCAGCGCGGCAACAACAGAAAAGCGATGCAACGTTCGTGCCAGCAGCAGCCGTCGGGCTTGGTTGGAGGCTGTGCCAGCCGCTGGGGCGGGCGCGTCTCGTCCAGGTCGGGGATTTGGGATGGCGCCTCCCCCAAAACAACGCGACGGTTAACTGTGCGCACCACCCCCAATGCTCTTCTCAAGCACCTCTCTCCTGTTCCCCATCACCGTGCGTCCCAGATCAGTCAGCAGGCGTTCCTCGCTGCAGCAACGCCTTATCCCGTTTACGGCTCCCGTTCCGCTCCTCCCCGGTCCTTGCAGACCTGGCCTGACTGCGAGAAGCGAAAGCAGGAGACGCACAGTAAGCCCGTCATCTCCCTTCGCCCCCAGAACACTGCCGTGGATGCAGCAATCGTCCCCAGAGCCGAGCAATCCCGTGACTTGCAGCCCATCCCGCGACAGATATGCGGTAATGTAACACTGCAGACCTATCGTCCTGTTGTTCCTCCGCCGCACCCTAGAACTCCCTCATACTGCTCCACGCCACTCCCTTTCCGGAGTATCTTATCTGCCGTAGAATTGCTCCACGTCTGCTCGTACGGTGGCCCGATGATTATGTGAACACGTTGAGGACTGGGCTGCAAGAAAATTCCAGAATCTGTAATCTGCGATATTACCATGGTTGTATTTTGGAGACGATGGTAGCTGTTTACTCTGTCCTCAGCACCAGGGGATCAAGAGCCAGTTCTCGCTGCATGATGCTAGGTGGACTTGTCTGGCAACAAGCGAAGTAGCAGGAGAACCCCGAGATGCCAAAATAAACAGCCAGTAGCTTATCCGTCCATCAGCCAGTTTGCCCGGAGAACCGGTCCAAGAAACCAAATAACCTCACTGTATTACTCCAGGAAAGGTACTTTGCACGACGGCAGAAAAGCTCCGAACTGGCGGCGCTTACCCCATATTTGCACTGAGGATCAAGTTAGAAGTGTGTAATGGGTAATAAGCAAGTTAGTCTAATCGAAATCAACATGCACCACGGACAACGGTGAATTTTTGCATGCCACGGACTATAAGTGTGATGGGCACTATAATCACTTGAACTTGTTCTCCCCGAAGGGGCTGAAAGGCAGTGGAGTGCTAGGTTGTGCCGTGGTATTATGGGTATATCTGTATCTGTGACATGCTGCAATGGGAAAGATTGAAGTATATTCACTCGCCATTCGCCATAACTATAATCCTGAATGGCATAACTTAGCAGAAAAATAACCATTGTCAGGCCTGATGTTTAGGGTATCATGAATCGAATCGAGCCGAGTGAGAAGTTTACCCTCAAACTCCGCTCAAATCGTATGTCTCGATCAGATATCCATTAGTCCTGCTGAAAGGTCGGATTTTGATCTTCAGAAACGTTATACGCTCCTCCCCAATATCCCCAAAAATCGAATGCGAATCAAATTACTACCTGGGGATCATTCAAAAGTCTGTGGGGCTATTGAGCTCGTTCTGCATATCCTCGAGTATCCACGCCGCATATCCATATAATACCCATACTTTGCCTGGGCCTGGGTTCTTGTAATTCTCGCAGTGGCATGAGGTACTCGACCCTTCAGACCGTTGCGCATCCGTCTTGCTAGAGAGGCGTGTCGATCTATTAACCAGACCTCTGATGCTCTATCAGATCCGAAAGCGCCGAGTCGGAGATAACCATATCCAGATGTTTGTCCCATGCGTCAACGTGCATGAGCCGTCAAGTGTCAAAGTGGCCATTCGGTCACGTGATCCGATCGCATTTTCCCCTGCAACAAGCCGGCCGCTTCTGATGAACCAAAATTATGTCTATGTATGAGTACCATAATCAGGTGAGAAGATACTCGAGGTACAGATAATATAATGACTGGAGTCCAGGCGCTGATATCTGCATGCGTCATAGTTGAACCCTCTTTCGTATTCGGTTTTTGCCCCTGGACTAAAGTCTCCAAGTAGATTCGACCCGGCCCGGATCCAGAAGACCCGAGAGGTTCTCAAGTCACACCACACACCAGCCCAGCGCGCAAGAAACTTGCCCACCGATGAGGCGATGAGAAATCTTGCAGCTGTAAACCAGTCAGAATTCGGCGTACGGATATCCGATCCGCAAAACATCAGTCCACAAAAGAGGCCTATTGGAGCTGTGCCCTGGCGTTTCGGTGTTTGTGGTGGCCCCTGGTGGGTTGCACTCTGTACCAATTACGGGCGCCGGAAGCTACAGGTGCGCTTCATTTGACCTCAGATAATATACTTCCACTCGCTCCCAACTTTTTTAATTAAATTCACTCGTTCGCCCTCCCCTGCGTCCATTCCCTACTGTGCAGCTCTTTTGCTCCAGCAACCTCAGTGGAAATATTCGATTACTGCGTATTCCAGCTAGGAATAGCCCCTGCAGTCAGTTGGAGATTTCATTAGGAAAGTTTTTATTTAGCTGGCAAAACCCCCCTTTTGGTGAACCTCCGCGCGAAATCGTCGCAAAAATGGATATCCTCCTCGAATTCACCGACACCTTCTTTTTCGATTACGTTTATTCTGCGGTTCTTCCTGCCGACTCTGCTCTATACAACCTAGGCGGTGGCGCCCAGAATTCGACATTGTCATTTTCGAAAGGCCCTTCGGCATGGGAATTCCAGCCAGCGTCCCAGTACATTTCATGGACACCACGCGGAGCCGCGTACACCAGCGCCTGGGCGAGAGATAACATCTACCGTCAAGCAGTATCTCTGTTCCTCATTACATGGTTAGAAAACCCCCGGTTTTTGGCAATGTCTCGGCACATCTAACTAGTCTCACAGGGTTTTTGGAGGCGTACTCTACTTCATTGTTTCTAGCCTTTCCTACATATTTGTTTTCGACAAGGCAACCTTTAAACACCCGAAGTTCTTGAAGAACCAGGTTCGCATGGAGATCACACAAGCAGTTACCGCAATGCCTGGCATGGCGCTCCTCACTGCCCCGTTCTTCCTTGCCGAAATCCGTGGCTACTCGAAGATGTATGATAGCTTCGACGAGGCTCCCTTTTGGTGGTATAACTACCTGCAATTCCCTCTCTTCCTATTCTTCACAGACATGTTCGTCTACATGATCCACCGCGGGTTGCATCATCCCATGCTCTACAAGACCTTCCACAAGCCTCATCACAAGTGGATTATGCCCACTCCCTACGCTTCAATCGCATTCCACCCCGTCGATGGCTGGGCGCAAAGTCTTCCATACCATTTCTTCCCCTTCTTCTTTCCTCTGCAGAAATGGGCGTACCTGGTTCTGTTCTTCTTCGTGCAGATCTGGACCGTCTTTATCCACGATGGCGAATACGTTTCCGATTCTCCCGTCATCAATGGTGCAGCCTGCCACACCATGCATCACTTGTACTTCAACTACAACTATGGTCAGTACACGACACTTTGGGACCGTATCGGAGGTAGTTATCGCAGGCCAAATGAGGAACTTTTCCAGAGAGAGAGCAAGATGGGCAAGAAGGAGTGGGAAAGGCAAGTGGCAGAGATGGAGAAAATGGTGAAGGAGGTTGAGGGTGATGATGATCGACATTATGGACCACCTGCCGAGGCGAAGAAGAACCTATAATTGTTCGAATCGGTTGAGAGCACTGCTCCTATCTTTTTCTCCGCAATTTCATGGTACGACTTTCGGAATGCAGTTGCGAAATATGGTGCTAGCCAGAATTGCAGATCACGACCAAGACAGAGTCAAGTTCTGTCCGGAGGCTACGGGGACTACTCTGTATATGGCCCTGGGTAGAGGTTTTCGTCCAATCCTTCTCCAGAGCTGGATTTTATGCACAAGACTGAAGATGCTATTCTTTTTTCCAATTTTACCTCTTCATATGGGGTTTTATGAAAGAGCTGGCCTGTGGATACCTCTTCATCTCTGTTTATTCTAAGAGGTATTACCCCCTTTGTCCGCTCGTTGAACGGATAAATATGTATATATATAAGAACAAGCGACCCTAGTACATCTCCTGGGCATTGATGCCTAACATCCATAGTAATCATAATGACACATTTTCAATCAGCTACATACGCAATTACTCCTGCCGAATATTACCCTTGGGGCGATCGATTCCTGGTATGATAACTTGGTAGGTGAAAACCGGCTTTACTCGCATGACCGATCTTGGTTGCATATATACACAATTATACGTAGTTCAGGAGTGATATACTCATTAGAATATCAGATCTTTGTTTCGTGGACATTAATCCTAATTTGCCGTATCCAAATGGGTGATAAAAAATAATAAAAGATGCTACAATAAAAGACAAATTAAAATAAGAGCGAATGGTGAAATTAGAATCCAGAATTACCTGGTCATGGGGCATTGGTAAGTTCAACCTTGCATGACACTTGCTAGAATACTCATTTCTTCTGCATTATGATATAGTTGTTCACTGCAGCGCACTCGATGCTAGGTGAACATGGGCCACAGACGTGAGCGGATTTGCACCCTCTAATAGCGCCATCTAATTCCTATACCGCCCTTCAGAGATATTACAATGTCACGTACGGTATTCGAAGATCGTCTATGATTATAAGTCTTATCAAGGGTATCTTTTCGTAGTGTGTGCTATCTACTCTTCCTTTTCGCCTTCTCTATTATACAACAAGAACGGTACGTAACCTATCACGAACGATTCCTCGACATTATCGACAGTTTATGACGTGAAAACCCCAGTCTCGATTTTCTTTTGCTCAAAGAAAAACACTACTTCATCATTCACATTTCTGTCTAGTACAAGACTACCTGCTTTTCATGACGCCTGGCCCGATAAACCAGCCAACGCCAAAACAGTTTAAATGTAGTAAGGGATAATGTCTTCACCAATAATTTTGGGTTGATCCCGAGTCCTTTAAAGTAGACGAAGGGCCTTATCTATCTCCGGTTACCATATTCCGTATANGAATCTGATATAAAGGTATGGAGAGGTGGCACGGGGAAAGCTCGGAGGACAAACGAGAAGAAATGTGACCACCCTTTTCGTAGAGAAAGCCTTCAGTATTCTCGCCATTTATACGATCCTGCTTCTTAATTCCAGCCACCTACAGCTCATCTCCTCCCACCATACCCCGGTGGTCCTTGTTGTGGCATTCCCTGGGGTGGGAATCCAGGAGGTGGCACGTTGAACCCGGGTGGCATCTGCGGTGGAACACCCCCAAAACCCGCTGGCACAGGCATATTCTGAGAGAATCCCGGAGGAGGCGGGGGAGCGAAACCGGAAGGATGGAAGTCCTGTGGGCCACCATATCCTGCTTGGGAGGGCGGAGGACGTTGCGGCAAACCTGATGGTGGCGGAGGCAGTGGTGCATTCGGTCGAGGCGCAGCTTGGTGTGCTTGTTGAGGAGGAGGAGCATGATGCATACTCGGTGGTGGAACTGCGTTGTATGCTTGTGGTTGAGATGGGCGAGAGAAGCCCGCTGGGAGACCAGCCGGTTGAGCACCCATACCGGGCTGAGGAACAGTGTCAAGCATTGGCGCTGGTGTAGCCGGGGCATTTCCATTCATGAGTAACTGAGGTGGGAGTTGGATATCCGGCATGACATTATGTTTCTTTGCTTGTGCTGCTAACATTCTCTCTGCTGCGTCACCATGCCTCTCACCTTTCCCGTCCTTCTTGTAAGCGTATTGTACGGAGATGTCTTTGTTCATAAGATACTGCCCGTTCATGTTTGCAATGGCGTCGTCAGAAGCTTCGAAGTTGGAGTAGGATACAAATCCATATCCTTTAGAAAGGCCTGCCTCATCCCGAGCTATCTTGGGAGCTGAAATAAGAGACCCAAAACGCGAGAAGGTGTCGTAGAGTGTTTTCTCGTCCACCATGGGATCAAGATTGCCAATGAAGAGCTCAGCGCCAACTTCAACTGCCTTCTGCTTATCTGCTGATGCCTGTTGGAAAGATATCAGCAATCCGGCTTCTTAAATATAACAGACAAGGAATATCCTACCTTGTTCACTCGGATGGGTTTGCCATATAATCTAACTTGGTTCATTATCCTGGCTGCATATTCCGCATCTTCCTCGCTGATAAATTCAACAAAGCCATAACCTTGATGTGTTTGCGTAACACGATCCTTTGGGAGGTGCACATTCACAATTCGACCTGCTTGGAGCATAAGCTCCCAGATCAAACTGTCCGTTACGCGCTCATCGATATTGCCAATATAGACAGTAGCCTCCTTGTCCTGTTCCCTGGAATTTCATTATTAGCTCTTACTTTGAAGAAGCACGTCCAAATTATGTTGACTTACCAATGCCTAGCGCCCGACATCTTGTTGCTTTGTGGGAGATTGAACGTTCCAAAAGTTTCTCCAAACCACGCGAGGCCAAAGATGTAACTTTCGGAACCTTGCGAGGAATTTTGCTTATGTAATCACGCGGCCTATCCTGAACATTTTTTGGTGACGATAGCTTCCCTATCAAATACCACAACACATCCACGCTCCTTCGAGGTATGCACCTGGATCTTGATTCCTATCTGATCTGAATTACTGACATGTGCAGACTCACATTTAGAATCTAGATCTACGAGTCAACATGCAACTCTCCGAGGAATCAAAGGTCTGCTTCTTTCTAGCAAATCAATTCGAATCGGATATTGACATCAATTAGGAGCGCATTGGGAAGCTCATTGACATCTCCCGAGTCGCTATTCATTAGTAAGTTTCGAGATATTAACAGCCCCATATTACGAATCTAATTCAGAATAGTGGCTACATTCCCCTGATCCTCTATCTCGGTATGCAAAAGGAGGAATTCATTTTCATCAAGCAACGCTGACCGGAGCAGGCTATACCCGCAGCGAGCCTCGCCCATCTCTCATCAGGTGCGCTAGAGAAGCTCCCTGTGCAAATGACATTGCTGATAAAATTCTAGATTGTTCTCACCCCTGGCATAAAAGTTCGACCTTTCGATTGTCCTAATGATTGGAAATCCTCGACGAGATTCATAACTGTTTATGTAGCAGGAGGTTGTACTATGGATATGAAGCACAAAAAGGCGTTTGTGACATGTTTAATGGAGGGCCGGACTGTCAAGACGTCAAATGACCTAGACTTGATGTCTCGATATTGTATTATAGAGTGAACTCAAAGAATCATTTTAAGGAAATACTTCTCAAATAATTGTTCGGACAAGAAAGCCACACGGAATTCAAATTGCAATGACACGTAATGTGCAATGATCCACTCTATAGATTTCACTGCGATATTTTCAGATGTGGACTTTACGTATGCCAGTTTGATCATGATTTCCTAGTCTAGCCAATTTCTATGCACCTGCCACCCCTTAAATCAAGGCATAACTATGAATTACATACGATATTCAATACAGCTGATGTCAAGAATCTGCGTAATAAAACTGCTATACGATAAAGTGCAAACTTATTCATCCTAATTAACTAGTCCTTTGACGCTGGATTGCGGCTTGACTCAGACGGTGTGCTAAAACCAGTAATCGGACTGACAATTCCACTTGGAACTGGCACTCTGATATCATCTGGCGAAGCAGGTATCAGTTCAGGGGCGAGGCCCTCTATATGAATACGCCGCGCTTCGTTTTGATATGGGCCAGGGATAATCTGAATATTTGTCAGTTATGGGCGAGGTGTATTTACATTTGGAAGAGGAGTTCCAAGAACAGTTATGAGTACCTCAATGATTTTATCACGCGGAAATTTTAATTTAGGAATGGACATAGCATCGCATGCCATAAGATATCCGTATAGAACACGGAGAACAGATTCATGAGCGATGATCAACAAGTCATTCTGTTCACGCTCAAGCTCGAGGATGATCGGCTCAAGACGAACAGCGAGGTCATGGTAGGACTGACTTCATTAGCGTAATTCATTATTAAATCTCATGCAGTAAACATACTTCAGCTCGTGGGTACCTATGATGGTAAGGATCTAGACTGTGTTTCTCAACTTCTTCGGGATAAAACGCGCGAATTGCCCTGTCGGACAACTTCTCGACCACACCAGGATTGAGCTGGCTCATTTGAGGTCTCTGGCGAACCTTGTATCCTTTCTTCTTGAGATACTCTGCTGTCTCGATAGTTCTTCTCCGGGTTGATGTCCAAACGCTAAGTGGTCTGAGTGGCGCATCAGAACCACCTTGAGCAATAGAGTCTTCTCTCTCCTTTTCTCGAAGGGCAATCAGAGTCTCGGACATCTTAACTGAATAATCCTCACCGTCCGGTGATAAACCTGCGTCAGCTTTGTACGAATCTTCCTCAAGGGTAGTACCAGCTCTGACAAAGAAGGTCTGGCGTGATTTGATGTGTACGTTTGTGAGGTAAAACACAATACGATGAGAGAGGTAACCAAAGCTGACATTGTTATATTGAATTTGTTGACCCGCGTTGATCATCTTAACGTAGTTAAGGTCGGGCTCAGTCATGGTCTCGAAAGAAGGGATTCTAGCATCAATCCTCTTGAGGTACAGCTTGGCAGCCTCGTCCGGATCCATACCGATGAACTGAAACCAATTAGCATAACTCGCAATAGCGAAGTATTACGTACGTCCGGCGATGATATCTTCACACTTCGTGCATTTTCCTGTAAAATTTTATCGTCTGTAACGTAGGACTCGAGAAATAACGTCTAATTGCAGATCAGCCAAGTCCAGAATGGAATGGGCTTATGAATCAGCACACCTGAACGTCGTGCTTTGCAAATTCTTTGGCCAAAGATTTCCTTCCAGACGAGGAGGGGTTTACAGCATCGTATATTGCAACCTGTCCGTTTTCATGGTTGAGAAATTGGTAAATATCCTCCCTGCATTTCTTCAAGATCTTCTGACGAAGCATCACTGATGCAGCCGAGGCATTGACAAAGAAATAGTCATCAGGTACATCCCTTCCAGGACCTAATGTAGCACGGCGGTAGTCACCAAGATGAAAGATTCTGGTTTTAACACCCAGCCTAGCTATCTTAGCATAATCGAAAGACAAATCTCCATGCCGTTCTCACCATTGAAGATATCGTGCCAATGAGACAGAAATATGACTATAACATTGGTTGGATTCAGAGTTCAAAATATACCGGACATTTTCGACTCACGTCTTTCCTCTTGCAGGCAATCCCACTAGCACAATCGCTATTCTGCCCGAATGAAATAGCCTACCAGACATAGTGCTATATAGCTGGGCAGGCGCCATGTGCGTTTTATCATCGGGGAGGTCATGGACACCATCGATGAATGTGGAGGAACGCCGTCGATATCTTGGAGAGTTGGCTGCTATCTCAGCCGTACTAGTTTCAAAATCCCACGGGAATATGTCAGCAAGTTCTGGCCTGGGTAACAATATCTCAGCATCTTTGAGTGCGTATAGCACTGCTAAAGGTATAACAAATTTTGAGTCTTGCACAGGTTGGTCAGGTATCTCTTGACTAACAGTAGCTGGAGCAGTTTTTACTTCGCTGCTTGACGCCTGAAACAAAATTGCTGTAGAACTCATAATGCATGGATTTATAGATTTGAAAAGTGGTAGGTATTGATTGAGACGCTTCCAAAGCTACACTTATTTGGAATAGCGGGTCTCTTTTAATGAATCTGACAATAAAAAGACGGTGAGGACCTACAGGAGCGTGTCCATCTTTTACTGGTAGCGGGTATGTTCCCGTCCGCAAAAGCTAAAGCGGGGGTTGAAGTAGCACTGTCTTCGAAACTCAGTAAACAGACCCTTGAAATAACCTAGTGCGGTCAATATATGCTTGCGGGACGGATTTCCAAAGTGTAGAGCAACATACCCGGGAAATTGGGCAGCGTCCTTGGATACAGGTGAGTGAATAATTTCCTCAGAAAGAAATTGTCTCTTTAAGGTCCTTCTAATATGGTATGCACACTTGGTGTGGCCAAGTACATATAAAAGGCTATCTAACTTCCTACAATTAACAACAGGGTTGTATCGTCGGTATATCAAGAAGCAAGAGCCTCGAAGATAACGTCCAATTAATAAAATCGCTATCTGATATGTCGCCTATCTAATCTCCAACTATATCTAACTCGGCTATTAATCCAATAGGAATTGCTGTTAATTTTGACGCCTGGGGGCCTTATTGTTGCCTTACGATGATAGCTCCTTGATCGAGAAAAAGTTCAAGCTCGATTGATTTCCTGCTTCATCGGAGCGTCCATCTTCCAGTTAATCCCACCCCTTTCCATCCGCCAATCCGCCGTCACCAGGCCTCCTATTCCTACAACCTTAGTCCCCTCTTTCTCTTGTTTTTCATCACTAACCCACCATGTCGGCCTTTTCGACGGAGCAGGATTCGCCCTTAGGATTCTTATTCCACAACTCAGTTGCCCTTGCACTTGCGGATACATACACAACGTTTTCCGAGCGAAGAGCGGCATTAGGATTATCGAACCCAGGAACTGTTGAGAATATTGCAAGAGAGGTGCAACGAGATGTCTTTCTCAACAACTACACTTTCTCGGGGTTGCGCGCAGATCTCACAAAAGCCTTCAGCATATCACCATTATTCCAAGTCTCCCATGCATTCTCTATGGGTTCACAAGGGCTTCCCCCTTACACATTTGCCGCTCTGTACGGCACCAATAACGTTCGTTGAGCCGAATTGATGATGAGAAGGATGGAGCAGTGCTGACCAATGCTTCACAGATCTTCATGCAAGGAAACGTTGATAATGAAGGACAGCTATCCACTCGATTTAACTACAGATGGTCTCCTTCATTTGTGACAAAGACTCAGATCCAAATTGCTCCTGGTCCTAACCAAGCTATGGTGCAATTCGACAATGAATATACCGGCAATGATTTCACGGCGTCGCTGAAATCCCTCAATCCGTCCTTCATTGATGGTGGACTTACTGGTATCTTCATCGGAAGCTATCTTCAATCCGTCACTCCAAGTTTAGCATTGGGTATGGAGGCCATTTGGCAGCGCCCAGCTCTCAACCAAGGCCCAGAGACCGCGGTGTCTTATTGCGCCAAGTACAAGGGTAACGATTGGGTTGCCACTGCTCAATTGCAAGCCCAGGGAGCTATAAGCACCTCATACTGGAGAAGACTAACAGATAAGGTTGAGGCCGGTGTCGATTGCAACCTCCAGTTTGCCGGATTGTCTGGCGCCGCTGGGGGTTTACTTGGACCAGCAAGGAACGAGGGTGTGACCACTGTGGGAGCCAAGTATGACTTCCGGATGTCTACCTTCAGAGCACAGGTCGATACAACCGGAAAGCTTAGCTGCCTTTTGGAGAAGAGAGTTGCGCCACCAGTGTCATTGACATTTGCCGCAGATATGGATCACTTTAAGGTTTGTCATCACCNGCCATAAAATCAGCCCACATACCCTGCTAACTCTTATGTAGCAACAAGCCAAGATTGGTCTTGCAGTATCCATTGAGGCCAGCAGTGAAGAACTCCAAGAGCAACAAGAGCACGGTGGTGCTCCCCCTGCTCAGATTCCATTCTAAGCTGTTCGTCTCGAACAGGAAATCCTCCACTCTAGAATAATTGCTGGTATAATGACTCTGAAGTCGGTCTGCACACCGGGGTCCTCTTTTGGCATCGAAAACGCGTCTTCTTCAGTATCCTAATTGTCTTAGTATAACTCCTGACCCAAGGGAGGTATGGTTGTCTGTAGGCCCTTTCCTCCCTATGGTCTTATCAGATCTCTCGCCTCGGGTCTCCTTTCATGCATTTTTCCGGCGATGGCTACAAGATGGAAACGAACGATTCTGTATAGATATTTCCTTCCCTTGATTTCGCTTGGAGTCTGTTCTTTCCGATCTCATGCATCTCTGTGTCCTATGCGTTTGGTGATAGCCGACGACGATTGATCGGCTGTCTTTGCGCTTTCTGTTCGTCTGAGGGTATCTGGACAAAATTCGTTGTATATTATAAAGGGGTCTTTTTGGTATGCTAGTGGAGATGAAGGGGGTACGGAGTGGTTGTTGTAGACACCTCACTCCCCTGTGTATAAAAAGAAATGACTATGGCTATTATTATATCTTCCATCCTCTCATATGCTGTGAATATATTTTGGCTAATCGACTACCATATAAGTGATACACAACTTCCCGCCCTCCTACATTCGATGTGGGCAACAAGAATCGCAGATCGTACCGACATATCCTCCTTGTGTAGGGACGCAATCATACCACCGTGGCCGCCATCGCTGGCATACGAGTATCATTCAAAATAGCGTCTCGTCAGTTCAAGCTGAATATTATGGTTTCTTTTCATGTCCTATTCGCTTGATTCCACTTGTTTGATTCATTGATATCGATGTTTATCTTGGATCTAATTGTCGCGAATCCTTCCCCCCTGACAGCTATGGATATCGATTATCGACCACAATCCATGTTTCTCATCATTGGAAGCCTTATCACGAACTTCTGTATGGGTCTTTACAATGTTAGTTATCTTGTGTCATAGAATCTGGCGTGAAGAGTAGAAAATAGCATAGGTCATACCTTGTTGCATCAGGAGCAGCTCTGTCAATGGAGATGCTTGACGGATCCAAACCATCGCAAAAGCTGTGCGAAGGGAAATAAAGACAAAGAGAGAACAATATCAACAATGCGTGCCTGCTGTGGATGCATCTGTTCATCACTGTCCATATCACGCCATGTGATGCAGTAGGCGTATCCCAAGCCAGGAGGTTGGATGCAGTGAGATCACCATCCTCAAATCCACAGACCATCGTCTAACTTCCTCATATTGATCTGGTATTCGGGCTGGTTTCCGAGCTGTCTTCTATGATTTTGCTGGAGCGTTTGTTGATGAAAGGCATTGTGGGTGATCCGAGGAGGAAACGGCCTGCGAATAGTTGCTAGGGGGATCACAATGTCAAATCCAAAGCAGAAGTCTGGTGGATAGCAAACCTCTTCTCGATATTCTCTTCTAGGTATTATGAGATGGATCGAGAACACTACAGGACCCCTCAGGAAACGAAATGAATTGTGAAGATCAGGATCACCAAGTAAGGGGGGCGCTTTTGGTACTTCGAAGGATCTGGGGAATCTGATGGAACGTGCTTCACGAGACGCGTCGATGCTTCCTCACAGTTCTTACTCAAAACAATGATCAAGGATTTACGTATTTGTTAAATGTGAGACCGACATACGTATTGCTATGAGATATTTTTCTTCTGGTTACAGCAGTTTCCTTTTGCTTATGATACAATCCCATCCTTCTGGACGTTCCAACGGCACTCATTATGGGAGCTAATGCAAGTCATCTTCGACTATCGACATTCTCTCCTCAAGATTTCACAATAATCACGTCTGCGTAATTGACTAAAGTATTCCTTGGTTTGTCCTTTTACCATATTCAAGGATATGTGGGAGAAAAGAAGAAGTGAGACAAGAAAATCAGCGGGAGCTGTTTGCCCAGAGACCAAAAAGTTGGTCAGAGGCAAATACAGAAGCGGGAGGGAACATTGGAACCCGCGGTTTGAGGAGCAGTGCACTATCTGCAGGTTTTTGCCTAGACATTGGTACTGCAAAACCACTATGATCAATGATATTCTCTTCGTGGCAAAGAGTCCCCATAATAGTACAGGTTCAGGGTTTAGACCCTCGAGACCCCTACGGTATGTGCTCGAGGCGATAGCATTGACAATTTCCAAGTATTCGTCTCATGGGAAAAAGGGTCGATCCCAAGGACCGCACTCACGGTTGTCTGGTCTGTGAGAAGATCCCCTGGCCCAGAAGGTGGATTCGACTGCGAAGGTCCTGCGATATTGACACGTACGAGCAGGCCCAATATTGATCAGTGCCGCACGTCCGAGAGCGCCGTCCAAGAGTTGTCAATAACCCTATGCAACACTAAACATCTCCACCTCGTTGTCTCTCAAGCGCATTGAAAAATAGACGCTTCCGAGTTGATAGCTGCCGGAGGCTGACTGAAGGTCTCGCTTTGCCACGCACCCGGCCCGGGAACCTGGGATACAAGTTCCCCGGGAAGCTCGTTATACGTTTCCATTTCTGGACAAGGCAGCCGTCTTGAAAGATGGAAGCAATGCGGAGTTCGGACCGTGCGGGCTCGATGACCAAAGCTTTTAGAAGTGCGTCACACGTACTGGCGAGACAAAGGGCTTCTGTCAGTTTGCTGGGAGCCCGCTGCTGGACGGAGGAGGAGGAACGGGTCAAGGGAAGAATGTCTCGAGGGCCGATGAGGGGGGAAGGAGGAGAGAAAGAGGAGGGGTGCGGACAGTCCTGCTGTCCGAGCGGCGAGCTCTCACTCATGCAGAGCACCGTGTTCTCAACACAATTGGTGATGGCGAAGGAATGTGAAGACGACTGACCAGCGTGCTGAAATCTGTCATATTTTATAGACCCAAATATGACGGATACGGGACTGAGACGGGGCCAGGGGCGCAGAGAAGGGTGATGCCTGTAGCCGCACCCGGGACTGTTATGTCTCGCGGACTCTAGTGGTTTGGCGATACTGGACGGGAGTCCTGGACGGTGAGGGTGATCATCACTAACGGACGGCAGATGGAGTCCAGGCTGGTGTGGTCGAGGTCGTCGCGCTGGGCTGGGTCAGGCCGCATAAGTCAGGGCGTGCGAGCTGCCCCCAATCCAGTGCTGGCGCTGGCAGGTTGAGCCCAAACCGAGGGCCTGAGGGACCCCATTGGAGGGCTGCAGGCCAAACAACCTCCTACTGGGAAGACCGCCCGGCACGAAGGGGCAGAAACACGAGGGAGGACCATGACTGTACCGCACGTATCGTCTACGGCGGCGAGCGCGAAGTAGACATTCTTCTAGGCGGTGGGTGGAACATACATGCCGGCCGCCCATTGGTGGCCTTGCCGTGAGATCCGTCGAGGCGCGGCCTATGGCTTGCATAAGGCCCCAAGTTTTGCTTGGGCGGTCTCCTATTTTTGCAGCCTTTTAATTCCCGCGGCGGGCTGCGACGATGCAGCCGAGCGGGGTGTGTTTTGCTGCTGCAACCTCCATCGTGATCAACCCATGCGCTGCGGCGCGCCGCTGATGCCCAGGTCACTTCTAATAAGATTGAGATCTGCTTGCGCACGTCAAGCTGCGATGCAGACGAGAGATCTCTGACTCCGTTTTGCTGCGGGTTCATCTGCACTCGTCCGACTGTGCGCTTAAGACATAGGCTGGAGCAGAGATGGCAGCGTGGCCCTTACTGGCCGCGGCTCGAGACGAGGTGCTCCCGATACGCAAACGTCTTGGCAGCGGATTTGGCGACGAGAGGTTTTGCCAGGGTTCCGGCATCTTGCGTCCTTCATTAACACGTTGAGGTGAGGATTTCGGCCATTGGACTGCGAAGTGCTGTTTACTGCAGCGGCCTGCCTAGGAACGTTAGATAAAGAAGGAAAAATAAACTGGTTTATCGTGTGCAGTGAGTCTCCTCTTGCCCAGGTGAGTCGGCGTCGGCGGCAGACAGCATCAGTTGACCATCACGGAAATGGCAGCCTCATCGTCCAATCATCCCCCGTCCTCAGCCGGGAGGGGATCTACGGTGCTTCTGCACCATTCCCGCCTGTGGCACCATGATCGGGGCGTGCTGGTCCACAGCGACCAGGCGGTATCTCCATTGCCCCTGCACTCGCGCTTAATCTGCCACACCGCAGCCAGCTCTCCCCTCCATGCCTTACTTCGATCACTTTTATCAAAACCCCCCCACGCTCGTGAATACCCCGAATTTGTAAGGCAACGCAGCCACAATGGCATTCCACGATGCCCATTCGAGAAGGTCATTAGCGAGCCTCTGGAATCATCAGCAAATTCCACGATTGGCAATCCGCGAGCGGGGCCGTCGCTCGTAGGGCTCGGTCGTCCGCCATTCCTGTATCGCCGGCCGTGGCCGGCGGTGCCGTGAGGGTCATCACCAGCGGATTGACTAGTAATTGGCCCGTCGGTCGAACCTGGAGGACTTGCTTACCGTCTTTTACGGACCGTGAGCCTTAACTGGTTGTGCCGTGCCATTGCGGTGAGAGGTGTCGCAGCACGTGGTTGCCAACCGACTTTCCAGCTCATCGCAATTCCCAGCCCCTACACCTGAGGTACACGCTGAATGGATCTCGCATCTTGGAAACCCCTCTACATTTGCATCGTCCTGCTGCAGCTACGCCTCTATGTAGCCTGCCCAGGCTGCAGGCGCATAAGAGTCTTCATACAGCAGCGTGACTGGGATTACGCGGTGTCATAAAAGGCACGTGTAATGCAAGTACGATACAGGAAGATACAGACACAGTTGTAAAACACCAACAAGTGTCTCTGCGCCGCTTTCGTGATAAATGCATCGTATGCGGCACACGGGATCACAGCAAAACTTGTTGGTAGATCTGACAGGTCTTTTAGAGTTCCATCCTGGCTGCACGACCTGAGGCCACCGCTTTTGCCAGCCGCGACCCTAGACAGGTTTTGACTGGATGCCTTGGTTGACGACAGCCAGTCCGAGCTCCAGACGATCGACTGTCAGTACCAGAGCACCGGGACCAGTCCACAGGGCTTGCTGCTGGGGCTAGGACGTGCTTTCCGGCACCCCCGCCCTTAGCGCATACATACACCCGGGGTGACCCTGGGAGATTATGTGCCTCTTAAGATTGAGCTTCTGCTGCCTTGTGTTCTACGGACCAATACCACGCTTCGAATGCCACGCAACGCACAGAGGCTACACACAACCACGTCAGGCTCTTTCCAGCCATTGTTCGAGATCGGTATCCCCTGTCCCAACGCAATTTCCTCCACCCAGAAAACAATGCCACATGGTATCCACTAAAAAGTAACCGATGACCGAATTGCCGACCTACCGCTCCAATCGTTTCATTGATTGTCGTCGGGGTCCCGGAGAATTTTGTTTCTTTTTCCCCTTTGCGTAGATGCATATAGATTTTGTGCATCGCAGCAAATCCTGGTTTTCCACTGTACAGAGTTAGATTGCTTTCGAGATCTCAACCGTCTACTCGGGCCGCCCCAGAAGGACTGAGTCAGGTAGTGGTCGTGCGAACGTCGTATTTGGTCTGACTGTTTGCTTTTTTTTTCTTATGTTGACTGTCCGAGTCCTACCCAAAAATAACGTGTCACTGTCGCGTTTCCCCCTTTTTGACTCATGCAATGCCGTGGGGAACCATCCGAAAGGGTAGGGGGTATATCGCAGGTAATAAGGCCAGCAGAAATATTACAGTCGCGTCTCAGTTTTATGTAAGTGTGTACCCTTTTATGATATTTTTCCGCATTGGGCGGTCACCTTAACTACCGTTTTCGCTCGAATTTGACGGGGAGACAGGGGGCAAGGTCCAAAACCGTCACGGTCGCATCCCTGCCGCTGCCAGTGATTCGCTGTCAGGCCACCTCCCCTCCCATGGCAATCGGTAATCCATGGCATAAAGAGCCATTTCCAGAGCATAACCCAGGCGCCACTTATGCAGGATCTCGCTCCGGAACACCCTCCGCAGCCACACAGCTCAAAGTCTAAGTGGACGTCGCGGCTGTGGACCCGAGCCAGTGGGTCGGGGGTGTGTAGGTTAGCTTTTCCAAGCAAGAAAAGGAGATTTGAGGGAAGAATGGAAGAGCGCTGACATGTCGTGAGCATTAACCAGTTTGGTGCTCTGCCACGACCTTGCCAAATGTTTTACACGACGCATGCGTTCTCGAAAGTGTGTAGTTTAAGCGACCGTTCTACAGCCATGGAACGGGGAGCTACAAGCCCTCCCCTGGCGGTTCCATTCCACCGATTTGAGCAAGGGGGAGAAATTGGGGAGGGACCCAAGAGCTCCTATCTTGGCAGGATCTTCCATAATTAAAATTCGTTGATTGGGCCTGGGTCACATGGGAACAGCGCCGCACGTGCGAATCAGCCTCGATCGATCTATTTCTTCTTTGTTGATATTTCGCTTGAAACAAGCGAGGGTCGCACAAGATGCTACGGTACCGTTCGTTTGAAAAAGCGATGGTTTATGCATGCTAAACGCGGGGATGTAGGGTTGGAAAAAGCGAGATCATGCATGAGGGTGGAGAGATGGAAAGCTGTCTTAAATTGCGTCTTGAGGGAAGAACGGTTACGCGGTCAATGCTCTGATGGCGGAAGGGAGGCGGAAGGGAAGGAGTTACGGGTACCAGATCGCCCGCTGTCATTTAGCGGGAGGCTTAAGTATCGGTACCGCAAAACAAGTTTGAATGCCAGTTTTCTATTTTAGTTTAAGCGCGCTTGACGACCAGTAACAGGGAATAGGATCATAGTGTCATGGCGTGTAGGTTCGGAGTGTTTGGTTTTTGGTTCATGTTGGTATCGCGGTAAATGAGCGTGTAACGTCTTCATCACAACTCAGATTTTGCAACTATACTCTACCCCTTCGTCCGTCGTACAATTCTAAAAGGGGATGATGAGTAAGAACCGCGAAGCAAAGCCCCCCTGTCTTGTAGCACGTGGAGCGGCCTAGAACGAGCTTGATCGGCAGGGAGATGAAGTAATAACTAGCTAAGCAAATCGGGGAGCTTGACATCATTGTGGTGTGGACCGATCCCCGTTGTGATTTTCCCCTGGTTCTTGTGTTATTTTCTTCTTAGCCCGGGGAAGACGTTTCAGCGGCGCCAGAAGGGAAAAGAGGGCTGAACCCGGCGTGCGATCCTCAGTTGGGCATACCGTTTGTGTCACACGCTGCTGGTTTTGTTTCGCTTGACGCGTGTTCTAAACTAAGACGCCCTTGCATGGTCCTGGATACACCCGCCGCAGCTGTCCGTCGCAGCACAGAATGGCCCATAGCCAACTCTGTGTGCCGATCCTGCAGGTGGTTGACAAAGAAGCGGGCGGTGGGTTTCAATGGCGGCAGCATCCGCTGACGAATCCTGCCTCTCTGAAAGCGTGGCTGGAGTGGCAGGAAAGAGGGGGAAGGTTTCAATAGACGACGCGTGGCGTGCGCGATCGGGTAACTCTAATTGCCACGCTCCACCTATCAAAGGCTGTCAGGCTGGGCTGATCAGGGTTTTTTTGGAACTAGCGCCTCAGGCGATCAAGCTCAGTCGTCACTACTGTATGGCATTCTGTCTAGTTGAATATGATAGATGATAGATTTCTCTCTAGAACCCTCTGGGCAATCGCCTGGATTAAGTACTCTCTTCCCCGGAGATGAGTAAGTTCGCCACTTGTAGTCGGTCACTTCCATTGATCCGAATCCTCCGGGGAGAGATTCCGCCAATTCCTTGGCCCTTCCAGCACGCGGTTGTCGATGTCATCTATGAGAATCTCCGTCCAGGGATACCCTTCTTTGATTTCCATCCCCAAAATTCGGTACCAAACTTTACCCCTCCACAACTTGCGCCTTGGGGGCTGTTGTCGCGGCCCATGCTCTGCAGATTGGCTTGCTGGAGTCAAGTGGCTGCTCGTGCGCAAGCGGAATCTGGGAGAGCAATATATTGATGGCTTCTCTGGCGGTGCCAAGTCGTGGTTGGTGGGGAGGATGGTATGCAGAGTGGTTTAGACAGTAGACAGTAGGCAGTAGATCAGGACAGCCGCAGGTGCCGCGGCCCCCTTCCAAGTGCCCTGCATGTGAGATTTAGCTTTGCGATGGCGACCGCGTGGAGACAGATCCGACCCGGCAGTGCATCATTAGAGCACCGCAGGGCCAATATGTTCAGGTCTTTCTCGCTTCGTCAAACCATTTCCTCCACTTTCCAGCACCAAGACCCCACTACCGTGCGGGTACGAAATCGTGGCAGCGCATCGCCACAGTGTGGTTCTCCTATCCCAGACAACTGCCCCATCTTGGACAAGCTCCCCTTGCAGAACTAAATGGGGCGATCGGGGGATCGGGAATCGCACTTGGCGGTGCTCCTAATGTAAGTTTCTGTCATCTGATGTAGCCTCCTGTCACATCTCACAAAAGACTGAAAGAATGGGGAGCTGAAGCAGCTGGGCAGGCACTCATTGTTCTGAAGCGTTCGGGATGATCCCTTTTCTTAAGCGTCCTCTTTGTGTTGGATGTGGACGGTCTCTCCTGGATCTCCAATACCCTTGGGCGCCTCATTGTCCAAGGTTTCTCCACGTGAGTCTCAACATAACCACGTTTCAAGGTGTCACGATGGTCGAGTGAGGCCATGATCGGATCTGGGTTACCTTGGTGATCGTGATTAGCGGGCCCAGCAGCCCCCGGCGATTGGACAGGAGCAAATACCGACACTCTTCTGCGATGGCCCCTGGAGCCAGGTCGCCGACTACCGAGTGGTTCCCGCCCCTCCAGTCAGTCGTAAGTTACACAGCGAGGGCACCAAGCAGCCATGTGCCGGATCTTGGCCTCCACTACGAGAATGGGTCAGTCAGGTTTGTCCTCGAATGCCCTCACGCGCTCGCGTGCCCGTTTGAAGCTGCGTGGGAGGGAGATACAAGCAAGATATGCAGACAATGGGGGCAGCGCACGTGGGTGCGAGAGCAACGGCCACAAGGCGCGCAGAAGGGAATACGGTGCCTCGAGAAGAGATAAACCCCCGGCGGTGCCGCATCAGACCGACGAATGATAATGGGCGTCACTGAAAATTTGGGTACAGCGGGATCGGGATGGGGGTTGGGAGTGAGCCCGCCAGTGGGTTGCCGGCCACGGGACGCACGAGACCGGCGTACCATACCCGTTATTGGGCGTATTCGTCGTGCTCGGTGCTTCCGTCCCCACGCCTGTCCTTGTGTCATCTACCGGACCGTCCTTGGTAGTGGTCGTTGCTGGTCGCAGTTGTTGGTGACGGTGAGAGCCTGAGAGTGGGTGCACACATAGGCCTGTCGCGTTGGCAGTCGAAGCATAATGGAAATCCGTGTCACAGTTATTGTCAAGGACCAATATTCAGTCAGCAACGTTGATTCGATGCTCCCAGGCGGTGTGAATTATGCGCAGGCAGGTACAGTACATGCGGTGAGTGTGTGAGTTATCACCACCACCACCACCACCACCACCACCACCCACCACGACGTGATTGCCTCGATACTGGCCTCGCCGCCTGCCGCTGCGAAATCTGTCGCAATCACGTCATGAAACCTATCAACTCTCCCCTCTCTTCCCCCACGCTGGCACATCCAGGGTTGTAACCTACAGTCATTGCAGTTACGATGGTTTATGAAAACCTCGTGGCTACCAGAATTGTTCCATTCGCTGACTTCCCAAGACGTGCAGGTTTTGCGAGCTGGCCTTGTTCAGCTGTCCCAAAGCCTCATTTTCGGACCTCTCTATTTTTGTACGCGGTGACGGTGAATAGCGGTGGTTGTGTGGATTGCCCCTCGTGCTCTCTGGGCGCGCTGAATGGCAGGGCTCCTACACGCGGCTGCCCAGCTGCTCTAGGGTTAGGCCTGCACTGGAGGGGGCGTCTCTCTGTAGTGCCTGTCATACTGGGCGATCACGATTCGTCATTTGCCATGTGCCCTGACTAGAACCACAGAATATTGATAATGGTCATAATAATAAGGATAGACATCAGTGGCAGGGCATTAGACGGAAGGAAGAAGGGCAGTCATTTTGGAACATACCGTACGCTCCGTATCCACAAGGCGATACAACACCGCAAGCCGCACTAATTCCGACAAATTTGGGGGTTCTCTACCACAGAACAGGAATTGGGCCCGTGGTACGATAATTTACTGTGTAGAGCCTGCGGACACTGGGTGACAGCTCGGTAAAGGGTTCCTTTATGGGTGATGGTACCTGCACGGGGGACCATGGCTCTCCTCCGGAGCGGACGGGACGCTTGGATACACTGTACCACGGGTCGGTGAGTGATGGACTCGAAGATTCGGCAGGGTCGCAGTCGCGGGTGTCAACGCGATCCGTACCGCGAGCAGGTCCAGCCCCGTGCGTACTCATAGCTTACCACTGTAGGAGGAGATTTAGCCTCCATTGTCAATGTACGATAGAGCAGCCTACAGCATGTTAGTGGCAACTGTGACACCCCCCGCAGAGGGCCCGACGATACAGGACACATCCACCGAGGTGCGGCTGCAGCGCGATCAACTGGATCGCCCGCGAGGGCCCTGAAAGATGCGGCAGAGAGACGAAAGTGGAGCCCGAAGGTCGGCGAGAGGGTGGTGATGTCGGACAGAATAATGGCCTCTTGATCCTTTGTGCAATTGCCCTAATGCTTCCTCTGCTCCTCTCTTCCCTCGCGCTCGCGCTTTCTGGTGCATGTTCCAGATGGCCAGCATCCCCGTTCCTTGTCAGGCGACACCAGTGACACATGCTTCAGGGTCGTTGGACGAGCGCAGCGGGCAGAGCCAACACTAAGGGCAGAGCTAAGTGAGCGGCGGACTGGTGCAACACCGCATCCTGCTCCCCCGGTGTGTCACAGGCAAGACTTCGACTGTGCAGTCGGCACACCGCAGTAACGCTTGCTAGCACCCGAAGCTTTAGCAAGCACACCCGCCCGACCGATCCAGGACCGCACCGTCAGAAAGCTATGGCACACACCAAGCGCTCACACAACCCACCCTCCCGGACGGTCTGCCCTCCCGTTCTGGAGGTCAAGCCCTGCCTAGCAACCAGTGGTGACGCTGGCTCACCACCCCAAGTGCTTCGCCTTACGCACTCTCCGTGTTGCGCCTGCCCAGCTGCCCAATGCGGCAAGGAAAAATTATTCTCCTTCGCCATACCTCCTCTTGCCTCCTCCTTCGGCGATCCCAGGATGCTCAGGTGGAATGGCAAACTGCCTGCCCTCAGCCCGCCTGCGATAGCGCAGGTCCGGCCCCTTGATGCCGAGCTGGCCCTTGGGCGGATTGGGCTATTGCTGGTGTGCATTGGCTTCAGCGCATGTTTCTGGTGTTCTGGTCTGGCCTGCAACTCGAGTTGCGAGGAAAGTGACAAGTCGACCACGAGAGCAGCGCCGTAATACAGTAGATGATGGCCGACCCAAGATCTATTTGCAGGCCCCCGGCCAGGCAGACCACTCTAGGTCGCTGACAGGGGCACGCGAAGGCTCCCCGCGACGAGGACCGGGGCAGGGTGGGCCAGGGCAGGGGCAGCAGAGACAGGCACCGGACCAGTGTCTGTGCCAAAACTGCTCCATGGGCTTGGCCTTGGGGGGTATGGCCCTCCTGGCGCTCCCCTGGCTCCCCTCGCTTCTTTTTTCTTTTTCCTGGATAGACCAGGATCAGCCTCCCCCGTAGCCCAACGACAGACGCCAGATCCCCGTCTAGCAGCAGACTGGCAGGTCCCCTCCTAGCGCGACGAGGGTGCCGGGGACGCTGGTCGTGGCTTTACATGTCATATGTTTGCATGAGCAGCGACGAGACTGACGGCATGCAAGGCCAGAGCAGCCACATCTCAACCCCCAGGGAGCACCACAGTTTTACACTCCACCCGGCCGGACGCCTCTGAACGCTTGTTCCTGTCCGCTGCGAGCTTGCGAGGCCCCTGTACTGCTTGGTCCGTCTGCCAAATCTCCCCTTCCCCGGCCACAGGCCAGCCAGAACCTGACGTTTGATCCAATGCCTATCCCGCGCCACGCAGCGTCAATCCAACCCCTGGTTGACCATGTCTGCGCTGCTGGTGGGGGAGAAGGGCAGCAGGGGAGCCAGGCGTGAGGCAGCTGCAATCGGTGAACTCTATATGAGTGCTATCGCGTCTCCATCTTCGCTGCGAGATCTCCTACTCCCCGATCCAGATCTAAGATAAATTTATTATATGCACGAAACCCCTCCTTCCTCCCCAACCTGGCACTTCAGTCTTGCTTCTTCTAGTTGCAAGTCAGCAAGACAACCCGGCTTTGTTTGTTGTTGCTCCTCTTGTTTTCAGAAATATATATGACCTCCACGTCCACGACCACCGTGCTCCGTCACACGCTTCCAGGGCAACCCTTTTCTGCAAGGATATCAGACGCATAACATACAATACCTGCCACACAGACAGGATACGAAGCTTCCACGACATCGACGACCCTGAACGAACATCTCGGCCGTGCACACCTGAAAAACGAATCTCTACATATACTCTAGAAGCTTAGCTACTCATCCTCGAGTACTTGCCTGATCTTTTCCAGCTGTTCTCCATACTGCGAAGACCAGCAGGCATTTGACCTATCTGAATATCAATCGTCGAGAACCCGACTTCGGGTTTACTGAAGAAGGCTCGGGTATTGCCCTGGGTGATATTTCCCGTATCAGCTTGTTTGTGGTCTTGCATGCGCAAGACTACAACACCTACCGGCAAACTGGCTGTCACTGCTCAAGCACCAGGCCAGGCCTGGGGGCAGTGGCCTGAGCAACATCCACGTCCGCCGGTGGACTCGTATTATCAGTCCTACGGAATGGATATTCCAGGTCTTGTCCGCTCATACGACTCTCGAGCCGCCGTGGCAGCAACTCAAGCTGGGCTGTCACGGCCCATCGCGGCGCCTCAGTATGCACCTCCTCTTCCATACACAGCTGCACAGAACAACAATATCATTTCAGTTTCCCATCCAATGGTCCAGCCGTCCTATCCACCCACCACTTATGCAGATGACGGCTCCCAGGCACTTGGTTCCTTCGCCCCGGCATCCTACGTACCAGCTCGCCCGTCTCCGCAGTACGTACGTGCGGATTTAGAACCCAACAGAGGAGTGGGATACCTTCGAAACCCACACTCAGGATACGTCAAGGAGCCGCAGCCGCCGCAGCTTCATAGCCCATCAGCAAAGCCAGAATCAATGTGGATGAGTAACGGCAACAATGGCCATGTCAACATCAATACCAATGTCCATCCTAGCGGTAACACTGCGACGACCAATCACTCGCCAATTCCGGAGAGCAAGACCATCACCCCAACACTGCCTATTGCGGGGGGCCCAGAGGTTACATTCAAGACAGAAGTTGACACGCTCATGAAGACAATCCAAGCCAAGGCTCAGGGCACCGACTCTCAGTCTGGCCCAGATGAGAGAGCTAAGCCGGTGGTGAGTAATTCACCCTCATGTGTGGCGACGCTCGACGACAATTTGGAATCTCGTTACATCTATCAGAAGCTGACGCTTGCGATTTCATAGGCAAATGCTTCTAACCCATCTGGTGCTCCAGCTAAAGGACAAAGGAAACGCTACGAGTGCACGATTGCAGGATGCAAGAAGAGCTTTTATCAGAAGACTCATCTTGATATCCATGAGCGTGCTCATACTGGCGTCAAGCCATACGTGAGTTTCCTCGAGCGGAATAAACTACAAAACTACAGTAGGGACCGTTGCTAACTTGTATCTTCAGCCATGCAAGGAACCCGGTTGCGGCCGCAGCTTCTCTCAACTTGGTAACCTGAAGGTATGTATCACTTTTTTTAAATGCCCGTCAACATGTTTTAATACTTCTGTAGACTCACGAAAGACGACACACTGGAGAACGTCCATTCTCTTGCGAACTCTGTGGGAAAAGATTCGCCCAGCGGGGCAATGTCCGCGCCCACCGGATTGTCCACAATCAGGCCAAGCCTTACATCTGCCGGTTAGATGACTGCAACAAACAATTCACCCAGCTAGGCAATCTCAAGGTATGTTTGAGCAAGTTCTCTTATTGGTTTTGAGGTTTCGCATATCGCGTCCACTATTTTGAAGGGATGATCTACCCCTGAGAAATGAGTTCCAAGAAATGTGTCGCCACCCCTGTTTCAAGGAGAAAGTTGCTCCTAATAATGCATAAGTGTCTTGGAGAGCACCCCTTCTCGGTAGTGCTCTTGTGGATACTGTGCGTGGAGTTTGCCACCACAAATTTCCACTTCCCGCTTCTCCTATTCAGCACATTACGGTCTCGCTTAAAGCTTCCACCGCGAGTGAGATCTTACACATGTTTCCGTGCACACTAAAGATACGGCGCATAAGACTTTCTTGAACAAGAAAAGAAAAGAAAGAAAACGTCTCTTAAAAGTATCGTGTTGTATTGATTTGAAGCTAATGTCTTAGTCTCACCAAAACAAATTTCACATCGCCACGCTGCGTAACTTGACCACTCGCTTTGCATCAATGAAAGAGGGCGACTTCGTCCACGCTGCCGACAAAGAGTTGTGGGAATACTTTGCCACGCTCTACAAGAACGCAAACAAGGGAATCAAGGGTCGTGGCAAGGACCGAAAGGTAGGCCCGAACCACAACCGCAACGGCAATGGCAACAGCAATCGCTATGGCGCTCCGACCCAGAACATGCACGTGCGAGGCTACGGCCTGAATGGCGGACCAGCAGGCGTGCAACGAGTCAATGATATCAAATACGAAATGTTTGACGTCGACGACGAGGATCAGGGCAGCCAACACAGCGTTGGACCCGGTTCTGACCACGGTACAATATTCTCAGATGATGGCAGTGCTGCTTATGAAGACCGAGGTCATCCTCATCACCACGGCGCTCCATTAGCCTTTGGTGAGAGGATTTACTGAAAAGGCTGGGGAACTGCTCGGACCTCGCCAACACGGAAAACTCTCCAGCACCTCTGCGCAAGCACACGGAAGAGTGGGAGAAAGAGAAGATATGTGGAAGACTCTCCCACAAACTCGCAGATGACAGCTACGGAACAGACATGCTAGTCTCGAAAGGAGAAGCGACCCGCTGATCTAACCGATCGCGAAAGCAAAATATGGTACGCTACGAGACGATCCGGTGACGACCAACAACTGAAAGCACCGTGTTCTATGTCTGTGTGTCTTCATGCGAGTGTGTATAACTACAAGCAACAAAACATAAAAAGGTACAGCATGGATTGGACCCTCGGGGTCATGTATTAATATCAAGCAAAAGAGATTTACGATGAAATATCCGAGCAGGCGGAGGGATTTGTTTTTGTGTTTGCGCGTTTCTGTTTGCGTCCTTTTAACCTTTTTTTTTGGATCTGAGGAGTGATTGGGGTATCAAGGGCTACATTGGTAACATAGGGAGCGTTTGGGAGTGCGAGTTCAGGAGCTTAGGATACTGCATGGGTGATGCTTTGGAGGAAATATATCATATATATATAACTGTTTTTGGTTGGAAACGGGCATGGGATCAAAGTTTGGGTGGAGTGAATACCCTTTACTTCGGCTGCTTTAGATGTTATTTTATCGGGCGATATGTCGTGTTTTTCTGTTTATTTGAGGAGTATAGTAGGAGTCCAGTCCCTTTTTGTGGGAGCCTATGAAGATACACGTTTCGATACACTCTATAGTTACTATTATTATATATTTACATAACTTTTAACGACACCTATACATTACTCTCTCCTGATTACTTTTATTCCATTTTATCCTCTTGCGTTCGTTGCTAGCACTGGAGCTCCACGAAGCGGTCCGGCTTACTGACGATTGCGATGTACAGGGGTGTGGCGCTGTGTGGCGCTGAGTGCCTGAATGCCCGTGTGGTACGGGAGGACCTTTGAGGCCGAGTGGCCGAGCACGTGGGTTCCGTTCCCCTCCCGAACACCGCCATGTTCCGAGTCGGCAGCACCACAAGAGATTCCAGGCAGAACGCAGGGGCAGCAAGGAAAATATTTTCCGATTCCCACATGAAGCAGCCCCCCGGCGATGAGCGAAAGAAGCTTCCTGAACCTCGAAATAAATGCCTCACAGCCCAAGCGTAATACCGTATCTCTGGTCGATCCAGAGCCCATGTTCTCGCGCGGCAGGCCGAAGGAATTTTCCTCAGTTTCGGAAGCGGTTTCGGGCCTGTATCTCGTACTGGAGGGGTGGAAAGGCGCTTCAAGGGCTGCGTGTAAGGGGTCCCGCCTTTGGGCTGAATCAGCGGCCGACGTTTGATTGGCATCGGGCACGAAAATCAAGCGCAAAGAGGCAGTTCACCCAGCCCAAGAAAATGCCCGCTTTACGATCTGGCGTCTCCGAGATCCCAGGGACGATCCGGCAGGGGACCGTGGAAGGGATGTACCTCTGAATTGAGCAATAAGATTGGAATCCCTTTGCTCCTTTCGGAGTGACCGTGTGCTTGCTGGTCCACAGTGCCATCATGATTAACTCAGCTGGTGGGATCGTGGAGGATGATGCAAAAAGTTTTTTCCCTTCTTCCCTTACTTTCTTGCCGAACAGGGAATGACAAGAATGAATATTGACGAATGTGAGTGGGACACTTTTGAGTCACTCTGTACGTGTTCCAGTGACAAACACATCTGAGGGGGTTTGTCTGCACCATGAGAGCACGTGCATCGTGGGGTGGTGGCCAAGCATGAATGAGAAGGGAAGGAGGTTACAGCAACATTATCAACCACCACGAACCCCCTCACTTCCCCCAAATGCCAGATGGGCAGCCATGCTAGTCCAACGGCTAACTCGGATGTCGTAGTTGTACAGGTTTAAGCCTTTTGGATGGATCCATGACTTTTTCTTTCTCTTTCCCTCCTTTCTTGCTACCTTCCGCATTTCGCGAGGGGCAGGGGATGGGTTGACTCTGGAGGAGCGGTAGAGAAACAGCCCTGTCAAGGAAGGATTCAGGAAGCGGGCCAGTGTCGACATGGCCTAGCCTGGCCCTCGTTCATCAAATGTAAGTGTATGCCAGATCGTTTTTGATACGCGGTATATGGCTTGCGTAGGCGACGTCCGACGCAGGAATACGCCGCTGCTGGTATCATGGTTTGCCTTGTGCAAACATCACCTGTCCTTGTCTTCTCAACGGTGCGGGACGGGCCTACAGTACATCCATCTCGTGCACTTGGATAGAGTTGTGTAACTTTGGGATTTGCTTTGTCTCTGCGGAAAAAGGAATCAAATATATCTTCTGTACCGAGCCAAGCTCGTTTGTGGGCGAGGGCAACCAAAAGGCTTTTCGTAGTTCTTCCATTTTCTGGTCTTTCAATGATGCCTGCACCATTACAGATTATTGAGACATGCCTAGCTCCCCAGGCTGAGTTTGAGATCCCATAACTCCATTCTCTTTCCCCCACAGAAGGCCCTCGACGATGTCACAGAAAATGTCAGCCACACGAATCCATTCGCCCTGTTACGTTGTCGATACCTTTATCATTGCATAAATTCTGTTCTGCGCACTCTCAAGTAGACCAGGGTGTTCTCCCCCGTGATACGGTCTGGAAATGTTGGAATCCCCCCCCGCGCGCGAGCCCCAAATGCTACTCTGGTTGCTTTCCCACCATCCACAATCCTCCGCGGTCTGTCCTTGCTCCTGAGAAACCCCACGCTGCGTAGGAAATTTTGGGGCCACTTCAGCGCAAATCCCCCTCTTTCCTCTCCAGCATTTACGTTAAAACTTCCGATTAAGGTCCAGGGCAACCTCTTCAAGCCTTGAAGATCTGGGTGATAGGGTTTCAATAGCTCAGCCACCGTGAAGGGTAGAGACAAATAGGATGTTATCTTTTGCCTGTAGTGCATAGGATTCCTCGCCCTCCAACTCCCAATCCGCGTCGTTGATGAGGACCAGGATCCCTGGGCGACTATCAACCGCAGTTAGCCATCAGTTATCTAAGAATCCCACCCACACCCAATATCAATGTGAGCATGGTGGGGTGCAGTGGTTGGTGTGAATAACAGGGAAAGAGATGCTGGGGCATTGAATAGTAGATAACCATGGCAAAATATACCTCCCAAGATTAGACCATGTTATGCATGGTCAATCCAAACACATTCACAGACGCAGATGGGACTCTAGGCTGTATCGTGGTGGGGGAAGCATGGCCATCAATATTCTGATGAGCACCCCAGCGCTCGCTGTTGGTGTGTCAAAGACTGGCATTGGTACATAAGAAGCTCCTACCGTCTTTGTCGATTTCATTACCAGTAACAAACAGTAAT
Source organism: Scytalidium sp. 3C (assembly GCA_000743665.3). Classification (NCBI taxonomy): domain Eukaryota; kingdom Fungi; phylum Ascomycota; class Leotiomycetes; genus Scytalidium; species Scytalidium sp. 3C. The sequence goes on along the minus strand of JMRO03000038.1, from coordinate 171,430 downwards.
TGATAAAGAATGAGAGACACAAACAAAAAAAAGTAGATTGGTTTGCACATGGGGCCTATAGATCAGCACACCGGACTCCCAGCTAGCAAACAAATATCCAAAGTGCGAAGTTTGCGGCTGGAAAAGGAACGACAAAGGGAAAAGATTAATCCTTACACATGGCCCTCGAGCACAAACATTTCCTTCCGCGAGTCTTTCATAACCACGTCAACCAGGTAACGCACCAGCCAACCCACGTTTACAGGTTGATTTTGATCATCTTTTGCTGGGATCGATAGCTCGTGCTTCTTCTCGTCCGAGAAGAGCATTTCAAGACCACCGCTGAGGCATACACTGTCAGCTTGGAAGAAAAATTTCACGGAAAAGCAAGCGAAGTCATGATCTTGTATCTTTTTTCCCTCTAGTAAGTCTAAGGAGGAGATACGCACGTAAACTCTACAGTAATTGGGATTGTTTCGTGTGAAGCCATTTCTGAAGGGAAAGATGGCTCAGAATTTTGGGGGATTGATGGTCTATTATGCAGGTGATTCGGTGAGTAACGAGGGTCGGGCGAAGTTGAGATGCAATTCTTAGGCTTATTGCCTCGCTTACTACATAGCTCTGGTCAAGAGCAACCATCGTACTTTCCACTTCCCCCCTGACATATGTGTAATACTACAGAAAAAAGATATAAAGAAAGCCTCCAATACATGATTCTCATATGACGCCATTTTCCATGCTGACTTCTTCCCGTATTCTCTTTCTAAAAACCCACTATATTAATACAGGTAGATAGAACTTCACATTCTCATACACTAGGAATGTGACCCAGGTCGCTGGAAGGACCCGGAGTACATTCGCGCCAACACCACGATAAAAGCCACCAAGTCCTTCCTCTTTCCAGACTCTACCAACAACGCCAGTAATGCCTCGTCCAAACCTCTCTTCCGCATCGTAAGTCTGAAGTCTGCTCCTGACCACCTGGTAGGGATATGTAGCAGTTCCTGCCACGATCTTAGCCATGCCACTAATAGCCAGCGTCGCAGAAGTGCTGAGTTTCTCTTCTTGAGCGTGCCCACTTCGGGACAGATACCTCCTCCAGAAGTTTTTTAGAGGCTCGTACACACCAAACTGCACTGCTCCGTGGCTGACACCCAGACAACTTATCCCAACGCCGCGGTAAAACCCGCGGAGTCCTTCACCGTGCCAGATTTGCTTTGCTCCCTGCCACATGCTTGTGTACGCACCCGTAGAGCCCCGATCCGAGCTGAGCATGCGTGTCTTGAGTACCCAGATGGGGTTCGTCGCAAATGTGACCATGAGTCCCGCGATTCCCGAAGCTACGAAGTAATCCAGAGGCGACAATGTGCTGGATATCGAAATCGCTGCATTGCCGCTTCGGTCTCTTCGGTCGCCACTACCATGGAGCAGGAGCCGGTGCCCTGATTCCCGGCAATGAATCAGAGCAATCTGTTTCTCGACAATGGACTTGAAGGAGAAGAAAAGCGACCAGCTGACTGCATTACCGACGAGGTTCGGAGTCAGTCCACGATATAGGCTTTGAATTGGATGTCGGTTTGCCGTCAGAGTGCGTAAGACTTCCAGACTGCCAATAGGAGTGTGAGAGATGCTGCGGTGGACTTTGGGCTAGTCAGCAAAACCGTCCGACAGGATGCCATCGCAGTGTAGGAGGGGTCTGCAGTCGCACTTACTTTGCAAGCGGGTCTTGATTACGTCGAGAGGGTGGACTGTCAGCGTTGTTACCGTGCCAGCAGAGAGGCCGGCAATGGTCTCAACCAGCGCGTGGGAGAGGCGCGCATGATTATCAGTCATGAGGGAGTGGTTGGCTTGGAGTTATACATTGCAAGAGGTGCTTGGTAATGATGGTCCAAAAAATGAAGCTCGAGCGTTTTTAAGGTTTGCCGAGGCTTTGTCACGGTACGTCATAGCGCCAACTTACATTGACGATATCCTCTTCATTGAGCTTCATATAGTGACCAAATATCGGAAATTTTACTTTAATTCTCAGACCTATCTTAAACGGTTAAGTAATATAGAGATAACAAAGCATAAGAGGAAGCCGATGAATTCCTTCTCATCAAATGCGACAAGTACTGATTGCCTAATTCTACTCTCATCTAGCTATACCAGAAAGTTATTCTACCGCCCAATTGAGTACTGCACTATCTCCTTCCCAGAAAAACGATCTTTCATAACGTCATCACCTATAAACTATCGTTATATCAAGAAGCCTCTCGATTTCAACACCCAAAAAGAACCTGTATTCACCAACGCCGTAATGGTTCACGCCCATCCAAGTGCGATCTCATACGCTCTTCAAATGCTCACATAATTGTACACTCCCTGTCTGGGATATCCTTCCCATTCCCTATAGCTTCTGCATCCTTGTGGTGGTGATGGTGGTGATGCGAATGCTGCGTTTTATCTGTGCCCTCCTCAGGTCCCTTGCCCCTATTCTTAAAGATCTCTCTCTTGCTCCGAGTTCGAGATGGTCTGTTGTCTTCTGGTTTCAAGCCATTGACCTCAGTGGTAGAAGGAGTAAGTTCATCTACGGTGATCTTAGTCGTTGTATCCACCTTATTCAAAAATTCTTTGCTTCGCATTAAACCTAATCTAGAGAAGGTCGCGCTCATGCGGCCTTCTCCCGAGACGCTCGTCGGGCGGCTCTTGCTGCCGGACTTGGTAAAACGTGCAGCTGCTCGTGACATTCGCTGGGCTGTCGTTTCATCATTTGGAGTAGCTGGGGCGGAGACAGAGCTGGTTCCTTGGACACTCGGAACACTTCCAAGACTGGTCTCGGTAAAAGTAACACTTGGACGCCGATCCTCAGGGATGGTTTCTGTAATGCTGATACTAACTTCAGGCCTTTGACTATCTGTAGAGAGCCTAATGGCTGGAGTAGTTGCACCCGATACCACGCCGTCAAAGTAATCGTTTTGCTCAAGACTGCCTGCCGCTATGCTACTTGGATTAGATGACATCGTTTTGATAGTTACCCCAGAATCCGCGTATGAAGGGGGTTGTATCTCTGTTTGTGGCGATTCGTTGTACATCGGCTGGACCCGATAGAAGAGCAGATAGGGCATTTCCTCCTTCAAAGCCTTTTCGATATCGGCATATGACACCCGTTCAGATTCGTTCAAATCGTCGAATTTGATCCATCTTTGAATCGGATAATCCGGAGGCTGGCTAGGATCGTTTAGTTCCCTCATAGAGGTCTCGTCACCATCACCAGTTTCCTCGATTCCTCGAATGAACGCAATGTAATGGCCAGATTGAACCGATTTCCCGCGATGGCATATAACGGATTGCAGTGAGAGTTTAAAGTCGCCAATCAGTTGCCCATTTTCTTCAACCTCTTCGTCATCTACAAAATGTGGAAGCCGGATATCTAATGGGATATCAATGTATGTATTCTTTCGAGTCGCTTGACCATCGGCTGAGTACGCATATCGTTTTAGGCATATGCCGAGCACCGGGCGAGAATTTGCGAAATGTGCAGCCACTTCAGCGTCACTCGAAGCCGAATTCAGAGTGTACCAAGCTTCACGTTGCTATTAGCATACCTGTTCAACATCAACAGACCAAAAACTTACGTATAAGGTTGAAAAACTGCCACGCAGGCATAAGAACCTCCTTTCTAATCGATCCTTTCCGCATTGAACCAAGCCGCGGTCTAGCACTTGCCGGACTTGACGGTTCACCTTCTTCTTCGTCCGCAGCGATTACTCGATGGCGGATGATGCTGGTAGTTGACGAGCGGTGACGACCGGTAGGTGGCGGAAAAGATGAGGGTAACGGCGCAGATAACGGTGATATTGGTGTGTCGGGTGAAGACACTGCAGACTCCGTAGACTCTATATGGGAAGCTGTTCCTTTGTCAAGCGAGAGGGATCTTCCAGATCGCAGAGAGGAGATTGTTCCCGACCGCTCAAGCCGTCTGACGACTTCAATGCGGTTGTTGAAGTAATTCTCCAGACAATCTTCCAACTGTATTGTCCGACCATTTGTAGGCTCATCTGGCACGGCCACTTCTAGCAGGCGCTCATAAATAAATTTATGATCATCTGTCGCATCTTCTGTACCAGTATGATATATATCCATCTTTAAGGTGAGGAGGGGTAACTGTAATTTCTCTGTGATAAAACTGAAGGCTTCGGAAGTATCTTGCTGTTGTACATATCCAGCTTCTTCCCACCCGCAGTCTTTGAGAGCAGCCTGCAAATCGTTGGTCTGCATTCACCTGTTAGTATGTGAAGACAAGTTAGCGAGAGTACAACTGACAATATCTGTCTGGATCAATTTTCCAGTCCTTAACATGTTGACCCACAACCGTATCAATGCTGCCAAACGCCTTCGTGGTTCATCTTCGAATTTCGTGTAGAGAATTGGCTCAAAGCTGCTGAGTCGGGCGAACATAGAGAAGAGCAGGGAATCAAGGTAGCAGGTGACATTTTTGCGATTTACGGCACCTGCCATGCTTATCTCCGGATTGTACGGCTTTATAACTCCATCAATGGCCTCTTGATACATGATAGCCATCTCAACTGCTTTATCGATATTTCCCTCTGCATACATAGAGTTGAGAGACTTGATAACGGTCGCTTCTGCCACATGTTCAAATCCACGATTCGCTAGAGCTTGCTTTACTGTTTGCACCTGGAATTTATTTAGCATTTCCTCAAAATAATACCATTCTCATGATAGTTACCTTGGTCGCAAACTCCTCCTCTTGCTTCTTCCGCCAACCTTCCGGTGATAATGGGTTTGATGGGTGATTCCAGGGCTGGCTCTATAATGTCGCATCCAGAAGTTAGCATCCCTGGCAAGGTATAATGAGGAACACGTTCCGAGAAAGGGCGTGCAGAGAGGGAGTCGCCAATTACTGCTCTTCTTTCGTATTGCATTTATAAGGCGCTCCAAATTTCTCTCTCACAAGGTTGGGGAGGACGGGCGTTCACACCTCTTTATTTGCCTCTTTCTTTGCCTCTATGTCGGCTGACTTATCCCTAGATTTCTGTCGGCGGTGTGGATTGCCATCTTTGTCGCGCCGACTGAGAAGTCGGTTCATCTTCAGTTAAGGAGGAATTCCCTGGCTGTCTCCAGGAAGGATGGGGGTGGGTGCCTTGAAGGCGCTCTTGGAGGGGGGTTGTTTTGGAGAAGGTGCTTAGCGGGGCCCAGTGCCAGTCTTATCGCTGATCAAAGTCTCTCAAAAAGTCCATGGTATTGGGGCCGTGAGAATCAAACAGATGACGAGGTTCGAGGTCAGAAAAGCACAGCAAAACGGGGCCGGAGAGGCAACAACAAGTATGATATAAATGACTGCCTGTGGTGGTGGCTACGTAGTGGTGGTGGTCATCGGATTGCTGGTCACTCCTTCCCACAGAGCTGGGAGTCGCCAATTACGCACTGCCTTGGGGCGACCGCAGTCCCAACACCCCTGTGCAGCGGGAACGACGGAACGGTGCTAGGGCCGCGGTGCCGGATTTTCTGTCGTGCCGAGGTGGAAAAAACACCAGCTCACGGTATCATCAGACGTTCAAGGAGTTTGGCAGGCAGCAAGCTTCGGAACACACACTCGTTATGGCGCTGCGCGAATTGCCATCGATTCTTGGCCGCTCCGTGTCTGGCGATGTGCGGCGGTCTTCGCTGCTTCTCATGAGACAAGCCCGGAGATTCGCATCTCAGGAGGCCACAGGAACGGATGCTGCCTCTTCAGATTTACAAGAATTGGAATCACAATCATCTCTCACTGCCTCTCAACCTTCAGCGGATGTGGTCAAAACCTATGATCCCGTGAAGCGAGCTCAGTCCCGAAGAAACCAGCTCCCCTCTAGCAGGTAAGGCCGCAATTGCAGAAGAGCCATTACAACATCCAATTGACACTGCCCTTAGATATCAGTACAAATCACCAAGGTACTATCGCGGTCCTCTTCACCCCCATCAACCTCCTCCATCCTCTGATCCGGCATCTCGTCTTTTTGTACCGGGGCCATTCGCGAATTCCCGGCTTGAACAAACCTATCAATCCACAATTGCCCACGACTTGTTGACCCTCACATACAACCACAAACCACCAGGGACCGTTACTGCCCCGAAAGCCGACCGTCTCAGATCTTGGGACGACTCATCCCCATATCACAAGAACAGACCTAAGCGTGGACCTCGTGGAGCTGATGTTCTCGGCTTGATAGAGAAGGATATCACATTCCGCAACGTACCAAAGATTGAATCTATCACCGTGCATAGTATGGTTAAGGGGGCCATCGAAGATTCTGCACATCTTCATGTTGCAGGGATCATGATCCAGGCAGTTACAGGTGTAAGACCTTCTGTTCACAAGGCAAAACACAGCGTTGCCCAATTTGGAATTCGTGAAGGAAAAGCTATTTCTCTGACTTCGACTCTGTACGGCGAGCAAGCTTATGAGTTTCTCGACAAGTGCATCAACCTTGTGTTTCCGCGGATCAAGGATTGGCCTGGTATTAAGGGTAAGGACCTTCAATTGGCTTGCTGTTGGACTCAAGCTCACATTTTACAGGAACCACTGGCGATAGCAGTGGTAATATAAGCTGGGGTTTTGACAGAGAAGCAGCTATTCTCTTCCCGGAGGTTGAGGTTAACTACGATGTAAGTCGCTTGGTATCAGACGTTTACTTCGGAGCTAATATTCCACTAGATGTATCCACCGAAGATGATTCCTGGATTCCATGTCACTGTAAAAACAAGTGCAAGATCTGATCGACATGCGAGACTGCTCCTAGGTGCGATGGGTGTGCCTTTCTACGGAAAATTGGTGAATTAAAAGTGTATTGGGTACCAAGGTATAGAGGGAACGCGCAGCTTATTATATATCCATCCAATGTACATTATGTATACCATAGAAGCATATAAATTATATGATATCTTGTTCAACTATCATTAGCTCAACCATACTGCGGAGTTTAATTTGCTGACCAGACCAAAATTTTCGTCGCAAACCATTTTCAGCTCCAAGGATGGCCCCTTTGATTGTAAGATCCTTGCGTGCATCTCAATAATCAGGGAAAACTGCACAAAATTCAAAAAAAAAAAAAATCCCCCAAAAAATAATCCAATGATCAGGCTGGGGCTCGATCCCAGGACCTTCTCGGTATTGAATGTTAAACATTAATGTTAACGAGATGTGATAACCAACTACACCACCCGACCCTTTTGGATGTTGATCGTATCCCTATTCCTAGCTATAAAATAAAACCTCAGAATCCCAATTTACACTGAACAAAGTGGATACTTCCTTGTACCAATCCACTTCACATCACTGTGGGTTGACACATTAACTGCTGATCAACGACTGCGTCCCTCATGCAAGGCTGAAGGGTTTCGCTTGTTCTGCAGAGCGTTCCGCTCTCAATGCAATTTTCTTTTTCGAAACACAAGGACAGGCTATACTATCTTGCCAACCCAGGATCTGCTAAAATTTCTCCAGCAGAAAACCCATAGCTTTCTAGCTCTTGGAAACATATAGCATCGTATTTCAAAAGAGAACGCAAATGACCTTATAATGTCATTTGCTCAATCCTGCTCGCAGGCTCTCACTTCCCTCACTGCCGTCGATGAACTCCTCACGCTGGCAAACCACCGCAACAAGAACCAACACCGGCTAGCCAAATGGTGGAAAGAATTCTCGCAGCTCCGGCGACACATTGGGAAACTGATCTATGAACTCTCTGATCCTAGGTTAGGACTACAGTTTGAATCTGTTGCGCCGAGAAAAAAGAAACCCAAGAGCGACAAGGCAAAGGAATCACGTGAGAGAGTTGAGCAGAGAGTAGAGTTTCTTGGAGACGTCCTAATTCCGGAATGTTATATGTGAGTGCCTGCTGTGGTAGTTTCTNAAGTATTANGACNCCAAGAAATATATTGACTTCGATTCTAATTGTGATGAATAGGTCATTTTCTAATGTGGTGGCGGACAACCAATATTCAGCTCTCGGATTGCTTCTGATAGGATGTCTAGCTCGAATACAGAAGGCTATTAAGCCGCTGAAAAGAGTTGAAGAAGTAGAAGAAGCTGTCGAACAAGAATATTTAATTCCGCACAAGGTGGATGAGATAGATCTAGGAGAGAAGATTTCCAGAGATCACGTCCATGAAGTAGTACATGCTGAACCTAAGGATGTGTCTGATTGTAGAGATGATGGCAGGACCAGAGAGACAAATATGGGTACTGATATGGATAGACAAGAAGAAGAAGTGACGAAACTACCCAAGAGAGAGAAGAAAGGAAAGCATGGTGCAATGGAAGATGATCAGGCGAAGAAAACGAGCTCTATTGACTCGAGTCTTACTAAACGGCCGAAGAAGAAGAGGAAAAAGGGTGACGCATTTGATGATTTATTTGCCGGTTTAATGTAATAATATACTACAATAGTCGCAACAATCTCCCCTGGGAAAATTGAGCTGGAGTTTGGTTTAGCGAAGTCGAGGCGTCAGGACCGGGAGGAAAGGATTTTACACCTCTTTCAACTATATGTTCCCCTAATGGTGTAGAGCAATGAGGAAAAGGTCAGACATAGTGGATAGACATAAAAGGAACGTATACTCTAGAACATGATACTGGGTATTCGACAGGTCTGTTTATATCTAAACGGAGCAAACTTGTTATCGTTATACTCGCACAGCTTCATTCCAACACTAGTTCGTTGAGCCAGCGATTTATTCAACTTCCTCTGAAAGACATTATTGGCTTGTCTTTGTTGGTTAGGAATCATATTGGATATGCGGACGCTGTTATAAGATCTCCATCCGTAGCATTTCAAAGAGCCGCCGTATGCAAGCAGATAGAGCTTTTTTGCAACCAACAGAAAGAAAATTTTGTCATATTTTACACTACCAATAATAGAACAGAATAAGCAAACAAAGGTGTGCTCCGTTCCAGTGAGAGAAGGGATAGCAAGAGTATTTCTACAGAAACTCCTGTGCCCCTTCCGCGCGCGCATTTAAGATACCCAACACCGTCCAGTAACAGCGGGAAGGCTGCCTTATCTTCTTCAAGAAACCCATCTCTGCTCTCTTCACATCCAAGATCCAAAACTTACACTTCTTCGCTGATAGGTTCATCAACCTTCATCTCGACAGTCTCACTTCCATCCACGGGCGGCTCAACAACAGGTCGAGCTCTACTGGCTTCCAATATCCATGCTTCCTCCATAGCTAATTTCCTTCTGAATACTCTAAGCCATCGTTGAGCCCACTGGCGTATCATACTTTCTTCCTCTGTATCTCCGTCTCCGCTCTCAATAGCTTGATCCTTCGACCCTGTGGCCCAAGACGTCAAACTGTCGTCCATCAGTGTGAAGAGGTCTTTCATTGCAGCTCTTTCTCGTTGGATTGTCTCTTCTAGAACATCCTTTTGCTCTGGAAGTAGACCAGGTGCGTTTTTGGCCATCACGACTTGGCGAAGTCTTCCAGTTACTTTACCGATTGTGGATGCGACCATTTCGTAGACCCAGGATTCAGCTAGAAGATGGCCCTTTTCTGTTAATGCCCATTCGATAACACTGACCGGAGTGAGAATAGTGTAATTGAGGAGCTTGTCTACAATGTTAACTCCGATACCCGGTTGATACTTCCAGTACTCCATGACGGATGTAATAATCTGGCGACGTGCCACTGCTGACGCGGGACCAATTGCAAGGAGACGATCTTTGCAGCGTTCGATGCAAGAGAGCACATGAGAAAGAGATTTAGAACCGATATAACAGATGGCTGTTACGTAAACATCGGTTGAGGCAACAAGAGGATCCAATTTCAATGAGAGCGCTTGGGTGGAGATGGTCTCGATAACAGGCTGGATCTGATCTTCCGGGGATTTCTTTCGCAGCAACTGCATGATTTCTCTCCCCTCAGGAGCAAAAGGAGTATCTTAGGTTTGCATTAATTAGTGAACTCTGCATAAGTCAAGAACAAGCTTACCATCGTTATCATATTTAAAATCAGGAGTATCCTTTTCTTTTTCTTCCGAAATTAAGGCCTGATATGGCTCTGGCAATGTACCCTTGATTCTCTGCGCAAAGCTGAGTCTAATCTCCTTGTCCAAGGCACCAACAATGAAAGATTTTCTGGGATCTAGGCTGGAAAGCTCAACGTCATCTACCCATTCCGTCCATTTCCAGGTGAAGCCAAAGTTACTAAGATGGTGAGAAAACCAATCCATGAACCTGAAGCTTAACTCAAGATCCATGGCGTCGAGATTCCTGTAGAGATAACGGATGGCACGACCAAGACTTGGCGCAATAGCTGCAGGCGCAATCTTGCAAGCTTCTGTGAGCACCGAATGGTAATAGACGAGTTTATGCTCTGGAGTTGGCAGTTGGAATAACTGTGAAAAGACCGCATCCACTGCAACATCTTCAGGTTTCCAAGTCGATCTGTCACCCTCGAGCTCGCGTAATCTGTCGAAAGGAGTAGCTCTCTTGACGAATGTGCCCGGAGAAAAGAAGCAATCGAGGTCAATCAAGAATCGAGCCGCAGCTACCCTGTTAAAGTCCAGAATATTGATTGTATCCACCAGTGCATCCCTCAGCAGAGAAGATCCAATATCTGTTGTAGCTGGCACGGTCTCAACATCTTGATTCGCATACACGGAAAGGTAGACCTCAGGAAACAGGGGTCTTGGACCGACGCTGAGGGTATCTGGCAATGTAATGGAGGGAAGCGGATGTTTGGGAGCAACCAACAAAGCATCAGCCTCATCTGGACCATAGAGAAACTTCCACGGCCGTGGAAGACAGGTCAGTTCCCAGCCATTGGCGGCCTCTGCTTGTAGTTGCTTTTGAAGCAAGCTGAGAACACTTTGAGGAGGGACCGCCGCAGCATCTTCCTTGCCGTTATCAGGATATGGGTCGACTAGTGCTTGTAACGCGTGAGGTTCTGAAGCGATGATATCTGTGTTATCGACCATGTTGGCAGCTTTCTCCTGAGCATCCGTTGCTGAGGAAGCCATGATATATGGAATTGTAAAAAGGATGATCTTGACTAGCTCAATTCCGATAGTCTGTACGACTTGAGAATTAGTCTCATATCTGAGCCGTCATCGACTGTGCAAGTCGATGAAATAGAAGGATGAAACTTACATCATCGTTATTTTCCGTCTGAAGTTCGACTGCCTTCGTAAACAGATCCTGCAGCACAGCAAACACTCCATCAGCCTCCAAGAGACCCTGCAAAGAGCCTAGGAACTTCAGGTAAAGCTTGACTCCTCTCCAATCCCCACTTGCAATGGCACTGGTGGTGGCTTCCGCAGTCTTTGCAAGCAAATCGTCAACCATCTCAGGTTTCGTAGTATTGATCACCAGCACCACGGCAGCGACGAATGGGGTCTTGAATGGTTGCTCAACCACGAGCTGTAGCGCAAGATCGTAGAAGCTATTGCGGACATCCAAATTCTCATAGTTCTCTGCTACTGTCTTCGCGATGGACAGGACCTCGTCCTCAATGCGACGAAGCGGGGATTCAGCAATGGCAAGCAGCTGCTTCCGGATGCGGACTGGGAATGGCTCTTCATAACGTCTGCGCTGTGGCCTGCGGTCATAATCATCTTCATCTGCATAGATGGATTGAACGTCAGCCTCGTAAATTTTTAGGGCCGTTTGGAAGGAGTAAACTGTCTAGTTCAACTCAACCAGGAAAAGACCTAGGAAATTGCAGACACACCTCTGTATCTTCTTTTCCGGTTGCCGTAGCCCCCACGGCCCCCGCGCGGTCTCGAGTCGTAATCGGCCATGATCGCGGTTGCGGTGGGCAGGCAATGCTGTGTGTATCCTCTGTTGAATTTGAGGCAGAGTTAGTTACCAAACAGAGCATCGCGTCCAGCGAACGTGACGTTTCGGGAAAGGTGAGGTAGCTATAACGCCTTTATGCCTTAAAATCAAGGCAACAGTAATACCTGGCTCTGTTACACACCTTTTTGTTACATGCGTTTGATAAAAGCGCACATATTCCGAGATCGTTGGCCGATCTTATTGTACTAAATTGGAGGATTCGAATCAAGGGGCTCAAAGCGTGAATGCAGCATGCTGTGGTAGGGTAAAGGAGCTACTAGGCTCCGACATATTGACGTGATCCCAGCAAGAGACCCTTTACCATTCTAGATTTGAGAATCAAGACCGACAGCATCTCAATAGTGAAACAAATACACATCGATATCTCACGGGACGTGAACAGTTACGAGACTCAGCTATGTTTAGGTGCTCTACACATTATATTGCTACTAGTCTATTTCACATGAGATGGTTGGTACAGGGAAGCGCGCGCGGAAATGGCATGTCCCAGACAGCAATACTAACAATGTGACTCAAGAGCCATTAGAACCGTAGAATTAGTGTAACATCGCGACGACATATCCTCGTCATTACACGAGGAAGGATGATCTGTAATGAGGACTCTCATCGGCAATGTATTCAGGGTCGAGGTGTTAAACTCTTGCTCAGCCAACAGCTCCAGGCCGACGATACTCCCCTGTAAGTCTCAAGGCCACCAGAATAGAAAATAGAGTCTGAACCATGTACTTATTCTCTCCGCATATTACCCGCTAAAATTTGACAAGTTTGTGGTTCTGCAGTAGTTAGCACAAAGGGCATGGTCCAAGTTGGCCAGGGTATTAAGGCAGTAATACACAGTAGTTTTTAAGAATGGTTGCCATTTACGTCATAGGACACAGATATCTGGGAAAGTCAATTGCTGTTTGTATATGCAAGTCAAGAAGATCTGGGCGATCGAAATGATCTGGAATTGGGAATTCGTGTCACCTAAATTACAGGCGTCAGTGGCAAGAGATAAACGACTGTGCTGAAAGTTACGGCGGGAGCAGGTTTCTCGTTTAGGAATGTTAAAATAATCTTTGATGATCTGCTGCACGAAGCCAAACCCTTTTGATTGCCGCTACTGACACAATAGGACCAGACCACGCAGTGAAAGATGAGAAGAAACTAATATCTTTTGATCATGCCAGCCAGCCAACCTTAAGCCCCGAGGCAAAATCGAGAAACCGAGATCAAGTTCGCCAATCCCAAGTGTTGGAACCATTAGACCCAAATTCCATGCATTGCATTCTCTTGTAAACACAAACCGTGTCTCAATGTCTCATGATATGTAGGTACGCCCCGACTTTGAACTCCCTGGTTGGAAGGGATGAAGAGAGAGAAAAGAGGACCAGCCGCCAATCAACACCCATCTTGCTGTTGCCTGCTTGTTCGCGAGCTTGAAGTAGTTTTTTTGGTCATCAAAGAAAGGGGATAGACACAAATGGTGGGACAAGAAGAGAAGAATTTCAAGAGCCATTTCCCATCATGCAAAAAAATGAACAATTCTATAAGGTTTTCTTTCCAGAAGAAGGAACGATATCACTGAGGCGCTACGATTCCATGCTCGAGTCGGTGGGAAATCTTGCAAAGGTTCACATTTGTCCGTCCTCCTTGTAAGAGAGCCCGGGGGGAATTCCGTAGATAGAACTGAAGAAAATTCAAGCTCAGTGGGAAATACTTTTTCATCTCTTTCGTACCCTGGTATTCCCTGCAACCCAATAATTCATACCATCATAGATTCAGTAGCCTCGAACACATTAATTTTTCTCGCAGTTTTTCGTAGACCGATCAATCATCCGCAAAGCTATAGATGCAGCGCAGACCGGTAAATCTTCGAGAAGGACTAAGGGGGTGGGTTGGGAGTATGCCCCGCAACAAATCTGACTTGACCTAGAGCCGAAATCTTGCTGAGCAAATGGCAGAACCATTCATTCATCATTCATTCGCGTAGACCGATTTCAGTCCAAGCGAGCCATCATCTCCTCTTTCGTCAATGGTGTAAAGTTATCGATATCGAGTCCTCGAGCGGCCAGAACAGGTCTGATGTGGGCTGGAACCAACTGTTGGTTGAGCCGTGGGGCAATGGACAGCTCTGTTCTACTGTTAGCATGCTGTGGCACGAGAGAGAGCGAGAAGTGCCAAAACTAGGACTTACCATGACGTGAAAAATCGAAGAGCGGGGGCAAGTCCCTGATCGGGCCGTTTGGATGGCGAGAATCCGGAAGCCTGGTGTTCGGATCTCTGAGTTCGTTAAAGAATGGGTGAACCATGGCGTCAATAGCTGCGAGACGCTCTGTGGGAGTGTATTCCAAAAGGCTTGAGATAAGATCAATGGCGGTGGCATCGGCCTTGCGGAATACCTTGTTAAATGGATGAGGTTTGATTTGAGGGAACTTGTGCTCCATGTAATTCGGGTTCATTGTTCGGATCTGATCTCTGGTGGGCGTACCAAGCACTTTGATGATCTCAACCAGCTGGTCGATACCGGATTCTCCTGGGAAGAGCGGTTGGCCGAGCATCAGTTCTGCCATGACACAGCCCGTCGACCAGACGTCTACAAGACGAGTTAGTGGATTTCACAGGAAAATTCGGGACGAAGAATCGAACATACCGATCTTGGTGGTATAGTTCGTGGCACCAAAGATCAACTCTGGAGCTCTGTAATATCTAGAGCAAATGTAGGAAACATTCGGCTCGTTTTCGACGAGGATCTTGGCACTCCCGAAATCACAAAGTTTCAGTATGCCGGTGGCTGGATCTAAGAGAAGATTTTGCGGCTTGATGTCACGATGGCAGATGCCTTGCGAGTGGATGTAGGCGAGCGCTCGGAAGAGTTGGTAGGTATACAGCTTGACCTCGAGGATGGGCATCGTCGTCTTCAGCTTGCTGAAGTATCGTGACGCCCGGTAGACTGTCTCGGGGACAAACTCTTGTACCAGGTTGAGGTAGACTTCATCCTTCTATTTCCCATCAGACATTAGCTGAGCCCCATACTATTGCTCGACACCGTAGGATGAGAGGAATGTGCCTTACTCTTTCACCATTTGAATAGTAGAACGCCTTTAATTCGACGATGTTTGGGTGGCGGACAATACGCATGATCTGGAGCTCACGGTTCTGGAATCATGTCAGCAACGGCCTCCTCCACAGCAATGCGTCGCCGAGCGGGGGAGCGGGCACCCACCTTGAACCTCTTGTCTTGCAACACACGCTTGATCGCAGCATCCTCGCCTGAGGGCGACAGCTTGGTCTGGAAGACGACGCCGAATGATCCGTTACCTACGATCTTGCACTGAGTGTATTGCATGTCTCGAGTCTCGCCGGTGAGACCGTCCTGGACCTTTTCGCGAATGACTTCTGCGAACCGAGAAAAGTTAGCCCGCAAAACTATATGAGGCCGAAGACGTGGGGCTTGGGGTATTGCTTACCTCCCATCCTTAGACTATTGAAGGCAGCTGGCCGGTTTTGCGACATCGTCAGGTGCCAAACACCGATGTTATCGTTGAAAGTGCGGCGAGGTGGAAGCGAAGAATGTCGTGCAGAGGGGGAGGGTGGCTCGCGCGAAGTCCGTGGTGGGCAATTGAAATCAGCTGCGGCCGATAATCGTAGTCTAAATCTCCGACACCGAAGATCGCAAAGACCGTGCTGCTGCTGTTGCTATCGCTGTTGCGGGATTTTGCTTGTTGCTTGGGCTTAGTTGCAGCGGTTGTTGCTGTTGCTGGTGGTGACGAGTGATGATGATGCTGATGCTGCTCGTAACGTGACGACCCAGCAAAAGGTATTCGATCACACAGAAAACCCAAGTGACGCTGGGCGGAAGAATAGCCGAAGCGAGACTGAGGCTGAGGGCCAGTTGAGTCTAGCGGAAGGCAGCGTTGAGGGGTAGCTGAGAGAGAGAGAACAGAGAGAGAACAGACAAAGAGCAGCGAGCCGGGGAAGCGTCCAGGTCTTGTCGGTGTGCGTGGCCGTACAATTCGATCAGAAGAGATGGAGCGCGGCTGTTTCTGGGGGGAGGACACGATGCGGAGGTGGGTGGATGGTTGAGATTTGGTCTGATCAGGTCAGATTCCAGCAGCGTTGGTTTGGGGGGAAAAAAAGGCCGTGGAGCAGACGAGAAGACAGGAGGGCCGTTAAGAGCAGGGCCGTGGATGCACAGCGTGTTTAGGTAAGGCACGAAAGAGGGTCAAGTCCTGAGATGCGGCAGACCTGGCTCTGCTCACGCGCTCGCTCTGGAGAATGACCAGTTTGTTGGACGACTAATCGAGCTGGAGCTGGCGTGAATGGGTGGTGGGTGGGACGCTGGTGCTGTGGTGCGGACCTTAGCAGCAGCGCGGTCCAGGACTGGCGGCGGGCAATTACAAGTCAAAAACCCAGCGCGGCCTCTTACGTCGCGAGTTGCTCTGACCGTGAGCAAGGGCAGGTCGTCTGGGGGAGCCGCGGTGCTGGGTGCTCGGGGTGCGTGGAGCTGTCGTGGAGCTGTCGTGTAGCTGGGAGGCAGGAGGAGGAGCTGTTCGAGGGCAAGCAGGTGCAAGATCGAGAGGGGAGGCTGCTCTCTTTTTGTGCGTTTTGCAGTTTTTTTGGCCCTGTGCGGTGGGTGATGGATTTGATCATTCACCAGCCCAAAGGACGGGTTCTTGCACCGCGCGCTGACTGGTGGTTGAGGGGATGGCGGGCGGGCTATGGGTCGCTTAGCACCGTAGCGCCGCTGGACTGACGTTGCGCTGCTCTTAGCTGCAGCAGCACGACCGGGGGGGTTGCTCCAACCTTTTGCTGGCTCGTGTGTGGTGGAGCGCCCGCACGCACGAGCAAGATCAGAGCAGCAGGTCCTGCAGCCCCAGTCGCAGGAGTCCCGTACCGTATGGCCGCCGTGCACCAGCAGAGAGACCGACGCCCAGGGAGGTCGGAGGAGAAGAAAGGGAAAGGGGGGAGGCACTGGGCGGTTACGCTGGCTGACTTGGGCCTGACAATGCTGACCGACGGCTCTGACACTGGGGGATGCTTCGGTGGTGGCCGGAGCAGCACTCAACCACGTCGTGACCCGGCAGGCCAAGCGGATGTGTGTGTGATGGGGGATGCCTTGAGATGGCGACGCACGACGTAAGGAATTGGCTGGGCTGGATGCCACGCACGAGGCACTGGGTACGGGTCTACCAAGATGGATGGGGCTCTACTGAGTAGGGGGAAACGAGAGGCGGGAAGAGACTTGATGAGGAGAGAGGAAATAATAATACAGATTCGGAAGCCCATGGAGCAGCCCAGCCCAGTCTTCAATGGGGGCAAAAAAATCCGGCACGCTGTCCGGGCGAACAAAAAACCCCATCACCGAAGTTCACTTGATGTTGAATGAAGTCCTGGACCGCTTAGGGCAGCAAGCATCTGGTCGCCTGGTCCTGAGGGGCTGGCACTCGTCTGGGTTTACAGAGCATGAACCTTGCCAAACATGGCAAGCTCCTTCAGGCTTTGTTGCGCGCTGGACGACCAGGTCAACGAGAGCGGTGTTGGCCAGGCTTGTTTCCTGTTGACAATTGCCTGCTTCCGGCATGTACGACAGGGTCTTCAGTGGCTGCCAGTGCTGGGGACCTCGGACGCGCGAGATTGTGGGGAGGCGAAAAGGTAGTCGATCAGGTCGAAGGGGAAAACAGATGACGAGCGCAGCAGCACTTCACCACTGGCCGTAGCAGAGTGTCAAGGTGTGACCGGCACACCTGGAGGCCTGGATGGGCCGAGGGCCAATTGGTACGGACTTCAACCTCCATCACTCCGTATCCGGTTCGACGCGGTGCATGAGCGATGAATCTAATTGCTGCTGCCGCAATGCGGTTGTAGCATCGTCGGTCTTGGTGGGAAGCATTGCCGTGACACTGCCAGCTAATTACCAGATAACAAAAAGCCCAATTCGTGCAGGTCCCTTCCCTCTCCACAATAGCTCCAGCATCGACAGCTTTTTTAGTTTAACTGCTTCCAGTAACCACCACAAGTGCATTGTTAAGCAGCTTGATGGATCCGGCTACGATTGTCCACAGGTGGCAGGGGGCGCAGCATCATTTTTCCTTCCCGCTCGTGACATGCAAAACAATAAGAAATAAGTCAGGAGCTCAGGAACCTTTCTCTCCTTTGCCTCCGCCAATTAATCACGGCTTCCATCTGTTTCATCGGGCAAGACTCATTGTCTCGCTCAATTTGGTCCTCCGCCACCGCCCTTGCGCATATATGTCGAGCCAGAGCTTCTGCCCAGGTGACGAGAGCGATGCGTCCGTCGTACAATGACCGACAGTCCAGGTCCAACATGGAAATATTGCAGTTGAGGCGGCGACCAGACTCCATGGAAGTGGTTTAAGGCGCACGACGAGGGTGGATGGTTCGCGATCATGGGACCAGAATTTGTAAATCCCCGGAAGCCCCTGGGCGACTCGACCCCTCCACTGCACGCGCCAATCGCCGCCCCCATTGCAACGATCCGCTGTCCTCCCTTCTGGCCCCAGCACTGCATCACAACGCATTCATTCCTGTGCGTGGGCACGGCATTGCATGAAGAGGCATTACCAGCAACGATTCGTGTTGTCCTGCTGCAGGTTCAGATGCGTGCGTATTCCCATGCTGTAATAGTCATCTCGTGGCCTGCACCAGCACTGAGTGCATAGGTGTCTGGAGCTACGCATTTCTTACTCAAAAGACCTAGCTACGACAGTACCATAAAGGGTGAGACTGTGCCTCGACCAGCTGTGCAAAAGGCGGAGTAACCGCCGTTGTGGCCGATCTCACTTGTCTAATATTTTTGGTTGTCCAAGAACTCACAGAAGGGCTGGAAGAAGTGCCGAAACTGCTATGCTCTGTACCGAGGAGGCACAACGTGCATGGTGCTTCGGCTGCATTCAATCATATTCAAGGCTTAGAGCTACAGCAATCCCCCTTTAAAGTAGAATTGTACAAAACTGTACAGTGCAATGAGGCGAGTATACGTCATGAAGAGGCCATTTCCGTGAAGATCTTCTCCTAGAAGCTGTTGCAGAATTATGCCCTATCACGAGAGCACAGAAGCATCGAAATTCTGCGCTGCTTCCGAAATGATGCCGGCTTTGGGACACAACACTACAGTAGTTGTACACAGGCATTCTTTAGCAGTAGCATGTGTGTCTCGAAGATTTGCATCTATCGCGAGCTCGGCCAGTTCCGTTGCTGCGTGCAAATTTCGATTTGCGGCTGTGCTTCCAGTGGGTTGATTTGCTGAGAGAGATTTCAGGCTCAGAGCAGCCAAGCAACCATACCTAATGTAAGGTACAGTACGAGTAGTGCGTTCTCGTCTTACGATTTTGCTGGGGTCATGTCCGCAGAATACGACTCCTGGACTTTTTGATATCAAGATCCAGTAGCTAGTTAGTTCACAAACCCACGTACTCACCACTGGGTTCAAGCGGCGTCCAAGCCATCTGGTCAAGCACAGGCCAGGCGCCAGCCAGCCTCGTGCTCCGTCCTAATACGACCGAATAAAATCTTTGACGCGCTCGTGGCCATAAGAAAACATATGACGGGGGCTAGATTCGAATTTCCGTACGGGGATGACTCTGCCGGAAGCATTGACCACGCATCATCTGTAGCTCCTGCCCAGGCAGACCCTGGATGAGGATAAGCTCTCGAGGCTCTCTACGGTGCGACAATCCTGACGCCGTCTAGGGCATTGTCCGTGCAGTAGGAGACTCTATGTCCATAGCGAGGAGCGAAAAGCGGTCGATCATTATCTCTGGCTACTATCGAACCAGGTTAAAAGGTCAAGCAGGAGCTACTGTGCATGTTCGCGATGCTCCTAGGCCTGGCGCAAGAAGAAGCTCACCACCCGCCAAGCGATTCACAGGCAGAAGCAGTGCTGCACGTGCGCGCCAGGCCAATGAGCGGTGATACCAAGCAGTTGGAATAGCTCAGAGCTCGAAATAGGTTCCAGCTTCCGGACGACCCTAGCAGCCTCGAAATAGACACAAAAAGGAGGCGATTTCATGCGTCTACGAGGTCGCGCAGGGCCAACCAGACGGAAGAAGATGGTGCTAAGTCCGGTCACGGGTCTTCTTACTCACCAAACTCCTTTGGGAGATGAGCAAGGTTGCCTCAGCTAGGACTAAAAGGTAGCTTGCTCGCGGTCTACGGCAACAATATAATCTCCTAGCTTGAGGCCAGAAAGGACGTCAAGTCTATATCTGTATTCCGCATTTCTGTTGTCGACTGGCTCAACGAATTGTTATAGCGAGTGATGTTTGGCAAAGGCCGGCCTACGGCGGAGTCCAACCCCAGCTCCAACTCCAGAGACCTGAGACTGTACATCGAAAATCCGGAGGCGAATAGGCTTGGCAAATCTCCCTTGTAGCACTGTAAAACGACAAGAGGGTACTCGTACCGTACTGCCAAAGTATTGATCCAGGGCCGTACGATTATGACAATATTGTCGATATCCAGACAAGGGAAGGTGGCCCCACCCTCGTCACCCCTTCTCTATCAACGTGCCCAGCTCCGCTTTTCAAGGAGATTCCTTAGCCGCTCCACAGTGCGCTCGTGACCTGCCCCTGTCTGGGACACGCCCCATGGGATGAGCTTCCACGATCGCTGGTGGATCCGTGCCTCTTGAGATCCAGTTCACTGGCGCCGGCTTTTTATGTAAGGAAAGTCACGTTTCCTAGAAAAATTGTGGAGCAGCTTTACTGCGTCGAGAACGGGCAGACGACGTCGATGTTCGCGCAACAACGACCTCGATTCGGTGGTGGATGGGCGTAACAAAAGCCTTCTCCCCCATCACAAGGGCTACCAATGATTATCCGTCGAATGTAAGCCGAATGCTGCGAGCTCGGCCCAGCACGGAACGGTCCTTGGCAAGGTTTGAGTTTGAGGCAGCCTCGACAGCTCCGACCCGGCTTGCAATAATGCTCGGATGACTGCCGCGGACGGGATCCTAGCTAACAGCGAGTGTTCTCTTCTCACTACTGAGCATAATCTCCGTAAAGGAGAATAGCCACTTATCAGGGGACGATACCCAGGAATCAAGCGCGGCATCGACATTTCCAAGTTTCAACGCCTCGCTAACAAGTACAGGAGCTAAACGTCAGATTTTTGCTCTCGCGGTGTCCAGACCGTCGAGGAGAGGCAAGAGCTCGAGCCATCGCCAAATTACACTTCGTAGCTATTCTCATAGCTGATACTCGAACCTTCTTCGAAACTCTACTCTCAAAAGATTTGTAGGCGATAAAATTATGCCAATGACGGTGGTCGTATCTGGATACATCCCAGTTTGGACACACACCAGCCCAACGCCGCCAGTAGAAGATGGCCAGACTGAAACTCGGCTCCAGCCATCTCTATGCTCTCCAGGATCCGTTAACCCTAACTGTTTATTGTCCCAAAGACGATCAACGGGCCAGTGTGAGATGCATGGAAGGAGCGTGCCGATTCGTGCACCTCTGACCACCATCTTTCAAATCCAAGCGCGCGATTATCAGATATGTGACGACACTTTGCAGCCTTCGTACAGTGCAGACTTGTGTGCGGGAGGATGCTGGGTGGTAGCAGCTGCCTGGGTCGTAAATGACAGGTCAGGGATGAAAAGCCCGACGCTGTGCTCTTTGATTATTCTGCAAATGGCCCTCCCCTAGGCCAGCCCAGGGCGCAATTCCAACCAAACCCCGCAGAAGCCATCGACTCGTCGACTACCCGTCCCGGGCGGGGTAATGGGGAGATGATGATCATCATGAGAGCAATAGTTACAAATTGCCAGGAAGCAAACAAGGACTCGACCCAAAGAGCGAAACAGCAGCAATCCCACCATTTCAACAGCACAAGGTGGTATCTGACAAACTCGGATGATCTAAAAGCCTCCCGTCACTATGCACACAATAATTGCCCGCATTTCCCTATCTCTTTTTAGCTTCGCTCCAGTCGTCGAGGCCGACGTGCACTTTGCCAGCTTTTGAGGCTTGTGCCATCCACTCATCTGCAAACGCATCGCTACGTCGGCGTCAGCAAGCCCTGATCGTCGCCACCACTTACACACCCTCTTTCATTTCTTGGATGCATTCGGCCATACAGCTGCACCTGGACAAGCACCGAATACCACTACAGCTGTCGTATTGGCCGTCTGTCTGCCCCTTGCCGGTCCTTTTCTGGCGAAGGACCGCTTTACGGAGTTTTACCCAACAGCTGGCAGATGTGTTCGGACAGTATCAACAATCTGTTTCTCAAGTGTTTGTTGTGGGCATGCATATGTACATTTGCGGATCTCCCTTATGTCTTGTTTGCTTTTTCCTTCGAGGGAACGGATCCACGTAAATCAAATCAGTCTTTGGCACCAGGTACCCGACCTATGGTACCCTCAGTTTCCAGGCTAGCTCTGGATCTGCAATCTGCAGTCTGCATTTCTATGTCAGCAGCGGATACGGTAGGTAATTCAGGAGTTAGTCAAGTGATTACTTCCTCCTTAATTATCAGATTCCCAGCAGACACTACAACCAAGCTGCCCATTTTTTCCTGATGTCAAAGTTAGCATGTGACTCGCCTCTGTTTACTCTTTGCTTGCATTACAACTATCCGTCATTAGAAGCGACAATGACCTAAAAGATTATCACCTTAAAGTTTGTTCCGATATTGGCGAACATCCTATCATTTGCAACTGTTTCAGTGGTTGATCCTGCTTTTCGCTTTCTCGTGGATTCGCAATATCATTTGCATGGGTCTATCATTTGCTGCAGCATACACATTTCGAGGTAGTTACAGACACGCGTGTAGGTTCCGATGTTGAGTGTGCCCCGCGTCTCAATTAGCATAGAAAGTGCATCTTAGAGCTGAACACGTCGATGATGCCTGTCCCTAAATTTTCGTCTATACCTCATCTGGAGTTCGCGCTGATAGACATGATCAATCGCGTTAGTACGCATTATGAATCTATGCTTCAATTATCTCCCTTTCCAATCATCCCGAAGGACAGGAGGCATCGTTCCGCATGTGGCACAACTCCTAAAAAATTTCTCAAGGTGCATGAAGGATCTTCGATTGGCTAGCAACATGCATATGTCTTGTGTGCAAGGAGCAAGCACTCTCAAAATCTTTCCCCTCCCCAGTATATCTATTTGAGCTGTTGTCAATATGCAGAGTCTGTGGGTCTCGTTGATACCTGACCTGTTATTTTCTTACTTTGTCGCTTGCGTGAAACATGCAGCCAATGTTGGACTGCAGCCATTGTATCTGATCTGCTGCTGTAAGGATACTCCTTCTTTTCTTTTGTGCATCTGTGATTCATTCCTGTCCTCAGGAGTAACAAGGCTACTTGATAATCTATGTCGTTGATCGATCCAGAAACAGCGTGGAAGGAGGGATTGGTAAGACCTTCTGCATCACCTAACTATTCGGTTTCTTTGCGAGGAGTTTCGCGCCTCAACTCCTAAGCGTGTCTTGAGCTTATTATTTTACAAAATGCGGAATAACATCAGTCGTATCCGATTTGACTTGAATTCGACTTTTTACGTGCCGGTTCTGAGAGGTCAATGGAGATACGCAGAATGCGCTTTGTACACTACGTGGCTTCGCCTCGTAGAAGCGTGGCAGACCCCATCTGCAAGCCTCTTCAATCTCTCCCCGTATCACAATCCATGTAGGAACGGTCAGGCTTTCGTATCCTTGTTCCTGGTCAGAGGATTAGGTAGGTACACAGGATTTCTATACCCAAGCTATGCCTTCATTCGTCTCCCTTGGATCCAGATCCCTTAATACAGAATCAATTAGCCCGAGATCCGAAAAAGGTGCTGGAAGCTGGAAGGTGGTAAAGGCCGAGAGTGGCGTCATACCTCAGGTAGGCTTGGGCATCGCCAGCTTTGGAAATCAAATCTATAGAATATTCGAAATATAAGCGGTTGTCGTTTTCGACCTGTGATATTCTAGCAACAATAGAAGATAGATGGAGGCTGTCGTTTGCCGGAATTTGGGAAATTCTGTGAAGATGAGGCCTTTCTGCGCTGAGAATAATTCCACTTGAAAGTTTAATTCTTGAGGGATTGACTGTATAAATACGACATGATCATTGCGTTATGCAAGGTTTGGCTGACACATCCTGCGCTGTAGATACTGTAGATGCAAAATATTGTATTTGTATAGTATTTAAACAGTAGCCCTAATTAAGTACACCGGACTGCAGCAGAAAGAGGCAAGATTTCAGCAGTAACAGATGCCAATCTCTGGGATTGGTTTAATGTCTTCTGTAATTAGACAAAAACTGAGCTGAAATTATGATAATTGGGGATGACTGGAGAGTATTCGTCCATTTTAGCAAGAGGCACTTGGTCCTTCCTATTTCCCTCCATGATTGTATGGGTGCGAGGCGGTCATGTCGTCATAGCCGAACTCTGTTCAGATCGTTCAGCCTTCTCCTAGGCGGAGAAAAAGTTGACTGGGTAAATTTTTTTGGTCCCGCTTCAACTTTCAGCCTCGTCAGATGATCCCGACCACTTTCTTTCCCCCGCCCCTTCCCCCCTGGTCTTAAATATTCCGAGGCATCATATATAGCATTGCTCTATGTATATGACGATGAGTGTTATCATCCGTCCGGCGTATCTCGCTACGGGTGGGAATAGACACCCTTCGGCAGCGGATTGGGACAGTGACTCGGGGGTTCTGGCCTATGGTGCAGATAGGAATATTGCCCTTTGGAACCCTGAGGTCAGTGGATATTTTCATTTATCTGCTCGTTTTTTCCAGTAGCTTCCATTCATATATTCTTGGAGATAGTTAGCCTGTGGCAGAGCGGTGGAAAGACCGTTCTTATAGAGCGGACTGGATATTTGAAAATAAATGTCTTCCCTTTACGCTCATCCTTTTCTGGTTGCATGATGGCATGAAAATTGCTGATTCGGTTGATATCTAGAGTCCTGATAACAGAGGCGTCTATCATCTGCTCCAGAGTCATTCTGGTACGGTGAACGTTGTGAAATTCTTCTCAGCGCAAAACCTTCTTCTCAGCGGGTCTGCTGATGGTAAGATTAAGCTCTGGAAGAAAGCAGATACTTCCAAGGGCTACGAGTGTATTCAGACTATCTCGGATCATAATGCCTCAGTTAATTGTCTGGCTGTTCCTAATTCAGGTATGCTATTTGCCTCTGGAGCCGCTGATGGAATTGTTAAAATATGGAGTCTCGATGAGAGCGGTGTCGCGCAGCTGAAGCAGTCCATTACTATCACACCCAGATTATTTCCTCTAGCTTTGGCTCTTTATTCTTTGCCTGGGGCATCTGATTCATATACACTTGCCGTGGGTGGGACTAAGGATATCGTACAGCTCTATGTGTTAGACTCCTCTTTGGAGTCTAAGGGGTTTCAACTTCAGGCAAATTTGACTGGTCATGAAGGATGGATACGATCCCTCGACTTTGTAAGAGAAAATAACTCCGGAGAGGGTGATCTATTGCTTGCATCAGCGAGCCAAGACAAGTATATTCGTCTCTGGAGAATACATCAAGGCAAAGAATTACCAGCAGCCGCGGCATCTGCAGACCCGGCTCTTGGAGCTTTCATGCCTGGCAAGATCTTGTCAAACAAAGCTCACCGATTCAAAGCTCAAACCCTGGACTTTTCAGCGACTTTTGAGGCGCTTCTTTTTGGACATGAAGATTGGATTTACAGTGCCAGGTGGCGTACTGATGGAAAACAATTACAACTCCTCTCTGCTTCTGCTGATAACTCTCTTGCAATCTGGGAATCAGACCCAACTTCTGGTATCTGGGTGACAATAGCAAGATTAGGTGAAATCAGCGCTGAAAAAGGATCTACAACCGCAACAGGGAGTACTGGCGGTTTCTGGACCGGGCTGTGGTCTCCTTCGGGTGATACCGTTGTCTGCCTTGGAAGGACGGGAAGTTGGAGGCGATGGGCGTTAAACAGAGCACAGGACAGGTGGAACCAAGGTGTGGGAATTAGTGGTCATACTCGATCAATTACTGGTATATCGTGGTCGAAGAATGGAGATTATCTTCTTTCCACTAGTCTCGATCAGACAACCAGACTACATGCCGTATGGAAGCGCGATACAAAAGAAACGTGGCACGAGATGTCGAGGCCCCAAATCCACGGTTACGATCTCAACTGCATTAACAGTCTTGGCGAAAGACAGTTTGTTTCCGGAGCTGATGAGAAGCTGCTCCGAGTTTTCGAGGAGCCCAAAGCAGTTGCCAATCTTTTGCACAAGTTATGCGGCATTGGCAGTCAGTCGAGCGTGGAGGATATGCCAGACGCAGCGAATATGCCAGTGCTTGGCCTCTCCAATAAAGCAATAGAAACAGTCGGTGACGATGAAGATATCTCGAGTGGATATCACGGTATCAACAATAGTAATGATAGAGACGCTATTGATCCTGCATCTATTGTTCACAAGTCGACGCTAGATCTTGATCATCCTCCGTTAGAGGAGCACCTGTCACGACACACTCTCTGGCCTGAAGTGGAAAAACTCTATGGCCACGGCTATGAGATTTCTACGCTTGCTGCAAGTCATGATGGAACTGTAATAGCCACCGCTTGCAAAGCAAGTTCGATCGATCAAGCAGTTATCCGGCCTTATGAAACAAAGGAATGGCATGAAATCAAGCCACCTTTAGCAGCTCATTCTTTAACCGTCACCAGATTAAGATTCTCTAAAGAGGATAAATACTTGCTTAGTGTGGGGCGAGATCGACAATGGGCTGTTTTCCAACGAAGTGAAGAAAGTAGGGACATCTACAAATTGATGGAATCAAACCCAAAGGGCCACTCCAGAATGATCCTTGACGCTGATTGGGCTCCTACTTCCTTCCCGGTATTCGCTACAGCGGGTAGAGATAAATCAGTCAAAGTATGGGCAAAGGGAGCAGAAGGATCCACCGAAAGTTTTAGCTGTGTAAAGACGATTTCAGAGGAGCATCCCGTTACGGCAATCAGCTTTCTTGATGCGGCTATTAACGATGATGTGGTTTACCTGGCTGTAGGAACAGAGAATGGTAAGGTTAGAATCTATAGTATCAGTACTAAGAGTAGCTTTTTGGTGACTTCGAATGAAACATTAGACAAAGGGTAAGTATTCGGGATTCAATTTTTGTATGAGAACGATTACTGATTTGGGACAGGGGTGAGCTTGACACATCAAAAGCAGTTACACAGCTGGCATGGAAACCTACTTTGGTGACTAAGGATGCAAAGGTTGATATGACGCTTGCAATTGCAAGTGAGGATTGCTCCTTAAGAATATATTCTCTTAGCAGTTTCTAATAGACGACTGTTGAGAGGCCGCCGAGTATAAAATCCCGCGTGATATTCTATCATATCAGTTGAACACCCGTTAAGAGGGTGACCCAAGCGCGCCAAATACATTTCTCCTCTAGTGTTGAATCCCTAATTCCCTTCATGAACGCCTGTTGAATGGTTTCAAATCCTATGTTGAAGCGCTTCCATGTATAAACCTTATTTCCCAAGGACCTTGCAGTATGTTAAATGCCGCGCCAGTAATGCAACCACAACGAAAGATTCATGCATGCTCAAAAGGTAGCGTTCAGACAAAACGATTACACCCAGCTCGCCTTGAGACTTTTTACCATATCTTGCTCTATTCTGGTTTCTTTTCGCTGCCATAGCCTCCGATTCCACCATCGGCATACGTCTTACCCTCGCTTCCAACTAAGTTTCTAGGTCCCCTCTCCTTCAAATCACCTTTCAGCCAGGTGAGGACTAACTCTCCTAACCTGCTATTTCCAGTCTCTGTCACTTTACGCGCAATGTCAAATTGCTCCACGGCACCCCATTCCTTCACCTTGCCCAAGCTCATGTGTACCAAATGCGTGGGCCAACCAGCAAGATTGTCCAAGATATGCGTAGCATACACGATGGTGCAATTTCTCTTCTCAGTCTCACTCTTCAGCCAGTTCAGGAAATTACTCCTGCTCAGCAGATCCAGATCAACGGTAACCTCATCGAGAAGCAAGACCCACCATGGCCTAACAAGACCCATCGCGAGCTGCACACGTCTTCGCTCACCGTCGGACACTGCGTGCATCCTCCATCCCAGGTCAATGTCAAGCACCTGAACTAGCTCATCGCGACGATCAGGGTACGCATCTCCACCGACACTTGTCAGCAATTCCTTGACGCCAATGTCGGTCCGTACGATCGGATTCAGCACCCATTCTAGTCCCAAGTAAGTGATGCCTGATATAGAATCTTTGAAAGGGTCGAGGCCGTTAATGGATATGCTTCCGGACGGTGCGAGGCGTTTTCCAGCCAGTAGGCGAAGAAGAGTGGTTTTTCCAGCACCATTGGCGCCGATTAACAGTGTACGGCTATTTGGTGGCAGTGAGACACTGACATCTGTGAGGCCGAGGGAGTGGTCCTGGAAGGCATAAGAGAGGCTGTGCGTTTGGATGGATGGGGCGGGGGCTGACGGATCAGCCGATAAAGAGGACATTGTGGAGAATGGTGGTCGGTGAGAGGTCGGGAATGTCGTGAATCCAATAGAGAGGACAGAGAGCGTTGCGATATACTTTATTTCATGGGCGAGTGGTGGTGATCTTTTTTGATGTGGTTTGCTAAAATTTCAGCCTTGGTTGCGGCATTACCGTCATCACCTTATCGCTCAGTAATCGCAATAGTGGAGTGGAAAGGCGCAAAGGATATCTGAGCAGACCACCAAAAAAGATAACTACCTAAAATCTTTCGAGAACCTCCCCCACGCAATATTGCGCTTCTGCTAAGCTTGCCCATGCAATTACTGGATCCTGACGGTTTCTCGAAGTGCTGGAACGCAGAAAGATACGAGGCTGACACTCAGCCTTGCGAGGGGCATTGCACACGGCACAGCATGTCTTGAGAACACCATTGCTAAAAATATTGATCTTGTGATGGTGTTATAGGGTTCTGACCACTGATCAGAGACGATATTAATTTGGAATGATATTATTCGGCGCGTACAATGGATGAATACAAAATTACTTTGTTGTAAGAGTATAGTTTTCTCGTGCACATATAGGTGTGTGTAGACTCTTGTGCTAGCTATATCTGTAGCTGTGTCAACTGGCTACTGTACTTAAAACACTTAATTTATGCTATCAATTTCAAGGTACACCCGAGTATCTTAAGTGTGACCTATCGAGTGTACCTGCACAACCGGGTTTTACAAGCATTCTACAAAAAGTGCTAGAATATCTCGCGGGAGATAATGTTACTTTTTGAACACAATTGTGCTTCTATGCAGATAATTCAGCTAATTTTTCTTAATTATATGATCTTAACATGAAATATAGTCACGGAAAAATAGACTTGAGAACTTGTAAAGGCCGGTAGGACTTTCGAATCATCCGGCATGAACGAGAAAACACAGGGTCTTGTCTCGAGTCCTTAGAGAAATCTCCAGATTCTACTACACAATTAACAATAATAGATACATAATACAAAAATCTTAGGGAGGTTTATCATGCGAATCCTAAGACCACACCAGGATGTAGTCCGTAGGCCTGTATAGGAAGGGAGCTGCGAGCATCTTGGAGCCTAGGGAGGAACGTCTTCAACTGAGGTTGGAAACGGCTCTTGATACTATCTTGCGCAGCTTCAACGAGATCAGGGCACTATGGCCACTCACCACATCTGATTCAGACCGCAAGCAACGCCACGGACCGCGCGACCAGGTCTTGCGGTTTGTCTGCGGCGGCATCTGTGCAGATGTGCAACAAAAGGTCGGGTCAGTGGCGACGGCCCATCCCTTGTGTCCAGCCAAGACCTATAGGAACCTAATCCGGGTTTTGATGCCTTGTCCACAAGGTTCAAACAAATTTTAACTGGAATCCGCGAGAACGGACGAGAACCGGCAGGTAGCCTCATTTGTCACATCTGGGGGGAATATTCCTTGTGCATCTGCATTACTCACTTCCAGTCAGTTGCAACATTGTCTCGTCGTTTGTTACATATCAGTGTAGGATTCTAGCTGCGACGTACCGCGCATTTTCCTCCTGGCAATACGACTTCCGCAAACCAGCAAGAATCGTTTACGGATATTTTTACTTTTTTCCGACGCCTCTCACTAGACACAAACACCTCGAAATATAGACAAATCTACTCGTCAAGATGGATAAAAGTCTCAACGAATTATTGAAATGGGGGATTGAAAACTCTTCCACGACTGCGAACGATCCCTCTGCCGCACCCCCGACCAACCGCGGTCTTGATGCGGACGTCCTGAACGCACTCCTTGGCGGACCCAGTGACGCCGAGCTCATGAAGGCAGCCATGGAAATCATTCACTCTACTGACGCAGAGGTCACGCTCGACGACAAATTGGTAGCCTTCGACAACTTTGAGCAGCTGATCGAGAGCCTTGACAATGCGAACAACATGGAGCAGTTGGCACTGTGGCCACCACTGCTGAGCTGCCTGCGGAATGAGGAGGCTGAGATCCGGAAGATGGCGGCATGGTGTGTGGGCACGGCGGTGCAGAATAATGAAAAGAGCCAAGAGAAATTGCTTGCCAATGGCGGAATCCCTCCTCTGGTGGACCTTGCCACCAAGGAGGCGGAAGGAGATGCCGTCAAGAGGAAGGCGGTCTATGCTCTGAGTAGCGCCGCAAGGAATTATCAGCCTGCTATGGATGAGTTGGTGAAGGAGCTGAATAAGTTGGGAAAGGAGACGGCAAGCGTAGATGCCGCGGATATGGAAGCTTGTGATGAGCTTATCGCAAGCTTGAGGGAGTCTTTGAACACAGCATAAATACGGATGAGGCGTGGGTATTACGGTTCCAGGAGAGAAGTTGATTTTTGCATCATCTGGAGTTCAAGGCGTTCAAGGCGTTCAAGACGTGGGCAAAATTATGGGTATATACGGCACTTGGGCGGAAGATATTTGTCCAGATATCTGTTTTAGAGTCTCCAAGCTTGGCAATGTTGTATTGCAGGATAATATCCAAGAACGGTGTCAAGCCACAAGATTACAACATGAGTCAGTTATTCTCCTTTTGTCGTCCGATCTTGGTAACCGTGACATATCATCGTGATGTCGTACATCCTTGATAGTGGGTCTGCTTCCAATAATCCGACA
Organism: Scytalidium sp. 3C; assembly: GCA_000743665.3. Classification (NCBI taxonomy): domain Eukaryota; kingdom Fungi; phylum Ascomycota; class Leotiomycetes; genus Scytalidium; species Scytalidium sp. 3C. Next base: position 140,519 of record JMRO03000038.1, on the reverse strand, counting down.
TTACGGCTAGTGGTTGCCGACCTCCCGGAAAGTACTTTGACGAGCTGGATGGAAAAGGAGATATTAGACAAGATATTAAGCTTAAAGAAAAAGACACATATACAATATGTGAATGATTGCGTATGCTTTTGGCCACAATGGCACCCAGATGGCGAGGTTATAGATAGAGAGGCTTGAGCACGAGGACACAAATATATCAACTTTCCCAAATAGATCTTAGTCTTGGTGGTCTTGCGGAGGCAAAAACCTTAATGCAACAGTCGAAAGAATATAGAAGGAACAGCAATTGATATTATATGAGGATCCGTTACATGCAGTGTGCTGGATCATCCCATCTCGTGCCATTCTGCTTTGGCCACAGATGTATATTCTTACCCCACCATTGGCGAATACCCCTCCATAAATGCGCAAAGCGCCACCGCGGTTACCGTAAAACCCTGACGCACTATCGTCTTTCTATGATTTCCCCAGTCCCAGCCATCTCGACAAGATGTGCTTTATGGGGTGGCTGGGAGAGGCTAGAAAATTTTTATCGACCTCATCTCTAGGACAGCCAATATGGAGTTATTATCAACAAGGCAGCCGTATTTCGTGGCTTCGGAGAGGCAACGGGACAGCAGAGTTTTAAGGATGGCAATGCTACAGACTTTCCAAGAGCAGCAGCCTATCTTGCTACCTTAGTTCATGTTCTCATGATGCGCGCTGCTTACGCACGCCTTGTAATTAAAGCACGGGAAGCTCAAGCAGTTCGAGANTAAGGGAGTCAGGAACTGTCAAGGATGACCTCTTCGCTGATGCATTGATTTGGAAGCCTGGCTTGGAGAGGAAGCTGACAACAGAAGTAACGATGCCCAGAGCTTTGCTAGCACCAACAAGTACATGGAGACGTAGCTTAACGCGCGGTTGGAGGTCGACCGTCTTTTGCGTCCGTGGTCAAGCTGCGGTTGCCTCGGACCCTCTTGTCCCTTTGGGTGGTCGCATGTTGTAATTTTAGGCGGAGTCGGTGTGTTGACGATGATCCAGCAGCAGGCTGCGGTGCAGCGCCTCTGTTGAGCCACGAATACAGCGAGAGCTCGTACAGAGGTAGTGACGAAGCCGATATGGCCTATACTCGAGCTGATTTGTCACTTGGTAGGCTCTGCTCCACCGGCTTTTCTCACGTAAACTCGATTCCTCCGCCGCCGCCTGGAAGGTGCTGGGCCAGCTTTCGCCAGCGCGGCGATGCAGCCAACTCTCCTTCCCTAAAGCGGCCATAGCCCTCTCGACTAGGTGAGGTCGTCTCGCCTCCCGCAGTCGCGGCCCACAGAAACGAACTTTAGGTCGTGACATGCGGTATCGTCGCTCACCTACCTTCTCTTCGACTTAACTTCTCCATCTTCTCCCCTATTCCGTGAAGCAAGACTAACTTGTTGTCGGTATCGACCATCGTTCTTCTTCATTACACTCCTCTACCCTTCCCCCATCTCGCTTTCGATCCTCTTATCGTTGCGAGAACCCCTCACCGCCATCTCCCACCAACACACTTCTGAATAGTCTCTTAGTTGTCCATAGCAGCCATGGAAGGTGCGTCCATCGCAACTCTCATCCATCACCGGTGTTACCGTCCCGGCGCATCACGATTAAGCTTGATGATTCAATGCTAACATACTTGCCCATTTACAGAAGAAGTTGCAGCTCTCGTCATTGACAATGGGTAAGCTTCCCCACCCCCTACCGCCGGCTCAGCTGAAGGATGCAATTGCTGTGGGAGGCAGCACAACCACGAGCTTGGAAGACCCAGACTATTTGGGTCATGTCAATCTATGACCATTAAGCTTTTTTACGGTGTTGCTGACGATTTCTTTCCTCTCATCTAGCTCTGGAATGTGCAAGGCTGGTTTCGCTGGTGATGATGCTCCACGAGCCGTTTTCCGTAAGCTCCACTTCCAACAACAACATCTTGTGAAGGCCAGAAAAGCATCTGTGCCTACATAAGATTACGTGCATATCACAAAGATATTTTCTAACCAGTGGAATAGCTTCCATTGTCGGACGTCCTCGTCACCATGGGTAAGGAACTGCTTACCCCGCTATGTTGCCTGCTACAGCGGCAGACCCGGAATTATAAGACTGATGAGAATTACAGTATCATGATTGGTATGGGTCAAAAGGACTCCTATGTCGGTGATGAGGCTCAGTCAAAGCGTGGTATTCTTACCCTCAGATATCCCATTGAGCACGGTGTCGTCACCAACTGGGATGACATGGAGAAGATCTGGCACCACACCTTCTACAACGAGCTCCGTGTAGCTCCTGAGGAACACCCAGTCCTTCTGACTGAGGCTCCTATCAACCCCAAGTCCAACAGAGAAAAGATGACCCAGATCGTCTTCGAGACCTTCAACGCACCAGCTTTCTACGTCTCCATCCAGGCCGTCCTCTCTCTCTACGCTTCCGGTCGTACCACCGGTATCGTTCTCGACTCTGGTGACGGAGTTACCCACGTTGTCCCCATCTACGAAGGTTTCTCTCTTCCTCACGCCATTGCTCGTGTGGATATGGCTGGTCGTGATTTGACCGACTACCTGATGAAGATCTTGGCTGAGCGAGGCTACACCTTCTCCACCACTGCCGAGCGAGAAATCGTCCGTGACATCAAGGAGAAGCTCTGCTACGTTGCTCTCGACTTCGAGCAGGAAATCCAGACCGCCAGCCAGAGCTCCAGCTTGGAGAAGTCCTATGAGCTTCCTGACGGACAGGTCATCACCATCGGTAACGAGCGATTCCGTGCTCCTGAGGCTCTCTTCCAGCCAAGCGTTTTGGGTCTTGAGAGCGGTGGTATTCACGTTACCACCTTCAACTCCATCATGAAGTGTGATGTTGATGTTCGTAAGGATCTGTATGGTAACATTGTCATGGTAAGTGCCTCTTAAAGTTCCCGAATCCTCAATCTGATGCGGCTAACACTCTTTGACAGTCTGGTGGAACCACCATGTACCCAGGTATCTCCGACCGTATGCAGAAGGAAATCACTGCTCTTGCTCCATCCTCCATGAAGGTCAAGATCATTGCTCCACCAGAGCGAAAGTACTCTGTCTGGATCGGTGGTTCCATTCTCGCCTCCCTGTCTACCTTCCAGCAAATGTGGATCTCCAAGCAGGAGTACGACGAGAGGTACGTTCTCACCTACAAAGCATTTGCCAATACATATACTGATAAATCTTCAGCGGTCCATCCATTGTTCACAGAAAGTGCTTCTAAGTCAGGGACATTCTTCGCTGGTAGTTGTTGGCAGAGCTTTTTTTAAAAATGGGCGGGCTGGTCACGGGTTTCATGCTTTCAGCGCGAGTTGTACTAAACGCTTTGCTCTTCCTGTGACCCTTATGGCGCAGCTCCATGGTGTAGTCGGAGCGCTTATGGTAGTATCAATGCATTCGATTCCGTAAAATTCTGTCTTGCATTATCGAAGTGATATCTGTGAATGCTTATCTCTTAGATTTCAACGCTCATATGGCCCGTAGGTTGTGGACATCCAAACTCACCTGAGACGAAAATGTCAAAATCTGTGATACCATGCGTTATTTTGACAACGCGGACGTTATGGACTACTTGTTATGAATTATATGTTATCTATCCCACAGTAATTTGTGTAGGACATTCTCTCCATAATAATATAAGGATCGGTCCTACATGCAACTTCGCGAGAGCATATTTTTGGAATCACCAACAAACTATTGGGGGTGGCCGGTTTTAGCTCCATTCCTTATGCTTAGATATGATTTAGCGGTTGAAATTCAGATTTCAGCAGGCGGCAAGCACTCAGCTTATAAGGAAAGTGCATATCATGAAAGTAATCTGGAAATTTGAAACAGATAAATTTAGCTCAAACTTAGCTTCTACAAGAAAGTTCTAATGCACAAGTGAGAGAGTTGTCGTTCTTGGTTCAGAAGTGGTCCACAATTCGGCTGCATCCGACCCCAAATCTCCTGGAGCTTCCTACACCTTAAATATAGTTAACGTCTCAGAATAACAGTACAGCCTCTCGCCCTGAACAGGACTGCGCAGCGCCTGCAGATGGCGTTTATACACAAATCACATCGACACCGATAGCAGTAAAGCGCCATGTCACGCAATGGGTATGGAGGGCTGGGGGAGGATCCATATACTAATGGCAACAGCAACGGATACGGATCGACAAGCAACAATGGCGCCGACTACGATCCCTACGGTGATAGATACAGCACGCCTGCGACGTCGGCGCCTACAGCTCCAGCGCCGGTAACTGCCTACTCTCGATCGCGGGTCATGACGGAGAGCAGAGCAGAGAAGCAGATCAGCGATGTGCTGGAACATATCAGGGCGGAATGGCCAGCTATGTGCGCAGATGACTGCATACCTGTCCATCTGGCGCTCCAGCTCCTCGACACCAGCTCCGTAGGTCGAGCGCATGATTACCAGAAGTTTGAGAACTCGCACCGATATCTGCAGGACTCGCTCAAGGCAATTGTGCACGAACACCACCAAGGATTCAACAGCTCCATAGGAACGTTCCATAAGATCCAGTCGAGCATACAGGCATCGCAGAAGCGGGTGAGAGTGCTAAAGGAGTCATTGAATCAGTCCAAAGTCAGTCTTGCCAGTACAGACCCTGAGATTCGCAAGTTGGCCGTGGCTTCGCACTCTTATGAGGAGATCGTTCATACACTCTCTGAAATTGAGGAGCTACGGCTTGTTCCGGATCAGTTGGAGGCGCGGATATCAGAGAAGCGGTTTTTAACCGCAGTTGGAATCCTTCAGAAAGCGTTGAGGCGGATCAGAGCGCCTGAGCTGGATGGAATAGGAGCTTTGAACGAGTTGCGGAATTACTTTGCCAATCAGGAAGCGGCATTGATGGATATCCTGACTGAGGAGCTCCATGATCATTTATACCTGAAATCTCCCTACTGTCAGGAGCGCTGGCAGACTCTCGCAAAGATGAATGGCGGGGGTGTGAAGGGTAAACAGGAAAACGTGGCCACGATGAAGCCGTTCTATGAAGTATTGGATGGTATGGATCTCACGGAACCAATGGTTGAGGATCCGTCAAGGAACCCTGAAGCGGATACGTTTTACTATATTGAGCTCCTTGTGGAAGCGTTGAATAAGCTTGGCAGACTGGAATCCGCCGTGAACAATATTAAACAACGACTCCCAGTTGAGCTGTTTGCTATCGTCAATGAAACGAATAGTGAGGCTGATCAGAAACACCCAAGCTCCCTACGCGGCGGGATATCAAGTGCGCAAGGCAAGGATATTTTTGGCACTAGGGAGGCCGGCATGCGTGCTGATGCTATTGACGACCTGCTTCGGAACTTATATGGGAAATTCGAAGCTATTGCTGAAGGTCACCGTGTCTTCCATGACGTGGTGAAATCCATTCTGCGAAGGGAAGGGACTACTGACTCATCACCGCTGCTCGGTAGCTTTAGAGAGTTATGGAACTTGTATCAGAATGAGATTCGCTCTCTCCTTCACAACTATGTTACTTCTGACGCCGATCTATATCAATTCAGCTCTTCTCCCCGACAAGGCCCTGATGGTGGCAGGCACGGCGGTAGAGGGGAAGTGCTGTTCCAATTTTCAGATACCGACGCAAAATCAGTTGGCATGAAGATAGAATATCAAGACCTGGAAGGTATTATTAAAGCTGCAGTTCCAGGACTGATGTCTGGTTCTCACCGCGGGGCAGACGGCAAAAGGCAGCAGAGGTATTTGACGGATAGTTCATTGGGACGAGCTGGGTCTCGACGCATCAACAGCACTGCCGCTTACGACAGCAAGCTCGGCGGCAGTGCAACTCAGAAGTCGCTCGTTGAACCTAGCGTGTTTAACATGAGCTTATTATTACCGCCTACGATCGCATTTTTGCAGCGTTTGAAGAATATCGTACCGCCTAGCTCCGATATTGTTACAAGTACTCTTACTTCATTTCTGGATAATTTCCTTGTCAATGTCTTCCTGCCTCAGCTGGAAGAGACTCTTGGAAAACTTAGTGACTCGGTATTTGAAGAGTCTGATGCTTTTCAACAAGATCCTACCTGGGCAACCATTGCTCGGCGACCAGTATTTAAAGGCAGCTCCAATTTCTTCTCATTAATCACAGCGTTCTGCAGGATGTTGGACACAATCCCTCATGATCAAGCTCTCAGTCAGTTGATCATTACACAGATGATGAGGTACTACGACCGGTGTTTTGAATGGTTTAAATCGCTGGTATCACATGGTCGAGAGGCTGAGCAGCCCACACTGAAAACCTCTGCATCCTTCGCCACGGGACAAACCGAAGCACACGAGATCATGCAGAAGATTTGGGCGGCAGACGAAGGGGAGAAGCAGCAATTGCGTGAAAAGGAAATCGACGTACTCCTCTTACAGAGCAAGGAGCGACCGCTCACTAAAGAAGACATTATTACAGACCGTGAGGTCATATCTTCTCTCTGTGTACTTTACACGAGCATGAAATGGCTTGCTACAAAGATCGAACAGCTTCGAAGCATTACACGAAGTGAGGCTGACTCGTCTCGTGCATCGATGCAAAAGCCAACCAACAGGCGGTGGACGCTGCTGAACGGAGGGGCCAAGCCACTGGATTTGCAAAACCAGGTGTATCTCCCAATGACTCAGGAGACAGTCGTGTAAGTTCCGCACATACATTCTTTTTTCACTTCTCTTTTACAGCTTTGAGTCCTTTCTCTGACACTTATCATTTTGAAGGGCATTCGATTCAATTGTATCATCGTATCAAGATCTAGCTAGCAAGGCGCTTCTGACCCTGCATGCGGAAATTCGATGCCAAATACTTCAGTCTCTTGGAATTGCCATCTCTCCTGCCACAGCACCGTATGTTTTAGACCGAGCCGTTACAGAGCCAGACAGTTCCATCCTGTCACTCAACGCGGATCTAGTCTCATACGACGAAACAGTCTCCCTTGCCTTACCGCCCAAGGAAATTAACTTCATCCGCACCGGGTTGGGATTGCTGGTCGATACCTTCCTCGTGACGAACGCGAGCATGGTGAAGAGCATGAACAAGTTCGGCGTCGGGCGAATGCAGCTCAATATCCTGGTCTTGCAGCAGAACCTGAAAAATATCGAACCGGATGTCAATCTTTCCAGAGCAGCGAAGTATTATGAACTATTCGAGCAAGGAGCCGAAGCCATCGTCAATCTGGCCAAGGAGGGCAAAGAGCCCGAGGACGACAAGGGCAAGTTCACGTATGATGAGCTGAAGACGCTGGTGGAGTTGTGCTACAGCGAGCAACTTGCAAGTCCAGAGCGTGGCATCAGCACCGTTGCTCGCAGGCAGATGGGCGAGCAGTTGCTGCAACTGAGCGAGTACATGTGGCAGACCTAGAATTATCCTTGAACAGTCGATTTTTAGCATGGCACGGCGCGGTGCAGTCAATGAATGGGCTAGAGAGGCGTGTCTCGTTCTGCCGCACATGAGAAAAGCTGATTGGGATTTTGGAGTTTGGCTAGTTTTTTATCAGAATACTCCAGGGGAGGAAGGGATCCATGTATACTGCTGATTTTGTGTGTCCGCAATTAACTGAAAAAGAAGTGGAGGGGCCAGGCGAGAGACATGAAGTTATGAAATGTCATATATAGTTGCTGTAGCGTGTAGACGTCGTTTAAAAGGGGGGGGGGGNAAAGGGAGAACTGTAATGCATTTTCGCTCTTCCACGTGGATGCGTGCGCATTGTGACGCTGCTTAAACGTTTGATCCCTCGAATCCGTATTTTATGAGAATATATTGCTTACTTTTGGAAAAATACCTAGGTATAGATTCGTACTTTTTTGATCTACCTTCTAAAAACTACAATGCTCGAATACTTGCCTTTGTATTGATTCTTTAGTGGTGTCTTCCACTTCAGTCTTCCCTCTACTCAGCAAAGGAAGCCTGCACAATCCAGGCTAATTACCATACATCTCTCTCTGTCGCTCTTGCTTTATCAGCTAACGGGCGTGCATGCGTCGTAAGGGGAGGAAAGAGGCAAGCTGCGACGTCAAAGAGATCTCCCACGCGGTTTCATGTTTCCGTTTCCTCTCCTGTATATGCTTGACCTTTAGGAAATAACCAAGGCAGACATGGGTTTTGGAAGACCAAAACGAAAAAACTCCGAAAGTGAAGAAGATGCACGACTTTATTCGAAGTCAGAATACCAAGCTTTTCTGACCCGAGAATAGTCAAAGCCAGAGAAGCCTTATCATGTGAGTAATCTGTGGCTCACCCAAGTCTTATCGTCGCCACTGACCCAAACGAGCGAATCAGTTATGGATCAGTTAAATTATTATGAATGCAAGGCGGCATTGAAATTCAAAATTACGGAAGGTACTTCAGACCCCTACACAGCTAAGGGATGTTGCAGCAGCAATTGCCCGGGGCTATTTATATCACTCTTAACAGACATCACCATGCCTATAACAGGAGGAAAAAAAGGGAAAATGGTAAAACAGGATTTGCCTCCAGGCATTGAGTGACTTGCTGCGTACGTAGCCTGGCAGGCCCAACTTCATTCCTCGGAGTTGACCTGCGCGGTTGGGTTGGATTGATTGGTGATTAAACGTATCGCGTTTGGAGTGAGGTAAGTTCTGCGTAGCTGTATGGAGGCTATGTCTTTGGTGACTGTGTTGTGCTTTGTCAGGGGCAAATACCACGCCTAGGTGCTGTTGACGATAATTGGGCAGCGTGGGTTGATCTCGTGGACAGGATCGGTGGGTTTTCTGTTCCTCTGGGCGCACGAGAGTGTCCAGCACCTCTGGCCGACGGAAAGAGGCGATAAGGTCCGAGACATAGTTAGCAGCCTGCAATTGCCGATTATAAAATTTGCCCAACAGTCTCCTTCAAGGTCAACTATACTTAGATTCGAGCCGAGACTAGTGTTGCCGGTTTTGAAACCGGCTTTTCTTCCCTAGTTCTCCTTTTCTTCTTGGTCCGGAGGGAGAGTTGGTGTTGGGCTACGGGCATTTGATGGCAGCGATCAAACCACCGCAAACTGGGTCTGAGTGGCTCGAAGGGTGGGCTGGGGGGATGGGTGGCAAGAGACGAACCCCTGGGGGCCGGTGGAAGCACAATCGATCTGCAGGACACTTACCGGGACCGCGATGGCCGTTCACGCCGTAGTCCTGTGTGATGTCCTTTTTGCTTATGTTAGTCTGGAACAGGAACATTGACAGGAGGGCCCTGGTGGAGCGAGACGGCACGATGCCATTCTTTTCCCAGAGGGTGCTACGCCAGGCTCTCATGTCGCTCTCTTACAGTGCAGGAAGACGAGCGATTTGCAGTGCTTGAGCACTCCCACCGTCGCGTGGAGGTGGAAAAAAAGGGCTGGGCGGCGTTTACTGCTAGAGCCGCGGGTCTCAGGGCCTAACCCATGGCCCGGCGACCCCTAAAACACGCCATGATGGGTCCCTGGGGGCGCCTATTCTTTCAGTGATGGGGAGCGGCTTAGGCGTTGCTGTTCAGCGCCCTGACTCCCTACTCTGCGATCTGTGCCGCTGTAGGGAGCAGCGCTACGGTAGAGCCAGCAACGATCGCCGGGAGAAATTTTTTTCTCCGCCTTCGCAGACGTTCCAGATCCCAGAGGTCAGTTACTGTAGAGTCGATTCGACTTTGAATGGCCCGAGGATCAGAGGATTGGGGAAATGGCATTACAGCATTGCACTGTAGCATTGCAGCTCACGGCACCACCCTGTGCGAGTATGCGATAATTCACACGTAGCTTGGTGACGTGAGGTGACGTTGCTGCTGGCAGGTCGCCAAGTCGCACACCGGTCACGATTGGAGGCACGTAATTACTGGAGGCCCGGCAGCATGATATCCAGCCCCCGGACAGGAGCCCCAAAAACCTGTCTGGAACCCCCCAACTCATAACGCCCCGGATCTGAAATTCCTACATGCCGTTTGGGTAGTAATTCTCGTGGCGGGAATCCTCATGTTGGTCCGGAGCGCAACGTCGAAGTGGCGGCGGTGCTTCAGCTTGACTCGGGGGGCAGGGCAATGCCCGTGAGTGCCTCAGAAGCTGCGTTAGATGGGAGGGTTTAACGCTTCCCGGCAGCCGATGAGCGGTCGCGCAGAGGCAGAGATTAGTGGGCGTGGTGAGTGTGGAGGCATGGACGGCGGTGCTTGATTAAGGGTGACCGAAGCACCACCACGATGGTCACTGATCATTTGGCCATGCGAGCGAGGCCATTGACCCATGGGGGATGCCACCGATGGCCAGCGATCAAGACCCAGCCCAGAAGAAGCGCCGTGACTTCAACCCGTCTGGCATTGGTGTTCAGGAAGCAGAGGAACAGGAAACCCTTCCCCAGGGCGCGCACCCGCTCCTGGGTCGCTCTTGGGATGACGTGCCTCGGGGCCCTGTCGACAGCGGGCGAGGGACCTGGCACTCACGCACTCACGCACTTCACTGACAGCCCATTTATTAATGCGTAGACCTGCCCGCCCCGACTGCCCTCTTATCTTCGTCCCATTCCTGGCCCTTCCACGCTGCCCCGACCCAGACGCCGTCTCCTTTGCGCCTGCCGCCCCAAGGTCCCGTCACCACCGGGCCTCCGCGTGCTCTCACTCGCTGCTGGCGCCTCAGTTCGCGCAGGTGGTGGCCGCGTCGCCCCCCTTTGCTGCGGACGGTCTTGCGCCCGCTCGCTAGGCGCGCCCGAAGCAGCGTAGCGCGATCGCCTGCATTTTAAGGTGCGCTGCTGCTGCTCTGCCAAGCGGCAGCACGAGGGAAGCGTGGGAAGGAACTCGTCTACCGTTCCACACTAAGCCCCATTCGCCCGCCGCCCTCGACTAACCCCCGACTAAATACCACCTGCTGCGCGCGACGCAATATCAACCTCCGACTTCATCTTTTGCTGCTCCAGCTTCGGCTCTACACGCTCTCTCCTGTCCACCTGCTTCCTCTTCCTCCACACGCTCTCTTAGCCGCTTCTGTCCTTCTGCCGCCAGCCGGCCGTCAATCGTTGTTCTCCTCTGCCAAGCTGTCTGCCCCCAGTGTTGCGTCGCCAGATATGGCGTAAGTGTCATCCCTTTTCTTCCACAGTTTCCCCCCTCTCCCAGTTCCACGCGGCAGATGCTCTCCGATTCCCAACACCACAGGCCCCCAGCTGACCGGTGATGATATCCTGCAGGTTCTCGAATGCTGTCAAATCGTTCTGGCACACGCTGACCAGCTATGACCGACGTATGTCCTCCGCACCTGCCTGCTCCATCTCCAATATCTAACTATTTTTTTCCCTTCGGTGTAGATTCCTCGTTCAATTCCCCTTACCGCACCGGCCAGCACGTGCCGCTTTCCCAAGGCCGCAGTGAGCCTTTGACCTCTGTTGCTACGGCAGCTAATGAGTCGCGGGCCGACATCTCTTCTCCCTATGGTGAGGATCGCGGTGATGGGCTAACGGTGAATACCATGAACGGTTCCGCCTACCCGGGTTCGCCTCTGTCAGGAAACATGCAGAGCTCAGGAGGACATTCGCCATATTCCCCTGGCATGAGGTCCGCCTCCGCAGCCCGGAGACAGAGTGGCCATGAGGCAGACGGCGGTGCCCCCGGAGATATCCAGATGCAGGCCTTTCAGGAAGGGCTACCACCTCCCCCGCCCATTTCACACTCCTGGGAGAGAATTGACAACTGGGCCGAAGAGCACTACCCAGAACTATTTGATCAGTTGGGCGAGGGTTGTACGAACAATGACTTGAACGAACTCGAACACATGCTGGACTGCTCTCTTCCCATGGAGGTCCGTGAATCCCTGCAGATCCATGATGGTCAGGAACGTGGTGGCATACCTACCGGCATCATTTTCGGATGCATGCTTCTCGACTGCGAAGAGATCGTCCAGGAATGGGAGAATTGGAAGAAGGTCAACCAGGAATTTTTGAGCGAACCCGTAGTTCCCAACCAGCAATTCCCATCCAAGGCCCTCGGTGGCAGCTCCTCGGCGGCCGCTTCTTCATCAAGAGCAACTACACCCACCGGCCCGAATCCCAATTGGAGACAGGATCTTCTGGCTCGACAGGACTCGCAGCCCCCAAATGCCATCCAAAAGGCGTACGCCCACCCCGGCTGGATCCCGCTGGTGCGAGATTGGGGTGGAAACAATCTGGCAGTTGACCTGGCACCGGGCCCCGGGGGCAGATGGGGACAAATCATCCTTATTGGCCGAGATTACGATTGCAAATACGTCGTTGCGCGGTCCTGGTCAGCATTGCTGGCCACCGTGGCAGACGATCTCAACAGTGGGAAGTGGTTTATTGACGAAGATTCTGGAGAACTCAAGCTGCGCGAGTTCAAGACGAAGACGGTTGAACCTGGATACTTCGATATTTTAAGATGGAGAGCGGATCAAAAGTACGGCCGGAGACCACCTCGCCGTCGGTCAACCGGGCCTGCTACCAATGGCAGCTCTCCTGCTGGATCTCCATATAGCAGCCCGACTGCCGAAGTTGGGGGCGAACCTAGGGGTCGATCGATGCAGCGATTCAGTGGTGCCTCTCCGGTAGCTAGTCCTAATCGTCCAAATTACGTCAAGCCAAGTCCTCTGGCCAGGGTCGCTGAGGAGCCCATCAAGGTCGATACAAACGGTATCAAAGCGGATAAATTGGTCGAGGTCGAAACTCCACTTGTAGCCAGTGCTAATGCAAATGGCAAGCAGAAGGAGGCAGTGAAGTCTCTTCTGGATCCCGCAACCCCTGTCGCTTCAATTGCCGAGCAAGACGAGAAGAAGGAGGTCGCGAAAGTAAGCGGAAAGGAAACCGAAAACGAATCGGCCACGAACGGTGCTGCAGAATCAGCAAAAGCTACGGATGAGGACGAGTCCGCGATGAAGACGATTGAAATCTAAAGACGTCGATCCCCGGACCTTGTGCGTGCTTTGCTTACTTGTTTTTCTATTTGTCTCTGGCGAACAAGATGGAAATGGCTATGTGGCGTAGGTGTTACGGCGCGGATTGAGGATTTTTGTCTGCGGAGACCAAGAGTTGTCATTTTTTTAGTGGCACCTATAACATTAAAAGGGCTGCATCCATGGGTGGTTTCTACTTTGTTGAAGTACAGACTTTCTTGTGTCACGACCTTCCTCACAGCAACAAGCCCGGAGGAGATTAATCAGCCAGGTGGTAATTGTTCAGCGCACGGGTGCTCTTTCTTCTCTGTTTCTATACTGGTTCTCTATGCATAGCCAACAACGACAATAGGCGGTGTCGTTTACTATATTTCTGTAGCAAATCCAATGCTCACACATGTATTCCACATTTCTAGCGACCGTGTTGGTATGATCCTATGTATTCGCCTGTGTGTACCGATGTGAGGAACTGGAGGCAAAGACCCAAGGTTTACTGTCCTCAATATGAATTCCCCACGCTTTCCCCGAGAACTCCGTACCTTCCTGCAATCTCTCGCACTCCGAGCTCTTTATTTTAAAATGATACTTCTAAGTTGCATAAAAAGAGACTCGAAACGAAGGAGATATCTCATAGCCATGGTAATCCCATAAATCCGTGCCTAATGTAGTGGATATCGAGATGAATATTTACATAATCGTATACTTCTTTGAGTCAAGTTCCCATATTTATTCTTCTTAACTCATATGCCATCTTTCGTACTTACCGAGCTACAGATATCGGACAGGAAACATGTGCCATTTTATCACTATAATTAAATTCGATCCTTCAGTTCTTGGAGTGGTAGTAGCTCTGAACAAGGTGCGACATTAAAGAAGACTCTTCACGTGATATATATTTCCGCTCCCTTTTGAGCTTACGGACATTAATGCCTGGAAATGATGCCTCAGTCACCTATGGCGTGAAGCGGGCTCGGCCTCGTCAGCTTCAATCCAAGCTCTATCTACACACACACTCCGCAATAAACCGCCTGTTCTGCGAAAAAGCTAGTCTAATCCTCCAACCTCCAATTGAGCCTTAGCTTGTGCGCAGCTTGGGTTGATCCGAAAACGCTGCGGAGTGTTTCGCCCGAAACCGTCGAATCGCAAGGTGTAGGAGGACATAGACAGAGGCTGGACACAGTAGCTACATCACCATGTCGGAAGAGCGCCTTTGGAAGTTCAGGAGACCGGAGTGGTTGAATAATTCTGCAGTGAGGGCCGCAGGTGTGTACACTGCTGGAGCTCTGGTGCGTAGACCTTTTTTTTATCTTTCACTGGACTTCCTAGGCTGTGGTGTTGAGGCTCCGGCTCGGCCTTGTCGAGCTTTCTCTAGCGTTTGTTGTTTGAGAACGAGCGCATAGAGATTCGCATTGGCATTTATATTATCTCTTGAGATACCTCGACCGTTTATATTGCCAACTCCTTCTCTTTCGGTCCTTCCTCTATATTAGAATGGTTGGTTGGAATTTTGTTCATCTTGACTGACGTCTTTTGCTCCTGCCCCGCAGTTCTCCCTCGCATTCTTCATCCTCCTTGACGCTGCAGTCTGGTCCCATTCTGCCCTCAATGGCTCCGACGTCCATATCAACTTCGTTGACTGGCTGCCCCTCATCTTCTCGGCATCTGGTATGCTGATTATCAACTCGATCGAGAAGACCCGCTTGAGCGCCGACTCCTTTAGCTACTCTGGCTCCGGCGTGGCGTGGAAAGCGCGGGTTGTTTTGTTCCTGGGGTTTGCTAGCTTGGCTGGTGGAATGGCTGGTGGTGTTACGGTGCTGGTACTGAAGTACGTAGTGCCAAGCGTGAGCTGGCCGACGTTGTACATGGGCATTGCAAATGTGCTTGCTAATGGAGGGGTTATGCTGAGGTGAGTAGTGACATTTAAAGCTGTTATATGTTTCTCCCCACAGCTTTGTTTTTGTACCGTGGTAGTTTGCTGACATAACTTTTCAATATGTAGCACGGTGGTGTTGTGGATCTCCCAGAATATGGAGGATGAGTATTCTTATAACCTGGCACTGTAAGAGCCTCAATATGAGACTCTAGTCCAGTTGGAGTCAAGTGAAAGAGAAAGTAAGGCCTAGGTGCTAGGAAGAATGGTTGGAGGTAATGAGTTTGGACGCATGTCATCTACAGCCGTTTTTTGGCATCTCTTGTAGCATTAACGTTGGTTTGTCTTTGAATACGGGAGTAAAGTTGTCTTTTTGCAGGCTTCTTATTATTAGCGCTATATACTCTTGTCACTTCAGTCCTGCTCATTAGTACCGGTTCGATGGTTACCTCCGATGTAAGGGTTGTGGAGCTGTGGCGCTATATTAAATTGCTGCAGCTAAGGACTTAGATGCAATTATAGAAACAACTTGGACTAAAACATGTAATACCCTGAACTTTATTTATTACCCAGCCTGAGATTACAGATTATCAATTAAAATCCACGGCTCTTCTATGTTCCCATCTACGTAGTGCCGAGGACACCCGCAAGTTCCCAGACTGAAACAGGGTTTGCGGAAACACTGAGCTGACAGGGGCCTACCAGCCAACGGCGCGTGGACGTGGGGCCGACATTCTTCGTGTGAGCTTCAACATTGTGGAAGCTCTCCATCAATTCTTCCACAACCTTCGCCATGGCTACCACCCGCCTCACGTTCCTTTATCCGCATTTATTTAGAGGGGTACGATTTACGGAACAAGCTGTGCCAGCTGCAAGGATTAGGAGTCATTCGCAATGCTATCGACAGCCCCCCAGGACGTTTACTACGTCAGAGCGAAGACCGCAGGCGATTCGACGGAGGCATGGGAAGGCAGTTGAGCCCCAAAGGCCTCAAGCCGAGAAACCCCAATCAGAGGAGGATGCAAAGACATTGATTTCGGAAAAGGAGACCAGCGAAAACCCGGAGAAAGAAAGCAGGCCTGAAAATGTCTATGAAGCAGCAGATGCGATAGCCCATAAGAGCGAGCCAGATTCTTCGACTACGTCGCAGTCTTCCACAAAGCCAGTGGATGCAACTACATTTCCCACGGATGATGTCCCCGATGCGAATCCCTCTGAGATAGCCATTTCTAGCGCCGATCTTGAGGCCAAAACAATGAGTAACGAGCCTGTCGAAAATGCTGGCAAGGAGAAGATAAACGACACATCAGGACCACTCGAAACAGTGCTCCATATGCCTCCTCCGGAATATCAAGAACAGGGCGAGAAACCGCCACATCTACAGCCTCCTCCTTACGTACATCATTTCGATACATATACCTTAGTGCAGCAGGTCCAGGGTGGCGGGTTCACTGAGGCACAGAGTATAACGTTCATGAAGGCAATTAGAGGGCTACTGGCACACAACCTAGATATTGCAAAGGCAGGATTAGTTAGCAAGAATGATGTTGAAAACGTAAGTTGCGTGTTCCCATAAGAATTTCCAAACGGATATACGGCTGACGCGACGGACCTTTTCAGGAATCGTATCTCTTCCGTGCAGCATGCTCAGAGCTACGCACTGAGGTTCAGAATTCTCGTCAAGGAAGGGACGAGACTACTCGCAGGGATCGAACCATGTTGCAACATGAAGTGGATATTTTAAACCAGAAATTAAGCCAGGACCTCCTTTCTCTTAAAGATGAGTTAAAGGGCATGTTTGATGATAGAAAGATGGCTGTAAGGATGGAACAGAGGGCTATGGATAGCTCTGTAAGTGATCTTCCCTGTGATATACACCGACTGCGAACATGTATGAGGTGCATCACACCGAAGCCTGTCAGCGTTGCTTAGCGTGCAGCTTTGAATGGCGCCCATAGATACTTTCTAACGGTGTGTTATTGTATTCCACTGCTGACTTTAACCCAAGATCCAAGAACTAAACTACAAGATTACTGTTGATCTTAATAGCGATAGCAAATCTGAGATAGAAGGGATGCGATGGGTGCTAACACGAAGATCTGTCTTTGCAATTTTATTCATGGCGGTTATGGTATTGTCATCAATAAGATATGCCAGCTATAAAGCCCATGCTCATGAAGAGGAAGAGAAGAAATCAAAGAAAATGAAGGAGGACGAAGCGAAAGAAAAGAAGTCTGAGTTACCGGTTCAAGACTTACCTGCAGAAGAAGCTGCTGGGGTTCTCACTGCAAATTAGAAACGATATGGAATCCATATATGATAGACATAGATAGCGTTGACCATGACCGGATAGTAATATTGAATATGTGTGATCAACTTATCCGTTTTCGGTTCTTTCTTCTAAATATGCGGCTCACAATTCGCTACGCCGTCTAACTTGTCAGATTCATACACGGACAATGGGTGAGACTAACATATTTCCAAGATGTATCTCTCGTAAAATATTATCAGTTTCATGTGAACCCGTGAAACCGCTGGAAAGAGGGTGTCTAGAGGTCTACTGAAATTAGTAACGTGAGCTTGAGGGCAGGGCCACTATCCCTGAATAGGCAATAATGATTACAGAGCTCACAGCATTCTCTTGGATGTTGTACCACAACCTCAAAGATTATGCTGGGATGGCACAGTCGGCAGAAATTTACTTGTCTCCTAATTTGATCATAGACGCCACAAGATAGTCGCCTGGATCTGCTATCGTAGGCAGCTTACCGTGGTAGTGGATCCAACGACTGGACTCAGATCAGCTTCCACTCGAGTGACCGCTCCTTCCCTGTCTGCTCCTCTCAACAATCCTACTCGGGAGCTTACGGATGATCTAACAGAATTGCCGTTGCTATAAAAGACAGGATCCAAAAGGAGCAATTACTGATTTGCAACATGGTAGGGGGAGAGTCTTCCGCACCCGCTGACTCTGGCAAGACTGGCTCTTTTAGTTCATTCTGGCAGAACTCAGTCGACAAACTCTCTTCTAAGAAGGTTAAATTTATGCCAAATGTAACTAAGCTGAATAGAGGTAATCCAGATTCTCTAATTTGCCATATCCTTATTATCTGTCGCTCCTCCCTATCGTTGTTCCATATATCCAGCCTACTTTCATACCCTCTCCAGTCTCCCTCCAGCAAATCCCGTATATGTCTTTAAGAACGCACATTCCGTCTCCCTTATCAGTCATTCACTCATTCAGAACTAACGTGGTTACTATAGAGAAAGGACAAGAGGGTATCGAAGATCCTGAGTTGCTGAAGAAGCAACATAGGAGAGCGCAAGTTCGGAAGGCACAGATGTGAGTGTCGATATATTTACCTTTCTTTTCTCCACTAGGCCATTCAAACACACTTTTACTTGCCATTAAAAGAAGTTTGTCTTCTGGAACTTCCCATTTACTGATATACATAGTGAACACCGTCAACGCAAACAAAACTACGTGAAGTTCCTTGAGGAGGACGTGAAGCGTCTTCGAGAAATGATTGCTGCTGTCGAAACAGAGAAAGCTTTCCTGCGGGTCGAGAACTCGGGCATGAAAAATTCGCTGTCGAATTCGAATATCTCGTATGACCACTTGCAAATATTCCATGGAAGTCAAAGCAACTCCCCTGGCTACCTGGAGGATGTTCGTCAACATTCTCCCATGGCAGTACACACTCATAGCCACAGCGGATCCTCGCCTAGTACAATTGTCAGCATCAGATTCGATGATATGATCGACGACAGCTGCCTTCAAGTTAGCCAAAGTGACGGCCCAACCCATCTCAGACCCGATTCCTTACTGCTCAACAATCTTGATCTCAACTCTACTGTTCCTGATTCTTCCTTGAACTTTGATACTGGTGCGAGCGTGTCAACATCTGCACAAGCATACAGCAATCAAAGTGCCGCACTCCAGTCACAACTTCCGTATCTTTCTCAGACACAGCCGAGCAGATCAACTGAAGCCGATATTTCAGCAATAGCAATTAACTTTATCCTTGCGTAAGTTCTGATACTTAGTCCGTGGGAATTATTCAACTTCTTTAGTCGCTAACTGCATCCATACCCTCAGGCTGGAATCTCCTTGCAGAACACATTTCCACGAGTCACACCCGGTCGGAGAATGGGATCCAAAAATCCCTGAAACAAACCACGAGCTCATGGCTAGTACTCTTCTTTACTCTCACGCTCCATCAAGCGTATTCACAGATCTCAATAATGCAAGCTGGCCTGCCCCAGCGATCGAATTATCCGAGCTTCTCGCCATGTCCCAATCTTTAAATAATTCTGATTTCGAAATTACTCCTGTGCAAGTGTGGTTCCTATTGCAACAGAATTACTCGATGGGCGTTGTTCTTAGGAGGTTGAATGAGTTAAAGAAGGAGATCATCCCGCTGATACGCTGCTGGGGATTCGGTGCTATTCTTGATAGGGATCTATTTTGGGCTGTTACAAAAAAGGTTCTGGAAGGAAACTAAGATACGAGAATTCTGATAAAAATTATGATCAAAGTCAACTTTTACACGCTGGACCCTCAATTGGTTAATTGAGAATTAGAGGGATGAAGGCAAAATCAACTTTGCACAGAAGCTGCTTGCTACCGAACAACGCTACATCGTTTGCTATACATATTTGGGATCCAAGGAGTCGTGGCGGTTCAGATCCACCAACATTGAGGATGAGCTATTAGAACTGTTATTCAAGGTAGCTGAGAAACAGGAAACTTTTGTCCATGGAGTACAGAAAATATATTAATTATGTCGCCCCTGAGAGCTACGGAAAGAATATGCTAACGAAAATACTTTTCTTGTGAATGAGAGATAGGATGTGTTAGATGAGAATGTGACACAGCTAATCGCTATTTGGATATATGGCAAGTCCCTGCCATCCTTGCCTACTGCCCAAAGAGGTCAAATTCAAGGTCTGTACGATCTCCGGGGCCTTGCCACTGTTGCTACCAGATAAGCTGGTGACACTTACTGCAGGGTCACCTCTAAGAGAGTACAGCCATGTTCTATCGACCTTACTGTCCAAGAATCCGCCCTCCGCGGCATCCCCATGGATGGTATATTTTACCGCTCCCGAAGATGGCTCAAGGACGGTGATGGTTGGGTTGGCTCCGCCTGCATCGATGGCGTAAACGGAATCGAAGCGGGGTGCATAGGCGGTCCAGCAGATTGCTGATTGATTCGCAATGGCAATATGGTCACGCACTGTAACTTTGAAATCTGGTGAAATATCGACGAGGCTGACACCGTATGCAGGGTCAGAAATTACCGCCGACCAATCGTTGCCAAGGAAGTTCAAACTGAAATCGACAAGAAGTCCTGCTGGTCGAGAGACAATTGGCCAATTCGAGACCTTGCCATCTGGTAGAACCGGGTAGACATAGATATATCCTGGGTCTGTGCCGTCACCCTTGACGGTGACAAAAAGAGCAGTCTCAGACGGATTGAAGACAATATCGGATACTGTATTTGGAGGACCAATTGGTGGAGTAGACTCGTTGTTGTTGATCCTCCGCAGGCCACCAACAGGAGTCAAGCCTTTTGCGTGATCGGTTTTAAAGCATGCAACACCAGCATTGACACCACCATTCACAGTGCAGGCTACGAGAATGTTAGAAGTCGTGATCCACTGACCAAGTTGCTATCACCCTTTTTCAATTGCATACCTGTCTTAATCCTTGACGAGTAGGCAACAGACTGAGGAAAGTCACCCTGCGTTGATGCTGGTTTTCCAACTAGAGTAGGATGGTATGGGTCGTCCTTGTTGATAAAGAACATAGAAAGTGTGTTGCTACCTGAGTTCACTGTGAAGAGGTACTTTTTCGACTTAGCAATGCATACTGCAACAACAGGACGGAGACACTTACATCCTGAGAAACAAGGATAGCATCTTGGGAGAACAAGGTATCTGCCTTTACATTAGCACAATTTTCCTTGTTATATCAAGTTTCCAGAACTTCGAGCTTACCAGCTTGCCCAGGAGTATTCACCTCTGTGAATCCGTAAGATCCTACGCCTCCGGTAGAAGTACGAACGGGATCTGACAGTGTACCATCGTTGATGTCGATCTTCAGGGACACGATACTGGATCCTGCGGGATCGTTGTCAAGAAAATATGCTGCCCTATAGTCAGACCTTGGCATAAGAGCCGCAGCTGACACTAAGCTTGGTGCAAGGAGAGTAAGAAATGAACGCATTTTGACTCCTTTTTTATGAACTCTCTTTACTGAACCACTGATGTATAGGACTATTGACCCAAAAGAACTTGCTGCTGAAGGAAAAGTGAATTGAAACAAGGGAGAGCGGCAACCACACATTTATAGCAAAACGCTTCGCCTGCAGGAAAGGGTATACCAAAGAGCTGAAATCTATTAATGCCAGCTGAGGGCCGTTGCCACATCTCCTCAAGAGCTAGTATAGTGCCATATTCTTAGCTTGAGCAATTGTGTGTCACATTCTCTTTACGAGATGCCATTGCAGGAAATATTGCTCCATCCCGAACTTGCTTGATCCCTCTCACTCTCCTATTTTGCCTATTTGTTGCAAGGAACAAGATTGAGAATGGGCCTTGCATATTTTCTCCTCTTCAAAATCATGGATCAAATGGGCCAATTGGACTTCAATTGACCAATGAAATGGAGATTAAGAGTCTGGCCCGTCTCCTGTGCCTGAGAGAACCCAAATAGTGACGCGCCTCCAACCTGGTATTGATATCACATACTAGAAACAATGGATTACTAACCATCTGGTATCTATCCCGCACTGCGCTAGACTGGCATTAGGCTTGTAGAACCCCGACCCCAGCTTATCGTTAGTATATTTACCGTTAGGATCGTACCCGTTTGGTATATGTGATTCCTAAGTGGCTGTGCGTCGCCGAATTGCTGACCGTAACGGCGAGGCCGACAGGGGTCCGGTTTGGAATCAAAATAAGCCTTTTGAGTCTAAATGGGTAAGGCGCCCCGAACCACGAGGCAGGGCAAGGTTCATGTGGAATATGGGCATTAAGCCTTCCAATTTCTATGGGGAAAATCGAGATCCAAAAACAACCTTCCGAGACTTCTCAATATTGTGGCCTATTCACATAGGAATGCGTAATGCTGGTAATTTGCCAGCTTTCCCTCTCCTGAGGATGAGCGAGCAGGAAAGAGGCAGCTAGGCGGCGGGCTTTTTTAGACGGCACGTTACAGTCTTGGTACGGGTAATACGAGATCGAGATCAGTTTTTTCTAATCCAAGCTGAGTCAGACCTAACAGAAAGCTTGACAGTTGTGACTTACATCTGATCATCTCGACTAATCGAAGCCGATAAAGGTCTTCCAGGTTCTCCCAACCCCACAGTGAGGATCAATTCACCCTAGACGACAATACATTTATGTTCGGCATTGGCAGCTCTCGTTTCAAGACCTTCCATATACAATCTAACAATGTTCGTAGAAAAATACTATTTATACAAAAGTATCATTCACCACACCAATATTCCTAGAGTCTATCCCAATAAATCTCGAAGACACTTTTTTATGTATTATACATCTGCAATTCAAAATGATCCATCACTTCTGAATGAATTGCTCATCCAGATCCCCACCCAAATAACTCCGCAACATTTTGGGAGTTATATCTGATACCCACCAGCGCCACAGCGACCCCAATGACGTCGACAATCAGCGCAGCTAATCCAGAAGTCATAAACTTGGGACTGAAAATCCTGAAAAGCATCAGGTGCCGTCTTAACCAACCAGCCCAAGCCGTTGTAGCCGTGGAAATTACAGCATAATAGAGGATATGCCATGCCAGAGCCGCAGAAACTGCTTTCAGAAGCCCCTTTCTTCTTGGGGGTTGCTTCCATAGTACGACCAGTGGAACGGCGGTGACTGCGAGAATCTGAGCGGCGTAGGTGTTTAGTACCACCATAAGTGGCGACCATGGATATCGGATAGCATGCAGGGGTATGAATGCTGATTCCCACTGTATCGAAGAGAGAGTAGCTTGGTGGCCCGTCTTGAAAAAGTGAAAACTGCCTAGAACAGCAAGCATTACGGGACCAATGGGAGATGCGGATAATGAGTTCACATCAATGATCTCAACAAGCGAGAGTATCTGCCATCCCATAAGTGCAAGGGAGCCAGCGCCCATAGGCTTTGAGACGAGTAAGACTGTAAGAAGTATGTTGACAACTAGAAGGAAGTATCTTGCTCCATGAGTGTTGGCGTAGCCAAAGATAGTAATCGTGCCGGTTGACCCGGGACTGGAGAGAGTTTGTGGATCGGCCTTGGAGTCTGACGGGAGTGGAGGAGCGGCTGCAGCAGATTGAGTAATCGAAATACAGGGAGTAGAATATGCAAATGCTGTGCTTCCAGCGACAAGAGCGATACCAAGGATGGTTTGAGCAAGTGGTACTCGAATGTATTTGAGTCTTCCTTCAGGGAGACTTGGAAACCAATTTCCATCATCTGCAGCATCGAGTGTCCAGAATATGGCAGTGAGGAAAAGACCGCAGCGGAAAGCGATGCCTATCCAGAAAGGAGCGAATCCTTCATACGAGCGACTTGATGCATAGTATGATTTAATTACCGACGGTAGCAGAATTGCAACGACAAAGGGAATGATGAGTTGCCACGGTGCAGATGTAGATGATGTTGCTGAGGCGTAGTATGTGGACCTGCAATATGGCATCTGCTCTTCTCTACAGAGCTTCGAAAATGATGCTGCCCAACCTAAGAAAACGAATAAAATTGAATGATAGACTCCGAGCGACCTGTCTGCAGGAGACTGCTGTCGTAATGATGACATCGTAGCAAATAATCCAAAAGTTGAAATGAAAAATAAAAGAATGGAGTCTTCCCAAATGGTGTATGAGTTCGAGGCAAAGCCGACTGACTGGCTCACAGTGAATATGATAGCCAGCCAGCCCCAGAAAGTGGTTGGCAGGATCTTCCATACAAGTCCGGAAACAGCAGAGAGCGGCAACAGTGCGGCAACAAGACTCCCTACAGTTCCGGTGCCGAAGGCGAAGTCAAGCAAAGATCCATCGCCATTGATGAATAGATATAAAGGTCCCGTGGCTGCTCCGATGACCGATCCAATAAATGCTCTGGAAAGTATCGCTCGGCTTGAATATGGCTCGGGGTCCTCGTCCTTAAGCTCCCCTTTTAGAAGTTTCTCCAGTTCGAGTTTCACTTCAGCCTGGTCCAAGAGTGGATCAAGTACAGCATCCTTATCCTCAGCATTCGTAGCCGCAAAAAATATCAGGGTGAAAATCCCAGATACAAGAATAGAGATACCCAAGATCATGCATGGAACATCAAACCGGGCCCATAAGCCTCGGCAGACCCGGAGAGTTTCCTGCTGGTACGCAGAGAACGCACTGTATACGTTATGCCAGACTTGTTCGCTCTTTGCCCCATGGACGAGGACATTCTCTGCTATTTTCCAAAGGTCATTTGGGCTACCTTCGACAGCGCTTTCATCAAGACCCCGCGCTTGGTAGTAGGCAGCCTGATACCTCTTGACTCCGGCAGCGGCCATTCTTAAGACCCCCGCAAGATTCTCCCAGTTGTTGCCCTTCTTTCCAGCAAAGGCCTCTTCAATAGGTTTTCCAAGGTTGTTAAACGGAATGGGCACACCAAGTAGCAATGCTAAAGTAGGGACAAGATCAATCTGGTTGACAGGTCGAGACTTTGCCGTTGGAGGAGGAGTGACGTATTCAGGTTGCGTTCGCCCGAAAACTTCACGCTTGGAATACATCCATAATGCAGCCTCCACTTCATCATCGCTCTCTCCGCCGTGGTCACCTTTTCCATCCATACCGTGGTCACCCATGACGACTAAGAGAGTGTCGTCATCCAAGGCTTGAACAACGTCCCTAATCAGGCCGTCCATTTGCTGCAGTTTACTCGTCATAGCAGGGTGGTTAGGTCCATATCTATGACCAGCATGATCAACACCAAGGAGATGTCCGAAAATGACATCCCATTGTCCATCTTCCTTAGCTTTAAGGAGAGGGAAGATGTGCTCGATCACGCCATTGTCAACAGTATGCAAATCCCACACATTGAAGCTGTCATAAGCCCGGCTTATTCCTTCCTCGAAATACCCTGGGAAAAGAGCCGTCCAGGTATCATCGCCTAGGTGGACTATTTTCCTTCCAGTATCCCTCAGCTGGATCAAAAGATTGTCTTCTTCAATAGCAGTGCCTGCAAAATTTGACCCAGCGTCTATGAATGTTGGAAGTGTGCCTGTTGTCAGACCCTTAAGTCTCTGTAACGTTGTTGTAGGCGGGTCCGCAATGAATGGTAGAAGAAAAGCATTCTGTGGTGAAGTGACGGCGGTCTCATAAAGAAATGGAAGGTTGTCGTGGAATGCTTGAGGGGTTTGCACGGCGCCGGATTCAGTGGCATTGAGGGGTATGGTGAAATCGTAACGCAGCGCATCAATTATAATAACTACAGCCCTCTTGAAGGTAGGAGGATGCCAGCAACCTCCTTCAACTGTTCCAACGCCATTGTATTTCACGAGAGGTTCAATCGGTGGGTTTTCGCAGCTGGATTTCTCGTCGAGTACGAGTCGTGTAAGCAAGAAGCCTTTAGTAAAGAAATAGATTCCAGAGGCGTGGATAATCCTACAGCATCACCTCAATTAGCTCCAACCCAAGAACCGCTCTCCTTAGAACAAACATGAAGAACTCACAATAACCACAAGAAGAACCCCACTATCCAACCCCACTGCCTGTCGAATCTCGAGGCTTTGTACTTGTTAAGCCTTTCAATTGGTAGCTTTCCTCCTCCCGACGCCAATGAATTCGTCCCAGCATCTCCGGGTTTGGCTGCTTTCTGAGCATCTTCTGCGTCCTTCAGAGCTTTGGCGCGGGCGTACTGAGCAGCTATGGACTGGTGGTCACCCGGTGCGGGTTTCGGAACGGGTGAATCGGCCATCATTGACTTGAAATGCTTTTAAGCCTACAGGTTTTGGCTTATATTCCCAATTTTTATCGGCGAGAGTACGGGATGGCTTTGGTCTGCGCCATGGGCAGCTGGGTCAAGCTACACAGCAGATGTGGATTGAGGGTCTGCATTCGGGCTAAAAAGTTACAGCACACCGCGTGGATATACTTTTGGACGACGCGACTCCAGCGAAGCCGAGCAACCCTGCAGGTCCCAGCGAATCAACTGCTATTGCATCAGAAAAGGGGTAACCTAAACCACCGCACGACGATCTATGAACACTACAATTAAATTGATCTATCAGAAAACTCGACAACCATTTTTAAGTTCGTAGTCTATTTTGAATTTATCGAATCCCAGAATTAAATTAAGAGTCCAAATAATAGATTTGTTCTCTTCCAATACTCCTTTGCGCCATGCTCTAATCGTCTCATCTCAGCTGACTCGAGGTTCAGCCGCGAAGACACGAGTTCCTTTAACTTCTCTAGTTTGTCATCTGCTGATAACTTCGAACGCTCCAGTGGGCATTCTAGTACAAATATATCAAATAATGACTGGATGAGGACTTCTCTCTGTTGCTCCGGGCTTGTCTTTTGGGCGTTGTCTTCTTCAGTGGCAGCAGCATGATCATCAGATCCTTTGTCTTCTTGGGGGGGACTTGGCGTTGATGATTCCAGTGCATTGCTCCATCCACTCCCAATCTCCGACCTTAAGTGCTTCTTGAAAAGGTCAATGGCAGCTGGACTCCATAAATCAGCCCCTGCATCTGCCATCGCCTTGGATACGCCGTAAAAGAATTTGAATGTAGCAGGAGATGGTTGAACTGGAAGCTCTGGCGTGCCTTCCCATAATGATCGCCCGACTACCTTTTTCCTGTTGAAGGATTTTGAAAACTGCCTGATTGAATCTGCTGCAACGTATGATCCTAGTTCTTGGTGCAAAGAAGGAACTATTGAAAGACCAAAAGAGTGCAGCGCACTGTGTTTGGGGAGCTCTGATCGAATATCGCGAAGGATACGGATGATGTACATGGTCGTCTGCCCGACATTTTCGCTCTCTTTACAGGTAGCCCACAATGTTGTAATTTTTTGCTCTAGATTCGAGAATGCCTTTTCTAAGCCGGCATCCAGCTCATCTTGTAGCATCTGGGGATCTTCTGAACTGAGAAGCTCTTGGCGCGACTCAATGCTATCATCGTCTTCAATATCATCAAGATTATCGTTCCATCTCTGTCGTTTCAGTTGATCAATAGCATTCGATAACTCTTCAACAAGACGATACCAAGCTT
This sequence comes from Scytalidium sp. 3C, assembly GCA_000743665.3. Lineage (NCBI taxonomy): Eukaryota > Fungi > Ascomycota > Leotiomycetes > Scytalidium > Scytalidium sp. 3C. The sequence goes on along the minus strand of JMRO03000038.1, from coordinate 113,521 downwards.
GGTATGCTGCGAAGGCCTTCGATACAGCATCATTTCTCCCGTAGGTTCGGGCTACAATGTTCTTTCTGAACAAGGTGGCTCCACTGCCAATATCCATCTCTAACATGTCGTCATCCCAGAGACTTTCATATTTATCAGTCTTACCTCGTTGCCAAGCTCCCAAAGTAGAGTCGATCTCTGCGCCTACCAGATGTAATTTGCTGACCCTGGCCTGTAAGAGTTGTACCAGACGTGAGTTGATGGCGTCTCTCAGTGCATTAAGCATATTGGAAGGATCCAATCCTTTTGGCTTTCCACCTTCAGCAATCCAAACCTCGAAAACCTTGGTCCGAAGTTCAACAACCGCCTTGAATTCAGCCGTCTTTCCAAGGACACTATTAAAACCTGTGATGAGCACTTCGGATGCTTTCTTGGTCCATCCCTTCAGCGTCTCCACGGCCTCAGGTCCCTCCAGATCGTCACTTCTAACGTACGGAGTGAAGAAGAGTATCTCGTCTCCAAACCATCTCTCCCCTACATCAAGCCTCAAATCTTCCAACTCGCGGAGCGACTCATCCTTTAACAGAGGCTTTGCTTTCAAGCCAGATAAGACCTCAGAAAGCTGTCGAGGTACTAGTGCTTGTACATTTAATACCGTGTGAGTATATAGCTTGAGTGCCGTCAAGACCTCAGAAGTCACTTCATGCTGGCCTTCTTCTGAGTCTTCAAATGCCAATGCAATCGCTTCACCTCTGACTTGCAAGAAGTGCCTCAACACATCCTTTGCACCAGAGCTTGTAGCAAGACTATATGCACACAAAGCATGAGTCAGATCCTCTCGGGTCCCGCTTCTCTGATCCTCTTCCTCTTCCTCCTCTTCGCCCATCTTTTCCAGAGCCTTGTCAATGGCACGTAACAGTCGTCGTCTTAGCCCATTCATTCTCTTTCTCGATTCCTCTATGAGCTCCTTGTCTGCCACCTTCCCGCTTGCCACAGCCGAATCACTCAGACTTTTAACCAGTAATCGACTCAGCACCCACACTTTTGCCGCAAGAACCAGGTTCTGCCCACGGCCAGTCTTTGTGCCAAGCGCTGCTAGCTCGCCGCTCACCCTCCTCAATAATCGTCCCAGGACTACACCGCACATGCTCAGAACCTTCATCCTAGCCGCCCATGACAGCGCAGCTGCACCTTCACCCTCCCTCCTCCGTCCCTCCACTTTGCCCAGTCCAGCAACCATGCCGCCCAGAACAGTCCTGCCGCATCCCCTTCCCACTTTGGCAAGCTTCTCTTCCACCACAGCAACTTCATCACGCATGTTAAGAATCATTTCGGCTGTGCCGAGGAGCTCCCGGTAGCTCCCGCCGACCAGGCTACGCAGACGGGCATTTTTCTCATCAAGTTCGGTGGTCAGGGAGCGGTGAAACTGGCGAATTTGGGGAAGAGGGTGGACGAATGCCTCAGAGGCTTTCGTGATTGTGCTTGGATCGAGAGTCTTGTTAGCCATTGTTGGGGAAATGGTCTTGTTGCGGGAGATCAAGCTTGGGGATGAGCCATCAATGCAGAGTAATAGAATGATAAGCGATCATGAATTTATGGCACTGGGTAAAATAGTTTCATTGCGCGACTCTCAATCCGTGTCATTGTGGCATTGCATTTCGGAGATGGTCCCTCCAAAGGACATGTTCACGCATACGAGATCTGGTCTGTGCGTAGCCTTTCGGGCATCAGCCTCTCCAACAAGGCTGGATTTTCTTCCATTGCAAAGCTTTCCCATTGGATGCCGCACTAGAATACCATTATGCCTATATACAACCAGGTTGCCTATAAAATAAACATGACGTCCTTGATACTTCTTTGTTCTCGGAATTAACATGTATTGAGGGGAACGGGGTCCGGCCTGGGACTAATGTTCTGATTTTTCTATACCGCATACCAAAGGGTCTTCAGAGAAAAAGGGATTAATAGCTTTGATTTTTAAAACACTAACTTGGTTCATAATCTCATATTATTCACGCTGCATTAGACAATACTCGATTCCATAAGACTATTGTGCCAGACCAAGCTCAATCATTAATTAATAGTCCCACGTTCGCAATCCTGCGCCACTCCCACCACAGGCGTGAAGATGAAGGTAGGGCACGCAATTGGGCACCCATTGTCCAGACAGTATAGATTTTCCGAGCCAGTACCTCACAATGCCACTGCCACAGCACCTAGAACAATGGCACCCAAAATCCCACCGACGACGTGAGTAGGAGCTGCACCTCCTTTCGAAGATGAAGTGGTAGTTGCTGCGCCAGCACTACCGCTGCTGCCACTGCTACCAGTTGAAGATGATTGGGAAGCGCCGGAAGCTGAGTTTCCTGTCGCAGAAGGAGCAGAGGACGCAGGCGCGCTTGCACCACCTGCGCTGCCTGTGCTTTGAGCAACAGCTGCTGTTGCTTGTCCGGTGATCGGGCCTGGCCCTTCTGAGCCTGTTGCAGTATAATAGAGGCTTATGGCCGCATTGCTCGGGGCCCGGTCACTTGTCACGGTGGCGGTTCCAGTGGGCGCGACAGCATCGCTCAAGCTGTTAAAGATGCTGGCGAATGGCGCAGTTGGCGTACCCGTGCAGAGCTCGTTTGATGCGGAAGATATGATGACTGAAAAGGCACTGGAGACAGCCCCCGAGCGCCCGCCGTGGATGTAGAGACAGTTCAGGCATCCCATCCAGTCAGGGAAGAAGGAGCCGCCGCACATGCATTCCGCGTGGGCAACGTAATCCAGCGGGTCGGTGCCATTGGGCTGGCAGGCGGTCTCGATGTTGGTGATCTCGATGCAAGGAGCTACAGCACCACCCGATGGAGTGGGAGGGGAGCAGACAGAGTCGAGGTAGGTTGCCTGGGGGTCGGAGCTTTGACGCGGCAGGATTTGCGCGGAAATGGGGGCGAGGAGGACCGTTGAGGCCAGGAGTGCTGCTGGAAGCTGCATGGTGACTATGGTCGCAGAGGATTCACGGAAGGAAAGGAAAGGAACGACGTTGTCCAAGAAGAATGACAGAAGAAGCAGAAGAGAGATCCAAGCCTACCTTGGGACGATGAGGCGTGCCTCGTACATATAACGGAGACACCAAGCTTTGTAACTAGAACTCTACAGGCTAGTTGGGTAGGCGCCACCAAAGGTCGGATAATGATGAGACATCGTGAGTCCTCGCTCTGGGGTACCGGGTAATGATGACTGTGTGCGCTCCTGCCTACGAGCTTTTCCAATATGGAGGGTCGTATTTTGTTGTAAATGTTCCACGGAAAATCGGAAGCTTCGTTGGTGACGACGCCGCTACCCTGCAGTAGCCTGTAAACTTGTCTCTCTTGGCCCAATAGCGTCCGTGGGATCTGGAGTAATCTTTATTTTCTCCGTAATTTGACGGTCCCTGTTGGATTACACTCTGATTCGACTTTCCTCTTTGGAGCGCACACAACCCGATCATTCGAAGAAGGGAGGTACCAACTGTACCAACTGTACCAGGCAGCAATCGTCATGGTGACTGTGCGTAGCTGGTTATGTTTTTTGTAAGCAGCATTCGGTTCGGTCCGCGCAGCTTCTCTCTACTGGCTACTAAACCTGGGGGTCCTTCCGCCGATCTCTGTTTGCTCGAAGGTATGAATAAGAGCATGCGCGGCACCTGATGGACGGGACGCGGTTATCCAGCACATATATCACGGAAAATTACGCATTGAAAGATATTTGAACAGAACTGGATGCTCTCTGGATGTTTAATTTATTTCATTTCATTGCGATTGTGCTAAGCTTCAGCTCTCCAAATTGTCAGGGCGCCTCGGCTATCTCCAACCACAAAAACACCCGCGACCGCTACTTTCACCGTAATATCAACGCGATGCGATCTTCGACGTTGTCGTGAGGGTATTTAACAGCAGGACTCATAGCATGAACAGCCGCAGCAGTCTTGGGGGTATTAGTATACGTGTATGGTGTGTTTCAATTGCTCCACATACCGCAGCCAGCGTCTATAGATATATTATTAGCCCGTTGTTGCACAGGAGGAGCTAGGGGTAGCTAGAAGGGTGCAGAGAGACTCACCTTCTCCACCACGGAGTCTAAGCTCCTCAGCGTCGGTGCTCATTTGAGAGACTGCTTTCTGTAGACAAATTGAGGGGTTAGCGATGTTCTCACGGCATGGCAGGATCCTGATCAATTGCGGCAGCGTGTGGAAGGACGTACTGGTTGCTCCGCCTCAACATTGTTAGAGCCAGCAACCATTGGCTCAGGGGCCTGGATCTGTTGGGCGACGACTTCGGAAGGCATGTTGACAGTTAGAGCGTACTGGAGTTGGAGGGTGTTACGGATGATTAGAGGTATAAAGAATGAGGAGAAGGGAGTATTGACGTATACCGGTCTAGGCTGGAGTATTTAAAACACGCTGGAACCTGGAAACACAATTAATGAGCGTCGGTCCAAGCACGACCCTCAGCCCTGAGGGTCAGCTAGGATGGAAGGGGTCCTGATTGGAGTGGACAGCTGAAGAGGGGGCTTATCTGCGGGATCCCCTTCCCCTTCAAGCCCTCCCAACGCAGGGTTCACAACTTGATCGAGACACTGGCCCCGTGATCGTTCGTTGGACCGTTTCGCGACGCCTAGAATATTCCCGCATTTTTGGCTGCCAGAAAGGGCGAAGTACGGTGTACTGTATAGCCACAGCAACACAGCGGGTACTTGCAAATTGCTGGCCAATTCCACTGAGACGCTGGCAGACCCGCAAGGCAGTGTTCGGATCGTACCTGCTCCCGGCAACTCTCGACAACGCGAGGGCAATCTGCTTCATTGCATCGTTCAATCCGGTGCTAGTGAAACCATTGGACTGTGAAAAAACATAGAAGTTCGTGTCTTACGATGGCCGTCATCTACACAAGTGGCCTATGAGGTGGAGAAGTGGCTGCGCGTGGTCTGGACCTGGCTTGTACACGTTGTACGCACCAATTCCTAACTGGGCATGGCCAGCTTTAACCCTCTTCTGCATAACTGCGACGTCAGTCTATGCTGCTATGCAGAGCAAGGGAGACAGCAATTCATGGAAATCCAGGGCTCTTGATAGAATCAACATCTATACTGTACGTCCTACTATGATTTGATGATTATCAGCTCCATGCCCAACGATGCCATCGATCAATCTACAGCTATGTGTACAATTGCAACTCATCATCCAAAGTCATCAAACTATAAAAATAAATAAGGATTCGTGTCCAACGAGCAATCCTTCCTTCTCCCTGATCAAACACATTTGCAATAATACACGTGACCCGCCAGACGTCAAATCTGAGTTCCAAGGGTCTGATCGGCGTGTCTTGAATGCTGCTTGCTGATCCCCAGAAGCGACGGTCGCCGTCGTTGACACCAGGGACATGACGCGCGTGGGTCTCTACGACTGGGCATTAGACGCCGTGCAGCTGGGCGCCATGATAGACGCTGTACTCATAGTCATAGTCATAGCTACAGAGCTCTGTAGTCTTCATCTAAGAAAATAATTGCTAACCATAACTTATGCTCTGGATGAAGGACTCTTGATGCTAGTGGCTTGCCTGATGATTAATACTCTGCTAGTGTAACCTGAGGAGTTCTATTGGGGACAGCCTGCTCTCGCACAGCCACCTCAACCCCATACAAGCCGGATTCTAGTCGTCATGGCTTTATTAGATCACTATCTTTGTGAAGCAAATTATCGTATCTTGTACGCTGGGTTGTATCATGTACATACCCATTCTAATGGTACCAAGCCGGCTGCTGTTGCCATATCCACCCACCGGTAACTGCGACCTTTTATCTAACCCTCAAGCAAGTATGATTACATGATATCTCCTAAATACTGGATTGACTTCCACGATATGACAAGTTGGGAGGATCATTCCAGCTTGTCAGCTTGACTCTTGTTATCTCACCTGTTATGAACCCTAAACGTGGATATAGAATTATTTATCCATCCCCTCCGAGCCAAGAAAGCAGAACCATAAAATGGTACATGCTTTTTTTCAGCAGAGGGTAATATCGGTCATTTCCATTTCCTCTTGGTTTACCATTTTTGAAACCTCCCCTGACATGATTCCATGCACGTAACATTCTCCAAGTACTCGGAAACATTCTCCTTCTCGCCGTAGTATCAACGGAACATTACAGCCCGGCATTACTGAAATATAATCCCCGCCCTTCGTTGACGCAGGCACAAGTCCCAAATAGCCGCGATCAGTCGTAGCTAACCTGCGCCAGGCTAGGAGTTGCATGGCCCACAATACCGCGTCGAACCCCAACTGCTCATTTCCCGAAAAAGTAAAGATAGGTTCAGATACATTAGGCCTGGAGTAAAATCTTGGACGGTCCGGGTGAATTAAATCCTGGAACGTACGGTCAAAGAGGCAGAGGTATCTATTTCGCATATAGAAATCGTTGAAACCAAACAGCTTGCGTATGCCTCCGCCCTCCAGCCCAAAGAGCCAAAGCCTTGGGCTTAGAATTAATTTGTACGTGTCCGGAGCGACATCACCTGAACGAGTCCTGTTACAGACCAGGGTGCGCCAGAGAGCTTCCTTCGTTGCAGCAAGATCTCCGTACACGCTATCACGCTGAGGACCGTTAAATGGGTAAGACGCTTGGACTCGGTCGCGTGGAAAGCACTCAAACTATTGACGGTATCGAACAATACGCCTCGTACTGTCATGAGTCTACCATCGCGATGGAATACAGGCTTAGTCGTCTGCTTTGTAGGCAACTAAAGACCGGTTAGAGCAGGAAAGGGTAAAGCGGGATTCTGGGGGCAGGACCAACATAGCACCCAGGAGGGTAACTTGTGTCTACACCCAGCATTAACAGGTCGATAATGATGGATCAATCTTGGGGCCCGAGGACGGGAGAATTTAGCAAATTTCAGGTATCGTGTTCCAACAGCAGGGACAGGGCTGGGGACTAAACGGAGACCATTTAGATCACCACTGGTAAACAAGGCGCGAGAGAAAGCCATGAATGTTTCTGAGAGCGTGTTGGTGTAATCAATTGGGATGGTGACATGGCGTGAGAGGCAAGGGAGTCCGAGGATGCCATAAATGTGGTCTCTCTGGTCACTCGCGAACGCTTCGCGACTAAGGAGTAGAGCTTCAAATATGCCTGCATAAGGTGGAGAATTGGAGACCTGCATGAAAGTTTGGCCTTCTATCATCTCCAAAGGTCGCTCTCAGAGCTTTTCAGATATGCTATAGGTGTCTCCGCGCATGACATCCCAAGATTCTATCATAGCATCGCGACCTCTTACTTCGCGGATGACGAGGTTGCCAAACTCAGCACCGTCCAGTTTGATGACTTGAAGTGCACGGTATATATCATGCAGTGGAATAGCCTTCGTCCCACATAAAACCGGCATATTTTGACGACCAAGTGCAACTTCTTGGAGAATCCATAATCTGCGCCAGTAAGGTCTATCAAGGAGATGGTAAATGGCGCGAAATACGGTCTTTGGCATTAGTCTCCTCACACGCGTGTGACGCCAATACGCAACTGGCCTTAAATCTACAAGGAGTTCGTCAATTCGATCATACACACCGCGTAGTGGATCTGGGTCCTTCGATCGAAGACTAAAGTATCGCATTGCTTTCATGGCCAGATCACTGTCGTCTGCCTCAGGACCGAGCCATGTGACAATATGCCATGCCGAAGCATATATAGTATTCATTCTCGCAACCTGATGAGCTCGCTCGGCCAAGTCTTCTTGATTTATGCAAAGAGCATCAATCCAAAGCTTAAAGCCCTGCTGGATACGGACGTGTTTCCGCAGTTGCTGCAGGGCAGCCTCCAGGTTTGCCGTCACTTCAACCTTCACACCATCAAGGTATATATCACGAGTAGTGGTGGCATCGCCCCAGACATACGACAGAGCAATGTAATCACCCCAGAGATACTTCCAGGGAAGGTCCTTGTCCGAAGGTTCCAAGCCTTCTATTCCAGACGCAGAGGAAGTCGTATCAACATCCTCATCAAGAGGAACCTGGGTAATTTCAGGTACGTTTCTTGGCCAGAGGTCACTCCAATCGTCTTCATTTCTTTTGCATGTTTGATTGGTTACATTATGATCTAGAGGGTTGGGCCAATTGCCATAGAACCCTTTCACCGGCTTTCCTGACCTTGCTTGTGGAGTAAGTTGAGAACTATCCAGTATAACATGTTCAATCTTGCAGTGAACCGTGCCACACGAAAATGGTGGGAGTTCTGGCTCTGTGCAAAGACTGATCAGCCGAATCTCACGATCACCAGAGAGTGGGCGATACTTGTATTGCACCATGAATGGGAAGATTTGCGAAGGTGGTTACGACTATTCAGAAGAGAAGAGAAGCAATGCTCGCTACTCGCTACTCGTGTGTTCAGAGGAGGGTCGTGCTGACAGAACTTGCCAGAATTCAGAGTGCAGGAAGTAACACATTGTCATGATGTATGTATATATACTATAATACCTTGCTTCACCGAGAATAGAGATGATAGACGGCCAGGCAATTCTTGATAAACGGGTGAGGTGTGAGCTGTAAGCTGTAAGGCTGTAACCAGCCCCTGAGTGAGTGAGTGGGCTAGTCCCAATTCGGGTCTTGACACATGCAGACACTTGCCGCGCGGTTCGATAAGTTGAATCTTTTGCTCTTGTTGTTATGTAATTCTTCTCATTCGATTCATAATCTAGAGAGAAGGAAGATCAGAGCCAAATGGCACAGCCTGGCGCCTTGAGCCAGAAAACAAACATCACAGGAGATATGTGCAAGCCATCGGAGGTTACAGGGGCTAGCCAGGAACCACGCGCGAAAGCCCTGGGCGCAAAAGTTGAAGGCGCCGGTACCATAACCCACGGCATAAAATGTCATAATTTTAACTCGAACTCCAATGCCACATCGACAGCCGTCAGAAGGCGTCGGATGTCGAGACTGTGAGGGAAGGATGAAGACGAGACCCAAGCAGCCGATTCGTACTCCCTTGGACGCCATAGGACCAACACCCTGGGAATGCGAAGCGGAGGATACCGCGGAAGGGGTGGGTTACTTTGATCCTGCGCGCTTGGCAGAGGAATACGGCCATAGGCGTACGGTAATCATACGGCTATCGACTTGGCATTCCAATCCGTAATGGGTCCCAGGCGCGAAGGATCTTTGGGCGGCCAGCAGCCTAGAGAGAGACAGCGGAGGATTGGGTGCTGGCGTCGTGCCATTCGACGCTCCCGGCTGCACGACCCCCGTAGGCACGGGCCCTGCGAAATCTCCACAACGCGATCGCCTGCCGCCCGCCAAAGCCCAAAGCCGCCTAGAGCTACGGGAATTGAGCTTATGCCAACGGGCAGCTCAGCCCCCAGAGCCGACGACCGTCTCATCAAATGCTGGAGCCGCATCAAAGACATCACCCAAAGGGGTCCTTCGGCGGGTACCCAGCCCCAGCCCCAGCCGTGAAAGCCCGAAAGACCTGTTGCAGCTGTTTTGTCGGATCTGTTGAGAGCTCCCTAGTGGTGCCAAGGTGTGATGCAGGCTCCCTCCGCAAACCACTCAAGACGCACTTCTGGGACAATCATGACGAGGCGTGTACCGTGGCTTCCCGCCGACCACTCTCGACCGGATGTGTGTTTCTATTCATATCCCATCATGCTTGCAGCAGCAATCACCGTGTGATATTAACGCCATTTTTCAGTAAGTGTGCGTGTGTGTGTCCCTGTGTATGTGCGTATGTGCGTATGGTATGGTATGTATGTAGGTGCTTCTGTCTGTTCCCTCATGTGACAGCTCGTCTTGATGCAAGTCGAGGCCGTGAGCAGGCTGCCCAACGTTAGAAAAGGAAAAGTAAAAATCAAATACGGGAAAGCATACCAGATATCTCCGTACCTTAACCCAATAGAGCTGGGATGGATGCCGAAGCCTGGTCATGGCGGGTCCCACGCGATATACCGATGAGACGCAAACGATCGAGAGTGCCTTGCGGAGAGCCGTGGCTTATCCACGCTCAGCCTAGAGCTCAGGCCGCCTGGCCGGATCCGGAGCCCACGCGGAGCCTCATAGGCCAGCGCAACGCTCCGTCCAACTGCCAGCCCTCTTCAGCTCCCGGGGGGCGTGCAGTAACCGTGGTCCTGCATTGCAATGCCGAGGCGTGCTACCTATGGACGTGGCTACCCAACGGAACCAGATCCCTTGGGATACCGCTCATTTGAGGCACCTTCTGCCGGATCATGGCTTGATCGCGGGTTCCACAACGGCCAAGGGCGCAGTAGGATCTGAACTGCCCTTGGGGCTGCGAGAGTCCTTTTTCCCTCCCGAGCCCGACTCAAGGGGTGTTTATATAGGTCTGTTTCTCCATTTGTACCCACCTCTCCGCTCTTTCTCTTTCTCTTTCTCGTCCGCTCATCACTTTCCTCGAGCTTCTCTTCTCCTATGAGACTTGGCCTGTCCAGCAGTTTTCTGTTGTAGATTGCTCTTTTCCAGTCTCTAACCCCTTTCCCCCGTCTTCTGTGGATCTCTTTTGCATCCAACCCTTTCCTGCAGAGAACATAACTCGCTTCTACCTTTCTCTCTTTCTTGCAAACAAATCATGTCTTCGGAAACGGGAAGGGAGCACTTCGTTGAAGTTCCCCAATTCGCCCTGGCAATCCGAATTCTTCAGATTGTCACGGCTATCGTGGTGCTGGGCCTTGCTGGCTATGGCATCACCTACTTCTCCTTCGATGGCGATGACCTGATGCTCTTCACCGTATGTCATATCCCTTTGCCTCACTATAAGCTCGATCTACTTTGGATCTGGCAGCTAATGACGTGGACGTTAAGGCCGTTGCCACTCTGATCATTGCGGGCTACGTCTTGGTGGCCTCCCTCTGGGTTCCGGTGCTCTATAATTATTGGGCTATGATGGCCCTCGATATCTTCGCCATCGTCTTCTGGATCATCTCATTCTCTCTCCTTGCTTCAGAGGTGGCTGGGATTAGCACGGCGATCAATTACTACGAGGATTGTTACTACTCCTATTGCTACAGGAAGCGCAGTGTTATCAAGGCACGCACTACAAGTGTCTTTACCTACCGGAATGCCTTGGCTGCAGCATGTGGTCTGGGTGGCCTCGAATTGTGCGTTTCTTCTATCCCATTGATTTGATCACCTGTGTCAGATCCTTCTGGATGCACACTAACCATGATTCCAGTATCCTCTTCGCCATCACTCTCGCGTTCCTGAGCTTGGGAATCCGTCGTCATCGTGCGGCTGGTGGCCACTCCATGCCTGTGTCTTCATACAACGCCGCAGCAGCAGCGGCGGCGGTGGAGGCAAAGCCCCAAGACCACATTGTGATTGTGCCTGTTCAGCAGGTGGGACAGGATCAGCAATACGTTCAAGTTCAGCAAGATCAACAGTTCGTCCCGGTGCAGGTAGTACCCCAGCAACAGTACCAGCAGTACCCGGTTCAGCAACCATACCAGCAACACGAGGTGCCTCAACCAGCTGTTAGCCCTGTCTACGGCGAACAAAATCACCATGTCGCCGGCCAGCAACCCGTCGATGGATTACACCCTGTTTAGTCTCAAAGCCTCACCAGCTGGACGCCTGCATACTCTTTCTATTTGACGTTTCATTGGGGTAATGGTCAATGCATAATGCATTATTCGGAAAGTTTACAGAATTGTAATTGTGGTAGCAGGAGAGGAGGTTTTGGTTTCTCGCTCAGCTAGGAGGAAGTTTTGAGAACAGGTCATATATCTATGTCTGATGGGTAATGAGTTGAAGCTTTTATCAGATGTGTTGAGAGTATCAAAACACATATATCAATATACCCAAGTTATACTTTTGCGCTAATTGAAAATGATTAAGTCTGGCATTAACCAAGCTCCGATATGTTTATACTCCAGCTTGGATCGGAGCTCTTGGAGTTTGGATACTCTCTAAAATTAACAGACGTGAATTCCACATGATGTGTACTGTGGCAGGGCTTATCAAGTATTCGCTCAGAGAGATATGTCCTTTTTGTGCATGTTGATCAAAGACATATGTGCTCTGGTACTGGAGTAGATCAGAATCCTGTCCTGGCTTATTTGCAGATGTTGAAACTGTTTAGATAAAAATCTCGATGAAAGATTCAGCAAGAGTATTCCACAGAAATACAATGTGGATGGTAGATGCCAACGACTTCACAAAAGTTAATGCTGAAACCTGTTTAGCCGTCTGTCATAGGGAGCTTCTTTGCTGCCGTCCATAACTTTGCGGAAAGCAATTCATTTTTCTACCTAATAAAAAACCATGCTGGAGTCAACATTTATCATCAGCAGTGCATTTCACTTTTCAGCCTAGAATGTAGTCTCCTATATCAAAAAAGAAAATACATCCAAGCTGATGGCATCAACTACTGGATACCCCATCTTCATTTCTTTATTAATAGGCATTGCACCAACAACAAAAGGCTTTCAGCACTTCTAACTGCACAACCTTTTCGAGTTGTACTATATGACCAGAACCACACGATAATGTCTGCTAGCAACCAGTTACCTGTGAAGGTTTGATAAAACTACGGATCGACGACATCGTAGCTTATTCCTTTATAATTGACCATCCCTTTACGGCAAATTCACTCCTTGTAGATGCAGTCCTTCAAGAACTGGGTGCATATGTGGTACTTGGCACATCTGCTATCTCAATGGAATAGCATGCTCATTCAGTTTTCAAATTGACCAGGAAGATTGACGATGTAATGACTTTTTCTTGCATATTATATATATATATATATTTCAATTAACTGGTTCAAACCAGCACCATCTTGGCTTTCATACCTTGCTCTTTGACTCGGCGAAAGATAAAAGTCCTCACCACTCGGAAACCAAGTAGAGATTCATGAATAAGAAAAACTCGGACTGTGAAAGTGTTTGAAATAAATAACATCAACATCTTTCAGAATAGTGCTTTGTAAAACAGGATTGAGAAAGCTTTTCCAAGTACTATCGTGGAACTCGATATTGACATATCCATCTACCACCAATGTCATGAGTATCACAGGAGAATAATTCCCACTCGGAAATCGGCACCGCGTGGCTGTGCTGGCTTTTGGATTTGATAACTCCGTTCATCCGGTTTTGTTGCTTGGAAATTACTTCTGAGCGCAAGCTCCAATGGCCAGTATCACATGATAGTGAAACGTATGGTTAATGGATAATTACATCCTGGCCAGAGAAAGTGAAAACTGAAGTGAAGAGCGAGGAAATTGCATAACAGAAGTCCATTGAACTGGAAATACTTACCAGATCAAGGCATTAGCCAGACCCAATGTCCCAAGCGGCTCCGGAGACCGTTTTACCCAGGTGGAACGATTTATTCCGAGCCTTAATTTTTTTTTGGGAACGGCTTCCAATGCTTATTAACCCAATAATTACCGATGTCATCAACTCTCTGTTGCGACTACGGTCTCACGTCCCGCCATACCACGTTTGACATACCGAGACATTGCATCTGGCGTTGCTCTTCTCAGCACACAGTAATTACGTGCGTGGACGCGCACTCCACGTGCCTTTTCCCTCTTTCTTACGTGCAGTATCCCCCTGCCAGTGCAACCCCCCGCCCTTTAATCTTGTGCAAAAGAAAAAAGCCCACCAAAAAAGCAAAGTTTGAATCCGCTTGTACCTGTTTTCTTGCTCAAGACGTTTTGGCTTTAAGTCTTCTGATTGATCCACTCACATCAACCACAAGCTGGAGAAGGGCCGAGAAATGGACTTTTTTTTAATGCAACGTATGACCCGAGTCTACGCAAAGGAAATTAAGCCACGGCGAGGACAAAACGGGAGAAGAAGAAAAAAATTAGAAAAAGCAACGAAAGGATAAAAACAGACACGGAAAGTAGTCAGTGTTGGTTCGCGATAAGGTGAGAGTGCGGAAACATGCCGTAGGAGCTTGTCAGCAAAGCCTTGGCACGAAGATGAATATTTGCTTTTTTTACTATCCTCAAGAGGGAACCAGGGGGAGAAACAAAGCGAAAAAGTTGACAGAGTCATGTGTACCAATTGATAGAGTATGAAATCGAATGATGATTGGGGGTTCGTCGCTGGAAGGGTGTGTGGTCTGAGGATTTTCGTGCTTCGTACATGCAGCAAGGGACGTGGAGAGATGGTGGTGGCGGGAAGGATCTAGATCCGCTGGTCTTTCCCGCACTCTCTTTGTGATAGATTTTTTCCCAGCCACTATGTCGTCCACCAGAGATGATTTGCCCGACGAAAGCTTCACACTCGGTTGAGAGAGCTTAGATGAGAGCGACGGCTTTGCATTGGGCCAAGCGACGGTGAATTGCAGAAAGTGTCGTGTGCTACGGCACATACCGTAATTTCACACCGGGCAGCGCAGATGATATTCACGTTGGTTTCTGATGAAAGGCGCACTTATTGTCGATAGATCGCTCGTCTTCATTAAATCAGGCCATTGAGATACCGCGCAAGTCATTCTCTACACCGTTTCTTTGACGACTCCTCCCAAACTACATCATTCCTACAGCACCCGATGACATATGTTGCCCAAACGCCATCCTCAATAACACTGAACCAACCAACCTGACAGGGACCAGGAACGACCGAGTTGACGGTACCTGTCGCTGGCTGCTGGATGCAGAGAATGCAACCTTGCAGACAAGACGAGTAATCACTAGGCGTGGCTCGACGCCGAGGAAGCCGATGTTGTAACAGAAGATCACCAGAACGGCAAGGTCAGCAGGGGGAGAAGATCCCTTACAGCATGCGCCCAACTGCGCCGTGGTCCATTGGGGTTGCCTTTTGCGATCAGACCTCCTCCACCACTACGGTAGGTATCTCCCTCCTCATGACACCCTTCGCAAGACCCCACCAAAAGGTTTCATTGCTGGATTAATTGTTGCCCCGTCCTGCTGCTTCATTAAAGGACTGCGCCGAGGAATCCAGACCACCGGACGCACAACGGGCTCACGGACCTCAGCAGAACAGATGACAACTGGGTCCCGTATTTCCGCTCTCCAATAGTGGTGGCGAACAGACAGGACACCCGGTACGGACCGTAACAAAAAGTCTCCATGATTATTAACTAATCGCTCATAAAAGTGCTCAACCTGTAACTTCTGCGGGTTTCTAACGGCCAGGCGGTGTGTTCACTACTGCACGGAATCCAACACGGTCCTCCTCTTCACAGTGATTTTCTTTTTGTCCAGTCTCGCTCAGGGGTAGCAAGAAGGAGAAAAAGGAAAAAATAACCATGGTAACGAGGATCACGAGTGGAGAAGAGACGCTACGAGTGATGATCGTAACCGAATCCATTCCCCAGATAGCAGAGAAAAAAATAGACAAAGCGCACAGATACCGGTATTCCAGGTTTTGCTGCACAAGGGCTCTACGCGATCCGGAGTGAAACCTATAATTTTTTTTTTCTTTTGCTTTCTTTTCTGTTGGTGACAATCACTGCCTGTTTGATGACTTAGGCCTGAATGTACCAAAGACATAGCGATGTTGGCGCCGTCCACTTTTCGAGGGGGATCTACCCGATTAGGGACGAGATCAACCTACTGTAGGTACCGTACCTTTACCGGGCGCGGCCCGCTTGGACAGGCACCAGGCAGGGTTACGGGGATCCTCGATCCCAAAGGGGCACCAGGGAAAATATGGAGTCAAGATGGGATGGCCATATTCTTGCACTCCGCATGGCACCACTTCGTTTTCGGTCGGGCTTTTGTTTTTCTGGGACGTTGTTCCCAGTGCTAGCTGACGATAGTTCGCTCTGGGCTTCTGGGCTGCTGCTTTGGTGACGTTAAGTGTTGGTGGCGTACAGAGGCAGTGGGCGACACAAAACAGTCTCGCAGGAAAGCCCACGCACGCAGTAGTAGTGCGGTACTGAGATAGTACTTTAGTTATAACGTCTTTTGGGATGAAAGACTGGGTATTGTGCAGGTACTCCCTCTAAACTGTTCAGCGGGTCCGCAGACCAATACAGCAATCACCACCGAGTCAGCCAGCCCTTTGAACAATACTATTGTATGGCTTATGACACCGTATCTTACAAATATTGGAGTCTTGACGCCGCGTTCTCCCCCTCCGTGCCCCTCCCCGCGCGGAGACGATTGACAACCCCTATCTCCTCATCGAGCCCCTCAATTCAGCTCATTGTTATCGCCACAAAGTCATCATCGCTTGCCTGCGCAAGCCAGAGACGCATGCGGCTTGCGGACGATACGCCCGTGATGTTCTGCCAGCAAGTGGGAAACCAAGGAGCAGATCAACGTGTTCGCGCTGCCAATTGCTCGTGGTAGTTCGCTAGCTTTCTCGCCGCTTTGGAGCCGATCACCTTTCATCTAGGCACATCATGTACGGTACATCATCTAGCCCTTTTGGTATTCCTCCTCGTCGCACTCTGGCTTACCATGGGTTTCCAATCGTCTCAATCAAGGGAGAGCGCGTATCGGAAAAAAACAAACTTACCCTACCAGGAGGTCAGGTGACCTTGGAACTTACTGTACGCTGGTGGAGACGACCCTGCAGTTCTGGTGGGTAAAAGCTTCTCCCGAGAGCAACCTCCCGGTGGCCTTTTTGATGGTCTGTCCTGCGGTGCAATCCGGGCGTATCCGACGGGATTACCAGGCTAAAATTTTAATGAGGCCAAACTAAAACGCTGTAGTTTGCAGTAGCATATCCACCCTCAGGCGGCCCTCTTTTAGTTAGGGTCCCAAACAATACTGTCGGTACGGAACCACCCTGGCCGTGCGCGCAGTGGCTTTCTGCTTCGTCTTTCTCTTTCTCTCTCGCTCCGTCCATTTTGAGAACTGGGCTTCGAGTGCGGCGACATCATGATTGGAGGATGTACGAAGGGTGGATGATCCAAATAAGAAAGGCGCACATGTTGTGTTCTGTGTTAACACGTTGTAGATCGCATGCATGTTAACGTCTTGTGCAACGAGAAGTCCAGACTCGCTGATCGGGAAGAACGTTGGAGCTCGCATCGTGATGTCAGATCATGGTTCTTTTCTTTTTCTAGACGGTTTGCCTCAGTTGCGGTGAGACACGGCCAGAACCCGCCGTTTTCATAGGCACTTATTCCCGTTGCCCCTGGCCGAGAGATCCTTGGAATAGATTTCTTTCCCCATGTACAATGATGCTCCCTTGCACGGCGTATGCTTAATTAATTATGAGACGAGCAGGCGATCGTATTGCATAAACTCAGATTGGGCGGTTCGGCAATCACGGGGCAGGCTGCAACAGACCGGTTGCCTTGCTTCCTCAGGCGAGGTCGAGGTGCTTTTTTGCGAGTGAATACGACAGCGTAGGACAAGTCATGGGCCTGAACTTGGATTCTGTGGTGTTGCTGGGATATCAGAGACATTACCCCGTTGGTCCCAGTACCAGAATCAGGCACAGCGTAGTAGTGCTGTGGTCTTATCTGTTTCCTAGGTAGCTTTCGTCCCTGTCAATCACGCGTGTCGGTAAAGATGCTTGCCTATCCTGTCGATATGCATCGCGCTTTGGGGTAGTACAAAAATATTCCCCTACCATGTTCTGCAAGGGCAGGTTAGATGCTTCTACGCTTATATGCCTGTACGCGTATAAGATCGTCCGGAGGTGCACGTTTTGCTGTAATTACAGTGACATGATTTTTTCCTCATGAGGCGTGTGATTTGTGACCTGTCGCGTGGATGCAATTGCCGTTTCCAAGTCCGCAGCAATGCAGGATCCCAGTTGTCAGCGGGACCGGAATATTCATGTCCTGGTAAGGCATAATAGCAGTGGAAGAAGTAAAATAGCAAATACGACTTGAACCGTGTTCTGACTTTGCCAGGATGAGCAACATCGTCGCAAGTTTAGGTAGACTGTGACTCTCATCCGTGGTGGAGATGAGGTCGGATTGTCAGGAGCGAAGACTCATGGCGCGCTTCCACAGGAGATCAAAGCACAGCGGTGTGAGATCCTGCGGCTCCGCCTGGCTCGATTGACATCTGAATTGCTTATCTTGTCCGTATCATCGTAATCAGGATCGGCCTACGTATCATTAAGGATAAAGGAACTGATGTGGTGGATACAGTAATACATAGTACAGTTATCACAATCCATGGATTGAAAGACGTATTCGGCAAGCTGAACGCTGACCGGACAGACGAGACCGAGTGAGCCGATTTTGACGTCTATCTTCTCATTTTTCTTTTTCTTTTCTTTTTTTGCCATGGGTCCCGATCTAATGCTGTACCTTCGTTTTTCCAACAGCCCGCTCTCGTTTCTGGATTGGCTCTTTGTCAACGGCTGTGGCAAACGGGATCAAACATCGTGCGCAATGCACGCGGGGATACATGATGACCTTGAAGTGGTTCAGGAAGGATTGTACGGCAGTTAGTCAATACTACCCCCTTCCCCTTCTTCCACCCAAGTCTATGGGTATGGTTCTTAATGCTTCTGTAGTAACGGCGAAGTACCGAGATGGTGAAACCGTATATTCGCTTCGTTCATTATTGAGCTAAGGAGGTGTTGGCTGAGCGGCGGCACAGTGCCGTTCAGGCCGTAGTCGGTACCCACAATGACGGTATTGGGCTGGCGAGAAAAGCCACGAAGAGACCAGGTAACCTAGTACTCGGTACAGATACAGTACCAGCAGAAAGGTCGGTCCTCGTCCCTGACAAAGCCACGGGAGATCAATCAGTGAAGCGAGTGGATCAACTGTGCGTTTTCTGATCAGACGGTCTCGTAGGAAAAAAAAAAAAAAAAAGAGGCTCATCGTGGCCACTTCTGCGTCTCTCGGGATACGCCTAGATAGGTAAAGCGATGGCACTCCGTCACTGCTAGAATTCGGACCTCTAAAGGCAAGAGGGTACCTTGAGCCGGCGCAACCACCCGTGTTCGTAATTTTGAGTTGGTTGCCACATGATCTTTTGCAAATTCGTCGCAAGGAGAACCCAAAAAGAAGGAAGGAAATTCTCCTGCAGCAACATTGATTTATAATTAGCTCTCGCCGTAAACCTAGTCCAACGCAGCCATCGTACTGGCCCGTTTTCCCTTTTCCATCAGAGCATCGGAGGCCGTATTGCATGTGTACTGTCCAGAAAGCCTAATTAGCGTTGACCTCACGGTTGCCGAGTGTGGTGTCCTGGAAACCCTGAGTTCGGCAACGTGCCGGTTTCACTCCCGTCCGCGCAGTATTTCTTGTCAGGGCGAGTTCCTGCAGATGGTCTTGGGGTCATTGCAAGTGTCTTATCGCCACGTCTTACTTTCCTCCTTCCCAGTGCAAGAAGAGCACGTGGAGGAGCATAAGTCAGCAATGAGGGTGCGAATCTCGCGTAACCGATCATTTCTGCGGAATCGATAGGTCGGGACGAACAGATCAAGCTGCATTCCGGAATGCGCCGCTTGGATAAAGGCATATCTATATTACCTCCAAATATACCCGTTATTTGCTTTTTTTATTGCTCGTTTCCCCAGATAAACAGGCCCATCGCAGAGTATCGAAGATGTAGGCAACTTCATTGGACCTACGCCGCGTGGCTCCCACGGACGAAGCTCCTGGATTTTGCGTAAAGTCGGGACCCACATAACGGACGGGCTCAATTCCTCAACGACCAAAACCCCATCTGCGACCCGCGGGCAAGGTGGAGTGCGAGACGAAGGTTCCAGCAGTCCATCTCGTACGTATTCATCCAGGCCACGGATGGTGGCAGCCACGCGAGGGGAACAGGGCTGGGGTATGGCGTGCAATTATTGAGCCTGCTGGGCCAGGCTAATGCAGGGCGAACAGTCAGGGGACTGGTCACCCTGGGCGCCCGACGGGATTGACTGTCGTAGTTGGGTGCTTCTGGAAGAGAGGATGGGACGCTGATGCCAACCAGGAGAAAACGATGTGGTATCGCGGAGGTGTGCCAACCTTCAAAAGACTTTCCCCTGAGCCGGGACAGAATGGGCGGGCCGAACAAAGACTTTTGGAGACCCCTTCTTTTGCTGGCAAAGTTGAGTCAGAGTCATGCAGCAGCAGCAGCGGAGAGTCGGGTGCTAATCCTCATCTGCCTCCTCATCCGCCGCCGTCGAGGCTGTCGAGAGTCAGGAGGGGTGTGGCTGTCGGTGGTCCTCGTTGGCTCTCGGCGGGCTGCTGTTCCCCACCAGGCACCTCGACCTCACTGCACCGTGCTGGACCTTCGCCTCCGCTAGGAGAGAATTGCACGCTGTTTCGCCCTCCACGCAAACGCCGTCGCATGCACGTGTATGCACTGTTAGGGAGCCTCCGCTGTATGGTGTTGTGCAGTGAGTGGTGGGAGGCAGCGCCTGCACAATGGCTGCAGCAGCGCATTCGTTTTGCTGCTGCCGGCCTATGGCCTCCGTAGGAATGCATTCGTAACGGACGGGTATGGTGACAGTACGTTTTCAATGGCATCAATCACTCGCAAGCAACCTGGTTTGGCATCGGATCAGCTACTGCAATCGGACAGCGTAGGAAGCAGCAGCGTCGTAAGGCCATGCCGATGCCTTCGTCCGAGGTGGTGGGATGCCCGAACCGGCGCACCCGCCGAGGCCGAGCGAGTCACAACGGGGTTTATCTGATCCTGAGAGCGCTGAGAGATTCTGACTGAGGATCAGTGCGCGGCGTCGTGACGGTGGTGATGACACCTACGGAGGATTTGCGATGCTCGCCCACCAGCGCATTCCCTGTGTGGCCAGGGGGGCCATCCACGAAAAAATGCGTAGATCGCGGACTTCGCCAGTGGAACAACGTCCCGAGTTGGCAAACGGCAGACTGGGCAGCCTGAGGCCCGTCGACGCCCCCGGGCCGGAGGGAGAGCGATGCGCTGCCAGGTCCAGGTCCAGGTACCTTCCTCTCCTCCATCTGCGCCGGCCGGGCTGGCGCATCTCGAACGATGGAGCAGGTGGTGGAGCCGTGGGCGGCGCTTCTTTGCTGCGGTTTCACTCTCCTCGTCTGGGCCAAGCGCCCTCAGGGCCGCGCTCGCCATGGGGCTGCCAGGGCCCCGACAACCACCAGCACATCCGATAGCGCGGCGCTGCAGTGGTTCTGGTCCTGGTCCCCGTGGTGGTGGCCACCTTGCGTGCTAGACTGGTGGAAGGGCAGCTGGAGCGGACAGGACTCCCTTCAACTGGCTGGGCGATCCGGCTCTGGCTGCTCCCTGGGAGGCCAAGGAACCTTGCGGGTGCTTGCAAGGATGCCACTGGCATCTAACCCGCTCTTAATAAAGACCGTAGAGGCAGGCTCGTAGAATGTGGAGACCGTATGTCTTGGAACTGGCTCGCTCTGCTTGGTCTTTTAACTGGCTTCTGCGACGCAGTGCAAGCCTCAATCTCTCGTGGGCCTCCTACTCGTCAAGTCTCTCGTGTCGAGCTTCTCCTGCTTCTCAATTTTCTTCTTCTCCCTCCTCTTTCTGCTCTTCTTCCTCCCGTTTGGCCCTGATTGCTTCAAGGCATTGGCGGATGTATGCTCCTGGGTTTGCGCTGGACATCCTTGGTTGACGTTATCTGCTATCAGCATCAGTGGCGTATTCAGAAGTCATTTATAGACCTTACGGGGTGGATGTCGCATCAGAGACTCGGGCATCAAAATACAACGAGAAACTCGGACGCTGGGAATCAATGAAATAGCGACGCCGGCGATCGCGCGCATAGAAAGAAAACGCTGTTATCTTCACGGCGATGGAAGGATATCTGATGGTGCCGCCGGATCGCGGCACCATAATAGGCAGAGCACTATGGAAGGTGGGATTTCTGTCACCATTTTAGAGGATTTTACCGTACTGATTTCAATCTCCAGCCTCGATATGTGGTACTGGGCAGCGCTGCCCCTCCTCAGGCGATCCCTGAATTGCCCCTACCGCGAAGCGGTTCCTCTGTGCGACTGCCTCTTAATCGATCACTCCTGAAAGCTTCGATGGTTAGACCTAGCCTGGGGGACATCACACAACCTCACGCACAAGATGGGCTGTACTTGTCGATATATAAGGACAAAGCAAAGGTAGGGTGAAATTCCGGCTTAATTCAAGTGGCCCGTCTGTTAACTAGTAGCTCCAGGGAGAGTGGGAATGCGTTCAGCAATATCACATATATGCCTTTACATCCTGTGAAGTCCAACAAGTAGCCCACCGCAAACAATCACCCTCCTTACCAACGCTTGTAATTCGACTTCGCCCAGAAGCAACAGACAAGCAAACAAAGCGGCGATCGAGCAGAGCAAATGCACTAACTTCGAAGGACGCATGGGCCGATATGCTGCTTTTTCGAACTGTGCCCGAAGATGGATATCACATACAGGATTGGCTTTCAGTCCTCAAACCTCTTATACGAGCTGACTTTCCCATTGAGCCGACAGAGCCCATTCTCAGCCCAACAAGCCCTGGAGGAACAGTCTTCACAAACCCATTTGGCGCTACTCGGGAGAATCGCTCGGGCTCCAACGCAAACCAGAGGCCAGAATTCAAGCAGCGTACCTCTTCAAATCACACCTCAAATACATATCCCCACGCACCACGAGAAAGACCCTCTGCCGTCATATCNTCCTTCACCAAGTCTACGTTCTAGGCGCTCCGATCTCTCTTCTCAAGCCTCCTCACAACACCCATCCTTGGGTTTCAACCCCTCAACCACTCAAAACCAAAATTATGCCCCATTAGGTCCAACCGATCTCCCATCTCCCGCTTCCACATCTGCCTACGATACCCAATTTATCGAAGGCTGGACATCCGCTCAGGGCCGTTCCTCAGCCCTCTCGACGCATACGCGAGGAAGTAACAGCATTGCTTCTGCTGTTAGTCCGTTCGCCTCTAGCCCTCCAGGACCCAGAGAGACCATCTTGGATAGGGCATTTATGATGCGATATATCCCTGGTAGCGAAAAACTTGCTGACGTGAATGAAGATGGCAGTAGTGAAAGTGCTAAGATTAGTAGTATTGCAAGATTTGAAAAGCTGATGAGGGAGCAAGAAGAAAGGAGAATGCAAAGGGCCGGTAAGAACTCTTCTGGGCAGGAAAAGAGGAGAAGCGGGAGGAATAGGACTGGCTGGGAACTAGTGGAAGAGTCTGATTCTGAGGACAGCGATGATGAATCGGAAGAGGATTCTGATTCTGATTCCGAGCCTCATACTCATGAAATTGATCTTCCGACTCCCTACGATCCATCCATCTCCATTCCGACACCTGCGCAACGGGCCCTGGACTATATCTCGGGACGGCAAAACACACCTCACTCCCCACCACCGTCGCGATCAAAAACACGACCATTAAGTCCGTCGACCGGGTCACCCCCAATTCCATTTCTAAATCAGCAAGCTATGAATGCGCTCCATCAAGCTGTTGCAGAGCCTTACTCTAAGGGAGACTCTCAAGGAGCGGGTCGACCAAAAACGGGCAACCAGCCAGGGAAAAGACGGTCGAGACCACATTCCATTGCACTTCCTTCGAGGTCGGCATCCACAAACACCATACCAACTTTGAGAGAACTCCAGATTGGCGGCAATCCAGCAGTTCAATCATCCACAAATCTCAAGAATTCTGAATCCATCCAATCATCCGAGAAGGAGAACCGTGGCTCAACAACATCATTGAAGCGACTCTCCTTTCAGGAATTTGCCAAACGCTTGAGCAGCACCTCATCCCTTCTCCTTGTCCAGACAAATGTATCTACCGGATCGCATCCTTCTTCGGGTAGCACTAGTAGAAGGGAGAGCGCAAGCGCCAGGGAGAGCCTGGATAGCTATGCTGATACTGATGCCGGCGAAGGTGTGTGGCCGGGGAGAGGAGGAGCTGGACTGAGAACTAGTGCGAATTATGGTGTCGGTATGCGTGGTGGCGAAGGCGGCGAAAGGGAAGGACCGAGGGACAGGGAGAGGGACCACAACCGGGACTGGGAAAGCGAAAGAGAGAAACGATGCGGATGGAGAGGAAGTGTCGGGGTCTTTGGTGATGGCGGATTTTTATGACTTAAAGAGGACCAACTTCCATCATCCTGAAGGCTCTCCAGAAATCCGACGACTATACGTTCTACCTTTCGGCGATTTGACTTGCAGCAGATATCCATTCACGCAAAACACCCCCTGTCTGTTGCTATGCAGTCGAGCAGTTTAGGGGCATGATTGTTGAGCATTTCTTGCATTCACGACATTAGCGAATTTTAATGCGGCGTTCTGTATTAACAACCAACATATATGATCATCAGGGAGGCAGTAACAGAGTTGACCCTCTCTGCATATTGCATTATTTGGCGCTTGGGTATAATTATTTTCAAGAGAAAGCTCGGCTTAGCCACTACGACTTGTAGGGCAGCAAGAGGTAGATTTAGTAGTATTATTTAAGAAAACAACATACCATACGTTACACTCGGAATAGAAAGCGCAGAAGTGAGATATTATAAATCTGCTTTAGAACAGTGAAGGCAATTTTTAAGCAAGTAACTGGTGCAAAGAGTTTGAAGATGAAACGAAGTGCAGACCTACAGACAGCTCGATCAATATCTGTGAGGATATGTTAGAAGTTTAGAACGATAGTGGAGATAAGTCGATCAAGATGAGCAGATCTGTTAGACTCTTATGTCCTACAGCTTATATTTTAGCTGGTATTGGCGAACGTTTGATCATGAAACCGCTGGGATACTGATTGCATTTTTCTCGTGGTATACACAAAATGGGTATCTTTCCATCCTAAACTCCCAAACACAGAAAACAGCCGGAAGCGATCTTTTATACGCTAAACGAAGAGATATAGTACTACCGAAGTCAGTAAAGCGCAAAGGCGTCGATGTGCGGGATGACCTACGGTGAGAACTGAGTCATCCACGCCCTCATCATTGGGAAGGTAAACGTAGAGGATCAAAGCATGCTCATCTGCAAAGCCTGCGGGGAGCGTTAGTGCTATTTTACAACCGGCACATGGTATACTTACATGCAATAACCCGGCCACCGAGCCTACCTACACTCAGAACTCTGCCCCAATCCTTCCCGTCGACCCGCACAGTCGCCCAAGCATCAGGACCAGCCTGCTTTAATTTGACACTTGGATGGTTTTGCAGCTCGTCCTCTCCACCTTCGATCTGGGTTGGATCTAGTTCAGGATTTACCAGGCCAGTCCAAACGCTTGAGATATTCAGTGCATCCGTTGCGATGCTCAGCTTCAAGTTCCCGTACATATTTGCGCTGAGCTCTAGTTTTGGACTATTGCTTGTGCTGTTGGAGACGATCCCCCTGGACGAAGTATTTGTCGTTGCCATTGCTAGCTTCGTAAATCGGTCGGATATTGCCTTCAGTTGAACTAACGATGGGAGGATAACGTGGACATCAGGCTCGCGAACCCGTGGCTCCATTAACCCCTCTACGCTGGCGGCGGTCAAGACTCGCACGGGGATATCGTGCGTCACAATAGTCTCTCTCTCTCGCCCCACGCCAATGCCCAAACTCTCTTCACGAAATACATCTTCGCCGAAGGGGTCTTGTCCTCCTTCGTTTTGCAGGGCGTTGCCGCTGCTGACGGTATTTGTGACGATCGTGAGAGAGAGAAGAGGGATGTTGTCACGTTTGGTGAGACGTATGGATGCTGATGTCGCATTCAAGGCTGATTTCAAGGCTCGGTACAGCGGTGGGAGGGGTAATTCCAGGTTGATGGTGTTGTTTGGAGACGCCGATTCGAGGATGAAATTCTCGAACATGGCCTCGATCGTGAGAGTTCTTCCACATTTATCAGCGTATACTTTCAATTACGAGGGGGAACATCGGGAGCACCTACGACCATACTTGAGTCCCGATTTCGGGAATGATGGTGATTCGTACGTCGTCGTCATCGAGCCGTACCCAAGCTACTTTGCCCAAGGAAGATAGCGAAGCTATTAACTCTGGCGCTTGCTGTTAGTATATATTTGGAAGACTTGTTACAGGTGAAATGCCTTACTTGACAAAGTCCGTATATCTCGAATGGAGGTTTTGAAACGCATGTTGACATATTCTCGAAACTATGTCGTCCACAAGACGTTGGAATATGGAGGGGCGTCGCCAATTGACAGGGGTCCGCGACGCGTCTAGATCGCGTTAGCTTTCGTGATTGCATGTAATATTGACAGCTCTTCTTATGCTGCAAAGACCTTTTTAACTTGAAAACTCTCTCGGAAGCTAGGAGATATTACTGAAAAGATTTGTTAATATGGGATTTTCATTTAAAGATTACATAAAGCTTATTTGTACTGCTAGTTGAATATGGTAATAGCAACTACTAGGCAGGACGAGGAAGAGATATAGGGCCTACAGCGTACACAGTATATATACACTGGGTCTGGACTCTTTTGCTAGTTTTCTTTTACTCTCTCTGTTCTCTTTTACTTTTTTTTTAAAAGTAATTCCCTGCAGAAGATATTTTTCGATTCACATTATCGCAAATACTTTCCCGTATATGACTTACGCATTTTCTTCTCTTGGACCCCGGCATCCACGTGATAGAGAAGCCTCGAAGATATGCCTTGCGGATTGCAATGTGACTCACCTCCTATCCGAAAATGGAATTCGCTGCCTTTTTTCTGGATACAGCCAATCTATCCCTACGCTGTATCCAGGTGTATAGTGTTGGACGTTGTGGGGTTCGAAGATCCGATGTCTTGTTCGCGGAAGCAATAATAGCCACTTGGCTGAGGTTCAAGCCGCAGTACGTTTGAGCTGCGTAAAATTTTGGAGTGATCCATAAGTTAAGATATACTAGTTATATAGAGCGTGACTAGTTCTAGCTCCATGCAAGCAATAAACTCTCACAGGAGATAACAAAGCTAGAGCTCCCTCTGGGTCATGCGTTGGCCATTATGTCTTACACCCCGTGATTGCTGGGTGCTGCGAGAGTGGGTAACACGACCAGGGCTATCATGCGCCCCTGGAGATGAGTAAAGATCCCATGCACGGAAGACTACAGTAACAGGCCCCGAACGGAAGGACTAGGCTACGGACTGTATCCATCAAACCGGTCGGTGATGGTGATTCAGAACAGAAACCGAGAGAGCTGAATTGAGCCCCCACTTACAGAGCTTACTGGGTACTACCGAGAGCTCTACGCCGTAGTCGAATCCCCTAATGGGACCCGTCGTTCTATGCCTGTACACTGCATTCGGATCGAGATGTTTCAGTTGCAGTACAGCTAGGAGCTCAGCCACCGGTGGGATCTTGCAATGCAGGACTACTGTAATAAGGGTAATATAGCTAAGACAGCTGACGTATCACCGCTTGAACCACGGCAATTTTCGGTGGCGTCGAAGGTTTGCTCGGAAGCCACCGACCAACTGTACCCGTTCGGGACGTCTAAGGTACCAGGAGTTTCCTGTAACTGCTGGATCTCGGCTATTTCATCATTGGACCCCAACTTTGTTTGCGAACTGCCACCCCGCAAGAGTCCGGTACGCCATACGCCATACGCTGTACGGTGCTGCACCTTATTGTGTCCCTCGGGCAGCCTGGACAAGCCACATGAGTAATAGCCACTCCAGTTTCAGCACGTTGCACTGGTCATCCTTCAGTGATGACGGAACAGGGCATGCGACACCAAAAGCCTCATGACAACCAGGGTCAAGGCCGGCGACTGGCCCTTGTTTATGCCGCCAGAAAACAACTAACTTTTGCGGTCGCGGAGCACATTGGCCATCTCGCTCCCAGGTTGCCATTGCCCTGAAAATTCATTTTATTCTGCCTCCTAGTGCGATAATAATGCGACTATTGTAGATATGTACGTGTATTGGTCCCTTCTCATGACAACGTCATCAGGGACCTCCGCCAGGCGCGTGGGAGATGCCTTCACGATCGACAAAGAAGCAATAAACACAAGCTTCCCATATTTCAAAATAGCGTTTCTGCTCTTCTATCCTTTTATTGAAACGCCGATCTGAGCAGAGCATTTGCCATTGCCTTTCCCATTACTATTACTGTTGCCACTGGCGTCTGTCTCAGAGCTCCAGCTTTTAAAGGCTTGGGGTTGGACTCACACCTTCCGGCAGTACTCTCTACGTTACAATGCTACGCTTCAGTAAATATTCAACCGCACGCTCTAAAGCAATGAAAGCCGGAGCAGCTGCAGATACCAATACCCAGTCTCCCAGACCAACACCAACCCCACCACTCCCAGAACCCACGCCAATCACCACTTCATCGGATTGCACAATCTGCCAGTCGCAACTTGATGTGCCCCGTGTTGTCGATGGCCTCATCGAGAAGCCTTATATCACACCATGCGGCCATGTCTTCGGCAATCTCTGCCTTCTCCGATGGCTCCAATTTGACTCTCCCCATAAGGACTGTCCCAGTTGCCGGCGACCGCTTGTTTACAGCAGTTGTGGACATCTCATCTTACCCGCTCAGCTCGATAAAGCACCAAAGTGTGTGAGCGAAAAGGAAATGCCAGGTTTATGCCAGCGATGTAGAAAAGATGGCGGCGAGGCGGCAAAAGGAAGATTGAAGAGTGCCCGGGAGAGGATGGAGATGGAGAAGGCAGTGCTGGTGGGATTGAAGGGTTTATTACCGGGCGTATTTGGAGGACTGGCTACATGCAACGTTGAGAGCATCGACGAGAGGATTGAAGAGGTGGAAAGACGGTATTGGACAGAGGTAGCGACGGAGGAGAGCGAGGTGAGACTGGAATGGTAAGTCGGCATCGCGCTTTGCATTATTAGATATCATGGTCTGTTTGGGCGATAAAGGATGGCATTGGAGTCCTGGCGTAACAAGATCCATGTAGGTTTGTCGTTTTGGCGTCTGAAAAGAGGTTGGGAAGGAATGCCTGATGTTAAGCATGAGAGGCAATAATAGATTTATGCAATCATGGTATTATTCATCGCGATAGGGTGCTACGCTGCTGCTCGCCGGTCGGTTCATTGTCGTCGTCACTGTCGTCCATAAATCCTTCCTCTAGGTCTCGACTCAGTCTTGGGCCAACATCTTCCCCTCTCCGTGCATCTAGTGAGAGAGCTTCCCGCCTGTTTTGATCCACTTCGTAGAGCTCTTCCCCTTCGTCATCACTCGGTGTACCTTCTTCTGGAGTAGCAGAGAATCGATGTGTATTGTGATCCAATCTCCAAGGGGAAGACGGCAGTATTATTCTCACTATCCCACTCTGAAGCCGTTGACGCAAGGAACTTGTATGCGTCGCGATGCGATCCAGTGGTACATATTGGCTGTATCTCGCTCGATAACGCTTCCAAACGGGCACGATGAGATATGATAACATCAGGTAGAGAGCCAAGGAGATCAAAGCAGGTAGAATCAGGGTCTGGAGGATAGCACACGCGTTAGCCATCACTATGAGCATGGTGCTCTCAGTAACAGGGCCCCACCTTTAACAGAGACATGCTTGAACCCATGGTTGAATTGTCGTTCTCTGGAGCGTTTGGAGCGGGATGGGGCATATAAGTGTCGTCCGCTCTCTTGAAACGAGGCTGCAGCAAACCCACCATCGAGCCGGCGGAGATCGCGGGCAGTATGCGGGAGGCGTTTCACAGCTTCAAAAATGCCGACAGATACTCCGACGGAGGAGGCCGTCAGCGTGATGCCTGAGAGATGAAGTGCTGGAATAGGAGAAGGTAGGACGTCCTGCCGCACGCTCACGTCCTATGGAGAGAAATCGACTGCTGACGACTCCCGAGCATCTGGGCAGCGGGAACAATAGCGGCCAGCCCCATTCCTGGGCAAGCGCCAGGGGACCTTCTAGAGCCTCGCTTAGCACGCGCGGCCGCATCGCTGCAAGGCCAGGGAATTGGTCGAGAGACTTCCAATCTGGGCGCGAGTTTAAGGAGAACCCCAATAGTAAATTAATAAGTTCAACGTCGCCAAAAGAAACAATACAGCGGCAGGCGCACCACCGACGTTCGTTCTCGCGATACAGTATTTTTCTGATCCCGGTCTTGTCACGTCCGTTCACTGGCGTTCCGACTTGTTTGCAGGGCGGAAACTTTCTCCATAGCAACAGCTGCCGGCCCGTGGGCTGCATAAGGAGTTCGCTAGCCTGGGTGGTGAAAGGGGGCCGTTGCGACAGTTTCAGCCCTCAACTCTAATCGATCGACCACACGATATTCCCGCCCTTCCGCTCGTGATAGCTGGGTCTATCTTGGGATCCTCATTCCCCTTGGCTGCGACGTTAACATAGTCGGCACGCTTAGACGGTTCAACAGTGAGGTGAGAAACTGATTGTACGTCATGCCCGTTCTGGCTGGATAAGGGGATCGCAGCCGGCCCGTGTTCTGGATCGGGGTCACAGCGTCACAGAGATCTTATGCTGACTGACGGGATTCTTTTATGCAGGAATAGCCAACAGACGTAGCCAGGAGCCCATAGCTCTCCGAGTTCGAATAGTCACGACGAGACATGGTTGTAGGTGCACGGCACCTGAGACATTGGATGAGTCCGGTTGCACTTATTTAGGAGCCACGGCGCATTCTACCCGTCGAGTTTTGGGGAGCACGAACACCTCCGTAATTTAAACGGTGGTGACGGGGTTGCTTCTCTGAGAGCAGCTCCACGATGTCAGCTGCTGATAAATCCCGACAATCGTCAAGCGGGAAATCGTTTTTCTCGAGAAACAAGAAGGAGCGAAGGAATAACAGCGACGAGGGCAGGTACCTGGGAGGAGACTTCGATAGGGTCAGTTCGGTCGGGTCCCGGGCATCGAGGCATACGCGCGAATCGTCGGACGCGTCGGTCGATGGACCAGCTGGTTCAAATGCAGAGTTGGGCCTAAACCTTATGTCAGGAGTGATCACGGCTATTCCATACGATAACGTCCCATCTGATCCTAAATCACCACTTCCAGTCGACCATACACAACAGCAGAGCGAGGCGGGGCGAAGGGTCCCATCGCCGTTGCCACACCACTTGAACAAAGCCGGAGCGGATTTTCACCAATACCCATCAGTGGATCCCTCCACAATGAGCACCATCAATTATCAGCCCTCCGGGCCACGCCCTCCACCAGGTTCGTCAAATGTAACAATGGCTTCAACGGGGCGCAATACACAGTTTCAACAATGGGGCCCGTCGAGGGCGAGCTCAGCAAGCACCATGAATGGAAACCACAATTCGAGATACGATTCCTATTCCACACAATCCTCGGTATACGGCAGAACATCATTCGACCAATCTAGCGTGGACTCTAGCACCGAGAGATCCAGTGTTTTTTCTGCACATCGTTCTTACAACCCCCAAGCATCTCCATCCCACCGAGACCACCATCGACTGGTCAAGACCTCCCATTATCAACAACCAGGTAGCTCTCCAGATGGATTTTATCTGGCAAAACCTTCAGATGATCAGATAGAACTTATGTTCTCGGCATTGATGCAAAAGCGAGGATGGCACAATCTACCGGAGCAAGCAAAACGACAAATGATGGCATATCCGCCAACGAAGAAATGGACCTTAATACACCAAGACCGATTGACTGAGTGGCAGGGGGAGCAGAAAAGACGGACCACACAAAGACTTACTGCATCACATGGGCAATATAGCAATGCGATGGAAATGCTTGCCAATGCGGAGGAAGAGGGTACCCCAGAATGGTTCGTGAAGAAAGTAATGGACAACAGCATAACCCCGAAGCAGCTACAAAGTCTGGCCGTCAGCTTGAGAACGCAACCTATAGGATGGGTAAGGACGTTCGTGGAATGCCAAGGTCAGGTGGCTTTGACGAACGTCTTGGGCAAGATAAATCGAAAACAAGCCCAAGGCCCTGCTCCTGTCCAGGGTACAACCAGTGACAAGGATTTGGACCGCGAATATGATATTGTCAAGTGTTTGAAAGCTCTAATGAATAACAAGTTCGGAGCAGATGATGCCCTTGCCCATCAGCCTGTTCTAGTAGCTTTGGCAGCATCCCTTATCTCACCGAGATTAACTACCCGGAAGCTTGTCAGCGAGGTCTTGACTTTCTTGTGCCACTGGGCTGATGGTCAGGGGCACAGGAAGGTCATACAAGCCATGGATAACGTCAAAAGTCAACATGGAGAAAATGGCCGTTTCGATGCTTGGATGCGTATTGTCGAGGTAACGGTAGATGGTAGGGGTAAGATGGGAAGTCTGGTAGGCGCCAGCGAGGAATTTCGGAGTGGTGGTATTGGGATGGAGAATCTTCTCATGGAATATGCGGTTGCAACATTATTCCTGATCAACATGATTGTTGATGCTCCCGAGAAGGACCTACAACTTCGTGTTCATATCAGAGCACAATTTACAGCATGTGGCATCAAACGGATCATGACCAAGATGGAAGATTTCCAATACGAGGTTATCGATAAGCAGATCGAGCACTACCGCACCCAAGAAGGCATCGATTATGAGGATCTTCTTGAGCGGGAGAATAGTAGCATGAAAGATGGAGTAGAACCGGAGACAAAGGACCTCAGTGATCCAACACAGATTGTCGATGCAATAATGCAGAAAGTGCAGGGCAGCAGAACGCAGGATTACTTCGTTTCAGCATTACAACATTTGTTGCTCATGAGAGACAGCGAAGCCGAGGAACGGCTCCGTATGTTCCAGCTCGTTGACTCGATGCTCAGCTATGTTGCCATGGATAGAAGGTTGCCGGACATGGACTTGAAGCAGAGCCTTAACTTCACCGTGCAAAATCTACTTGATAAGCTGCATACCGATGCTGAAGCCCGTCTTGCATTAGATGAAGCTCTGGAGGCTCGCCAGATTGCCGATTCGGCGATGGCCGAAAGGGATGAGATGAAGGCTCAAATCCAGCTTGGTGCGGACGGCTTAGTTGCGAAGTTACAGAAGCAAATCGAGGAGCAAGCTCAGGTCATTGAGATCCAAAGACGTCAAGCAGACGGTCTGAAAGCCGAAGTTCAAGACCTCCAGACTCTGCGTGCTAAGGAGGCCCAGCGGAATGAACTGGAAACCAGAGAGTTATATCTCATGCTTCGCGATGCTCAAGATATTGCGGCATCCAATGCTGCCAAGGGCGCGAACGGTCTTGCCGAGAGTGATCCTTCTCACATGAAGGGTATTCTCGATAGAGAGAAGCTTATGGATCGACTCGAGATGCAGATTGAGCGCCAGAAGACACAATTTAAACTTGAGGGACGAGCTTGGGGTGACGTTGTGGGGCCATCTGATCGATTACGAGCTCTCAGAGAGGAGATGGATGGAGAACGGGAGCTGCAAGAAGGAGATACCGTACAACCAAGAGATCTCACTAATAGTATGTTGGGTAGTGTCTCCAGACAAACGAGAATACCAAGGAAGCCTGTCAACTCAGTCGGATCGCTCAGTGAGGTCACTGGAGAGGACGATGAGGAAGCGACTATTTATGAGAAGCCTCGCGTTGTTGAAGTTAGGCGACCAAGAAAGGCTCCGGATTACATGAATGAAATGGCCTCGAAAGTCAAGCGCTACGATGCGAGTGAGGACGAGGATGGCGAAGGGGTCACTACAGGACCGTCGCATCCCAGCTTGGAATCCGACTCTCCCAAGACACCCAGCGATGAAGATCCCTCTAAGACTAGTAATAAAAACGAGGGCTTCAGCGGTCCTCCACCTCCTCCGCCCCCGCCTCTACCTATCCCAGGGCAGGCCCCTGGATTCAATGGACCACCTCCGCCACCGCCGCCTCCCCCGCCTCCAGGATTCAACGGACCACCAGCACCCCCTCCACCGCCAGGATTCAACGGGCCTCCTCCTCCGCCTCCACCTCCACCGCCAGGAACTGCTTCTGCTCCAGGATCAGTGCCGCCTACCCCAGGCAGCATGGCTCCACCGCCTCCACCACTTCCAGGAAAGACTTCGGGCCATTTCCTGCCACAACAGCCTGCTTTCGAACCTGTTCCTACCATTGGCTTACCGGTAGCACGGCCTAAGAAGAAGCTGAAGGCGCTTCATTGGGAGAAGGTGGATACTCCTATGACAACCCATTGGGCGGCACATGCGCCCACGGCCGCTGAAAAGGAGGAGAAGTATGCAGAGCTTACAAGGAAGGGTGTACTCGATGAAGTCGAAAAGTTGTTCATGGCCAAGGAGATCAAACAGATAGGCAAGAGTTCCGGCAAGAAGGGTGATAAGAAACAGATCATCTCTAATGAGTTGATGAGAAACTTCCGTAAGTTTATCTATAAAATCTTACTGCCTGGGTGGTGCTGATAAAGTCTAGAAATCGCCCTTGCCAAGTTCTCCTCAATCTCCGCGGAGAAAATCATCCAGATGATTATTCACTGCGATAAAGATGTTCTAGATAACACTGTGGTAATGGAGTTTCTACAAAAGGAGGAGCTTTGTAATATTCCTGAAAATACCTCCAAGTTGATGGCACCATATAGTAAGGACTGGACCGGCCCTGACGCGAACAAGGATACTCGTGAACAAGATCCTTCCGAGCTTACGCGGGAGGATCAGATTTACTTACAAACTGCATTCGAGCTTCATCATTACTGGAAATCCAGGATGCGTGCGCTTGCATTGACTAGGACTTACGAGCCGGAATATGATGAAATTTCCGAGAAGCTGAAACAGGTGGTTACTGTTTCGGAATCATTAAGGGATTCAGTCTCGTTGATGAATGTTTTGGGCCTTATTCTCGATATCGGTAACTACATGAACGATTCGAATAAGCAGGCCAGTGGTTTCAAACTTAGCTCCCTCGCTCGTCTTGGCATGGTGAAGGACGAAAAGAATGAATCGACCTTTGCGGATCTAGTCGAGCGTATTGTTCGAACTCAGTATCCTGAATGGGAAGGCTTTGTTGAAGACATCTCTGGAGTTGTTGCGGCACAAAAGCTCAATGTGGATCAGCTCCAACAAGATGCGAAGCGCTATATCGACAATATCAAGAATGTTCAAATGTCGCTCGACTCTGGAAACTTGAGCGACCCCAAGAAATTCCACCCTCAGGATAGAGTCAGCCTGGTGGTCCAGCGATGTATGAAAGAAGCTCGCCGGAAAGCTGAGCAAATGCAGCTCTACCTGGAAGAAATGACACGCACCTATGACGATATCATGATCTTCTATGGCGAAGATAACACAGATGAGAACTCCCGCCGGGACTTCTTCTCAAAACTAGCTGTCTTCCTTGTGGAGTGGAAGAAGTCCAGAGAGAAGAACATGGAGTTCGAAGCAAACCGTAAACGACTGGAGGCTTCTATGAAACGCAAGAATCAGCTCAAGGTTGCTGTTGGAGAGTCGGACAACAATGGTCCTCTTTCTCCGGCCTCTACAGGAGCCATGGACTCTCTTCTTGAGAAACTTCGGGCAGCGGCGCCACAAGCTCGAGATCAACGAGATCGAAGACGCCGAGCAAGGTTGCAGAACAGACATCAAGTCCGGGTAGCATCTGGACAACATATCCCTGATCCAAATGAGAACCCCGATGCCGAGGAAGCTCTCAAAAGCCCTGGTACTTCAGATGCTGCTACAGCTGAACCAGCTGAGGCGCTCAGCCCCACAACCGAAACGCCAGAAGATAATGTTGCAGAAAGGGCTGCGATGCTGCTGCAGGGCATGCGAGGTACTGATGGAGGCGCTGGCACAGGTGAGGATGATGCTGAGAGGAGAGAGAGTGCCAGACGTTCAAGACGCAATATTGCCGAGGAAGAAAGACGAGCTAGACGAAGGAGAAGGGAAAAAGCTGGCAGTGTGTCGACCTCCGCAGCTACTGCATCTGCAGCTGCCGATGCCGATGGTGACGGCCATGAAGGGGGCCCGGATGAAGACGATCGGCCTGATTCACGGGACAAAGATTCCCAAACACAAGAGGAAAAAGCTTCAGATCACGAAGATGGCGACCAAGAAGGCGGATTGAAAGTAATTACTCCTACGGCGGTGGTTATAAGTCCACCTAGTCCAGATGGCACAGAGAAGAACCCCATCACACTGGATGATTGAGAAATGTGAATTAAATGTTTGGCACTTTTCCTTGCAACTGATACGGGACTGGATTGCATTGGGAGATGGCAAGGGAGGGATCACCTTTTTGATTTTTCTTTAGTAATGTCTATTTCCATGTCGGATCGTCAATACCCGTTTCTGATTCCTCTACTGATGGTCGACCTGCTTCCCTTGCATCCGCTACCGGCGAGATCCAGTTTGGTGGCTTCCTGGATACCCAGCCCGAGTTCGATCATGTCAGATGGTTTTTGTTTTCGTTTTTTGTCTCGTGTTTCCTCATCCAGGAGTTGGCTCTTTGTCTATTTCCTCTTGCATAGCGTGCGCGCTTAGGGATTGGGCATTCATGCATGCATCTATATTATCATCATCCTGTGGACAGTTTGTGCTATATATACATGCATGCATAGTTACGTAATGTGGAACTGAAATATAATTGCATTAATTATTTCTCTACAAACTGTATATTTGATGGACTTCCGCGCTTCTTTTCGTGACCTGTAGCAGGAATAAAGACACTGGCTTCTGCCGAGTCTCCATAGGTAGGTTGCCCCCCCTCTCTCTTGAGCTTCCTTATCTCATAGTATCATCGGACATTTGTTTGGGCCTTTACATAAACTGAATTTTCTTCAGTATTGACTTGAAGGGAGTACTGATGGATCCTGGCAGACGGGATCGAATGCCTATAGAGCCTATGAGATCCGGGTAAGGGGAAGAAATCGGGATTGAGAAACAGCTGTACGACCTGACGCGAGAACAACCACACGCCGGAACTACTTAATTGCCCGGTGTAGCAACGCAGATACGGGACATTTGTGATTGGCTACAACCAACCTCACTCCGAAGAACGATCAAGTCACCAACTCTAACCAGCGTTTACATCCAATCGGAATGACCTCCATGGGATAGTTGCTACAGAATGCTGATATCATCCAACTTGATACATCATGCTGTTCCCCCTCGGTGACCGGTAAGACAGAGCACATGGACACGAAAGCTTCAGAAGCCTGCGTGGAATTACAAGAATGCTTCGGTGCATCAATGTATCCCTGTTCCAAATCACTATTAATAATACCCGGAGCACACCTTCCGCCGCTGTGCCTGTTGTAGCACGTGTTTTCAATGCGAGGTCCACGAGGCTGAGAGTGCTGACTGCCGTACGACATATTTTCCCCTGCTCTAGGTAACATAATATTTTCAGCTCTTCTCCAGCTCCCTTGTCTTCGGAACTTCCACCGTGGTTTCATTATCTCCACGATCTCCTGACCTCTTACACCCGCAATTACTGGTGTGTAGGTTCTCTTAGCCAAGCATCCAAGATCTTCTGGTGTCTTGCAAAGCTGCGTGTCTCAACACCACCTCCTGTCCTGCATGATTTTGATGACTCGATACTTCATTGTACTATATGCTGTGTCTCATCTGATTCTAATGCTATTACTTTCTTGGTTGCACAACGGATATTGCCCTAGAATCTTTTTGAGTATCATATTTTCCGACGAGATGATTCCGCAACTTCCGCACATTTTAATATCTCTTTCTATTATTGCATTGAATCATATACGTAAAATTATATTGCAACATTCCACGGGATATWCCGAAGCCATGGGACTGGAGGGGCCAGACAGCACCCCCGGGGCTTCAGGCATCCCGGGGATGTATTGTTCCCCGTCATATAAGTATGCGATGCTTGGCGATGGCATTCTGTTTGGTTTATGTGTATTTACAAAACCTAAGATATACAAACGCTTGTTTACAAGATGCATCTTTTTTGTTTTCTTTGTTGGATTTGTGCCTTTATCTTGAGTGTAGCGACTCGAGCAACCCCTATTCTCCCGGTTGAAGATCCTGTCGTGGCTAGGTCACCGAATTACAAATTTGAAGAATTGACGCTTACCTGGGCAGAAGATAACCCAAATGGAAACTCAAGAAATGTGATTAAAATCAATGGGCAAATGCCCGGACCGGCTTTGATATTTGACGAAAATGATCTGGTTGAGGTGCGGGTTTCCAATCTTCAGCAGCCGGCTTGATCTGATTCAGAGTAGATCACAGTTCATAATTATATGCCATTCAATACGACAGTCCATTGGCATGGAATAATGTGAGTTCATGAATTTTGAACTACCTGGCATACAAGATTTACCAATATTCTAGGCAGCAAGGAACGCCGTGGTCGGATGGCGTCCCAGGACTTTCCCAAAGACCCATTGAACCGGGCCAGAGCTTTACTTATTCATTTGTGGCATCTCCTGCAGGAACCCACTGGTAGCCACTCTAGCCTAGAAGTAACTATATAAGTGCAGGTCGCTCATCCTAGTTTATAGGTATCATGCTCATTCCCGATCCACTTTGCTAGACGGACTTATAGGTGCCATCTGGATCAAGTATGCTTCTGAAGACTATGTGTTTCGCTTCAGTAATTCTAACCTTTACTCAGACCCAGTCTGCGACATGAGACTCCGTGGTCGCTGATTAGTAGTAGCAACCAAGATCAAAAGCAGATCACGGCAGCTGCAGCCTCCCCCAACTTTCTGGTTCTTCAGGACTGGACGCAATTTACGTCTTGGGACTATCTGGAAGCAGAAGAAAATTCTGGATTAGACTTACAGTGAGTTGGGGACCTTTTTCACTAGCGCGAAAGCTAATAGACATTGTAGCTGTATGGATAGTCTGTTGATAAACGGCAGGGGCTCTGTCTATTGCCCCGGGGTTCCATACCTCGAATCCGAGCTCAGTCCTCCCCTAAAAGCCGCATTCGGGAACAGTAGTCTGACAGACAAAGGGTAATGCCACAAACATATTTGTTACTGTGCTTTATCCTGACAAATGTCTTAGGTGCTTCCCATTTGTACCCGCCATAGAAGATGTGTACCTCCCTGGGGATCCGGCTAAAATCCCACCTCATCTCTATAGCGGCTGCATCCCAACTTCTGCTTCCAATACAACCTTCTCAGTGGACGCTTCATCGGGATGGGTAAGCTTCAACATAGTAATGGCTGCCACGCTCCGAGTAGTAGCATTTAGTATTGACGGGCATGATTTGTGGGTTTATGAACTCGACGGTCTCTATATTAACCCACAAAAGGTCCAAGTCATCGACCTCTACCCCGGTGCTCGTTATGCCATCATGGTAAAACTCAACCAGGCTCCAGGAAAGTACACAATTAGGATTGCAGATGTCGGGACGAGCCAGGTAATTTCCGCATTTGCAACCATGCAATATGTCGGTGCAAGAGCTGCTGGTACAGCAAACGCTAGTGCAGCATTCGATTACGGAGGTAACATCCTTTCTCCTGCTACCAGCATATTTAACCCATCTGTACCGCCTCTACAATATCCGGATGGTCCAGTCAAGCAAACCTCAGATGTGGAATACATCTTCGATATGGCTCGATACCACAACGCCTGGTCATGGACATTGAGTGGAAAGGAACTCTATCCTCAAGATGATGCTGCTTATTTCCCGCTTTTCTTCCATCCTTACTCTCCACCGGCTATGAACCCAGACCTAGTCATCAGGAATAACAATGGGAGCTGGGTCGATATCATCTATGTTGTAGCACCAACTTCATCCGGTTTCCCGGCAACGCCTCATGTGATACATAAGCACTCCTCCAAAGTCTATGTCATTGGCTCTGGACAAGGTCAGTGGTCCTGGAGTTCAGTTCAGGAAGCCATTGAGGCAGTTCCTGAGCAATTTAATCTCGTGGACCCGCCTTATAGAGACACCGTTGACACACCGCGGTCAACAGGGAGTGGTCAACAAGGAGGAACGTGGACGGTGATCCGCTACCACGTTACTAATCCAGGAGCATGGCTGCTCCACTGTCATATCGAGACACATCTTGCAGGTGGAATGGCAGTTGCAATGATGGATGGAGTAGATAAATGGCCACGTGCGCCACTTGAGTACCAACTTCTTGCTGGTGTGCTTTAAAGCGCGGAAGGGTGTCATGTAATCAGACAGACAATGTGTACGATAATGCTCGTTTGCATAGTGTTATAATTCCTTTCATCTGACTTGTGTGATTGTCAATAATGTAATAATATGAACTTGTTGTTTACTTCGAAACCAGGGTACTTTGTTGTTTTCCACATATGTTATCTTCTGAAGCCATTTTTCTTGAAGCCTGAAGGTAAACAAAAGAGATGATTATCAAGTCTCATTTTGCAAATCACTTGAATATATTTGAATACTTTTTAATAAGTGGTTTAAATTGAGAGTCCAAACAATGGAAAGTGCTCACATACAGATAACTGTATTTCTAGAACTGGGAAAATAAAACCTCTATAGTTAGATTATCATAAGATTTGATCTATCCGCTTAAATGACAATAAATGGTATATGTCTTCGTAACCAGCCAGCATTATTCTAGATCCTCCAACAAACTCATTGTACGCGCGATGCACTTTTCGTTTCAGAAGTGGATCTACTAATTCATAACAATTTTCTCCAACCACCTCACAAGGCCTGCGATGTTCTCACTAACGGCGGCAGTCCGGGGAATATCATGGCCGCCAGGATGGCTATAAGTCCTCCTATTGGAACCATACACTCCCTCATCACAAAAATGTGCCACTTGCACACCTGAAGGATATCGCGGATCCTTCTTTCCGACAATGTGTACCGTCGGGATCTTGATCTTGAAGTTCTTAGGGAAAACTGTGTAATCTAGACCGAACACATTCGACCTATCCATAGGGAAGCCCTCCTCGGGATCATGTTCGAGCCTGCTCGTATCATCCCATAGTCCGACCCTTGGAGCTTTCGGATCGGCGAGTCTCATCTCCTCCGCTAAGCTGGAGATAGAACTGGCTGTCTGCTTTAGTAGCTTGCCTGTGTTGTTCGATATTTGGTGCGCTTCTTCTGAGACTTCGAAACCCATATCCGGGAGAATGGTCAATGGGAAGCCACCGC
This sequence comes from Scytalidium sp. 3C, assembly GCA_000743665.3. Lineage (NCBI taxonomy): Eukaryota > Fungi > Ascomycota > Leotiomycetes > Scytalidium > Scytalidium sp. 3C. Next base: position 72,805 of record JMRO03000038.1, on the reverse strand, counting down.
AGATGAATATGGCGCCTTTGAATGGTAACGGGTCATTGGGCCGCTCATGAGCATGATAAAGCAAAAGTGAGGATATCAAACTACATCCTTGGGAAAATCCCATGACAGCATCGTATGGCTCACGTTGTTTGAGATAGTCATAAAGCCAGTTCACCGCGGCTTTAATGCTGGTGGCATCGGGTTCTCGGTACCAGACATAATATGGGGGATCGTAGAAGAGATCAATACCAGGAGCTGGATTGGCGGGATAAGGAGCATCGATAAAGTCGAACTGGAACTCAGGGCCCAATTTGGAGCGAAACGCACCTGATATTAATTAGGCTGGCTCTCATTGCTATGAAATAAAGCGAGAAAAGGGTCTAGAAAGCTGTGGTGGGCGGGCTTGACTTACAACTTTGGCTTTCAAAGATGCTGGCGCTTGTCCCCGCACCGTGCAAACACAAGATTCTCATGGTTGCGACAGAGTCGAATTAGCTCTTTAAATTTTAGGACTTCTGAATTCCTCTCAGATTGATCTCTTATGAGTCTTTCCACTGGCAAAATATATTATTTTACCTGTCGGAAACAATGTCGGGGAGAACAGCACAAGCTGCCGACCCTGGATGTTTTGGGTGTGCGAGCAGCACGTAAACGCCTTGGTCTTCCCAAATAGAAACAACCCGAGCTCGGAGAAGTGAGGATATGCGAACAAAGAAGAACGAACGCTACGATGCTAAGCTGTCATAATACTTACTTGGAGAAGAAATACTTGAAAAATAAATGAAACGAATTGAAAAAAATAAATTACGGTACCTGAATCGCAAGTTCCTATTATCGTAGGTGGTCATGCCGCCGTAAGAAACATGCTGGTACGGTAAGCGAACGGATTATTAGCAAACTACTTCGGGGAGCGAAGGGAATCTGACTACTGTATTGTCGGGATATCTACACAGCCCCGTGCAGGATTGTCCAATAGGATTGATAATTACTATACACAGGTATCTGGACAGATATGCCTTGAAAACAGATCAAGTTGAAGCGGCACGCAGGTCAACCACAAGGTTCTTGCATGTGCGTAGTGTGTTCAAGCTCATTGGGGATGAATGTGGCTGAAAACTTGTGAGGCCGCTTAGATACTTTTCTGCGCAAGGCGCTCATTTGAAGGCCTCAAAAGCTTAATAATGGTAAAATTCACCTTCTCCGTAAAGATTTAGGTCCAGTTGGACACAAGTACCGTACAAGCAAACCCCTGCGCCACATAGGATCATTCTCGTCATAACTCATAAAGCCAAAAATATCTAGGCTTTTGCCGTGCTAGCCTCTACCGGAACCTTGAGCCACAGCTTCTTCAGAATAATTATGTATAAGCTCGTTCCAATAGGCCCAGTCAACAGCGGTAGCATCCATCGGTCCATCCACTTCACCTGCTGTAATATGGTAAGCATTCATATTTGGATCTTGAGAGAGGGCTGGTGCCGCAGCAAATCTGTCTTGGAAGCCTGTAATGTCGTTCCCTGGCTTAATCCTTAATGCCCTGAGGGAAAGAATTGGCATCGGGATAGCACCTTCTGGGAGCATACGGCCCATCCTTGCGTATGCTTCTTCTCTGGCGCTCCAGGCTTTTAACGTCAGGTTTCCCAGTGCATTAACCAACGCGGTCTTCTGGCTACCGCCGCCACCACTTAAGAGCTCAGGGCGGCAATCAAAGGCAGCTAAAACTTCTGCCCAAGCTCTGTCTGCACTATCGCCCACTGGAAAACCTCTCAATTGACTGACTAGGTAGATGAACGCGTCAGCCTGGAACTGGGCACTGACATGCCAGATATATTTCTGGATGAATTGCGTCCGATGACCTTCATTATCCGTTTGGATGATCTCAAGGCAGACATTGAAAAGGATTGATTTCTCGTGAGGTGACATCGACGTTGCGTGTGAAGGATTCTTGCGTGGATGGAGAGATAGGAGACGTAGGCGATTACGGAAAGCTCGAGACACACGTCCACTAAAGTAATGCAGTGGGATTGAGTTGTCAAGATATTGAAGGTACTTCTGATGTAGAATTGATTCTAGCGAATTTATCACAGCTTCTTTCTGTGCGTAGGGAATAGACTGGTTGGCGAAGAATTGCCAGCTTCCGTTCAAGGCTGGATTGGTTCGCAAGAATTGGCCTACTTCATAGCGCAGGAGAACAAAGATCATTTCTGTAGTGCCATTATGATCCTTGGGTTGCTCACCCATATCTGGGTACAGATCCGTGTCGTTAACATTCGCAGGCAGTTTGGTATCCCATTGCCTTGGTTCACTGAGAGTTGAGACCCGCGACATTTCAGCTTCGCGACTTTCAAGCACTATCAGCTGCCACCACAAACGTCTTCCCATCTCAGCTTCAAAAACACTCTTTTTGGCTAGTAAAACCTCACGATGTAGGCCTTGGACCTGCGCCAAGCGGATCGCGACACCTGACAGAACCAGGAGGGCTTGGCCATCATATGAGGCACGCACGCAGAGCTGGATAAGCAACATTAGATAAGCTGCATCTGATGACAACCTTGGAATTTGAGTTGTAGTATAGTTGTAAACAAGATAGGCCAGAAGGAAAACCACTCACAAGGAAAAGAGTAAACGCCTGCAAAACAACCATGTCGGTGGTCTTGACCACGCCGGCAGCAACCAAAGCTGCCTGAGAAGCATACCGCCATCTCTCAATCAGGGCGTTCCGGGTTTCTCCAGGAAACATCCTCTCGCACTCATTGTCATTCATGCTTGTCACGGCAAACGTATAAATCACAAACATAAGTGCCTGCATGGGTCTCGAAAGATCATGAAGATTATTGCTAGCTTGAAGGATCTGCTGCTGCAACGTCGGTGCATGGATGATTTTCGCCAGCGGGTTGACGTTGTCAAGGAAGGCCTGCCAGAGATGGAATATCTGCGCTGGTGACGGATGAAGCATACTGAGGCTTCCATACATTGATAACGTAGGAAAGAGGAAGCTACTCTCGTCGTTTGAAGGAAATTCCTCGTCAGGGAGCAGCTCAAGAAACTCGTCATCTGATTCGAGTTCTAAGATGTCCTCACTGAGGGGGACCCATAATTGGCTATAGATGAATTAGTGTTATGCTGAGATGATTCAACTAAAGATGACATATGGTGCCGGATATCACCAATGGAACGGAGATCCTCACTCATCTTTGGATGGAGCAGGTCGACCACCCAGGCTAAGATCATTCATAGCTTGGGTAACTGGTCTTCTCGTCTCCGCTGTTACGCCAGAATCCAACTCCTGGATCGTCAACCCAAAGCTCAGAAGCAGCTTTTCATACCGCTTCAGTCGCGCTTTGAGATCTTCATCTCCGCCGAGGATCCGATATTTGCGCCGACGCGGTGGGTTAGGAACGGTAGGAACACACGTCGCTCCCGCCTTGATACAATTCGAACAGGGGTTTTTGCGATCACATTTCACTTTTCTCTGGGCACAGAGGACACAAGAGAAGACTTTGGGGGTGGGCGCGTGGGGTCTGGAGTGAGGCTGGGGATGAGGCTGAGAGGGTACCTCGGCTTGACCTGATTCTGAAGAGTCTGGCGGGGTCATCATTGGATGCAGAATTGACGTGGGATCCTGATGGCCCGCGCCATAACGAGCTTGCTGCTGCTGGCTCATGATCGGGTCAGGTCGTGATGGCAAGATATCTGACGTTCATGATAGTGCGCATGCGTGCGGGTGGAATATTGTATCCAAGAGCATACGTACTCGTACGTAAAATGGATCCTGTCGTAGCGTCTCGACCTGCCCAACAACCGTTGGCCCCGGGGAATGATTCGCCGATCTGGCCGTTGAAGAGACGCTGGGCTGTGCCTAGTTCAGGCCTGTTCCGGGATGGCGGGCTGATAACCACCGCTCGCCAGCCTGTCTGACACGTGTGGTCCTTCCATCCCGGGGTCGGGCCTAGATACCGTATCCTTGCACTTTTGTTTGCTGATGATCCGGTGCACTGGACCAGTTCTTTGTCAGAGGGGGATGTCTCTGATCCTTTAGATGATCATCGTAATATACAAGCCAGACGATTTGTTTTTGCGCTCAGGCAAAACCAATTGAGAAGGCATGGGCCGCGTCATCTGTCGTAGTCGAAGAGGAGAGCAAGACAGATAGATGCCATCGTGGATGATGTAGTCCTTAGTTCACTACGCCATAACCAAAGGGGTATGACGGAAAGCTCATTCTCTATCGCGGGAATTTGCTCTGCCGTAACCCTCCTATCAAATTTCTTGCTGATGGTTGTTCTACCATCGCCCTACCACCATGAATTCTCATTGGATAACTCCTCTGATACCAGAGGGCCTCAGATAGCGGCGCTAGGTCTAAGTCCCAATTTTTGCCATAAGTCGCGGTACCTAAACCATGAGTCTCTTTGAACAGGTGCTGGGATTGAAAGGTGCTGGTGTCTATCTAAGCTTCAAGTGCTTCGGTACTTATTGGATCGGGAGGAGGTGATCTGCGCCCGTTTATAGTAAGGGAGACCAAAGCTAGAAATGTCCCCCATTTCTCACAGGGACCTGAGTGATGGGTCTGAGTACAATCAAGATCTACGGGTACTTGTCCGAGACTAAACACAGGTATCCGCAAGGAGAAAGCGAGACTTGTACTCCCGTACGCACGGTAGTATCGGCAATACGTTTCGCCGATTCCGTCCACAAGGCTGCAGGGGTCTTGCATGGTCACTTGCAACCATGAAGTGGCATATTAGATCGCAACCGGCAAAAAGCTCATGAATGGGATATAACAATTTATGACCATTCGTCCCTGATTATGGTCATCTAAGATTGTCCAGTTTCTTGCCATAATATTGCGAGTCCTATAATGATCTAATAGCCACCTCGCATCAAGCACACCGCCAATTGCTCGAGCGCATCCCAAATGTTTTCAGCATGCTGGACCAGCTGTCGCCCATCGCTCCTGCGAGAGTACGAGTACTGCTCTTGCCGACAGGGCAGATACAGCGCGCAAGATTCCTGAGCTTTGTGGAGAGGCTTCAGCCGGAGCACGTTGTCCGGCTGGGAGATATTAGCCCAGATGCCCGCCCAAATAGGAGTGCGTGACAAGCCTCCTTTCTCTGTCATATCCGTGTGCGACTGACCCTTTGCAGATATGTTCTCGCCGCTGGCATTTCCAGTAGGCTCAATAATTTACGATTTTATTATACACTACCCTCCCCCCTCTCATCTCTCTTTGGCGCCTTTCGAGCTATGGAGGGAGCCGCTGGTAATCATTGGAATCGCGGATGCCGTCGAACTAAGCCATATTTCTTATAAGAGCAACAAGAGAAGGAGCTTGAATGGCAATGGTCCTCCTCCAAGGACCGACCATAATCTGCACGAGATATATCAAGATCTGGAGGACGTTCGGGATCAATACCCCAAAGCCCTGGTGCACCAGGTGTTTCTGTTCGACTACGTGGAAGGTAAACTGGGTTCAAGTTTGCCAGAAGGTATTATAGGAGTTCCACCAGTGGAAGAATCGAAACGAACAACCATCAAGACTATCATGTGTGATATATCATCCATACTCCTGGCAGAAATGACCACCCTTGCGAAGTCATTACAGGCTTTGAGTACGATTGAGTCTCCAAGCCAGTCACAGGGCTCGAAGCTTTTCCAGGGAGCTTTATGGTCTGCTGGGCAGGAGGATGGGCCTGCAAGACGAAATTCCCAGTTCTCCTTGCCTTCCCGCTCAGAGTCTCCCGTTGGGAGCACCGATCGAAGCCAGGTCCGAATGTCTCTACCAGCCCAGTTTCGATCCGGAGTCTCAGATTCGAACGATTCCAGTCCATTGGGAAGACCAAGTACTCCACTTAGTGGAATAGAAAGAGAGGCATCGCCGGCTGATGAGTTGAACGCAGCTAGACCGAACGGAACGCACAATAGCTTGCCCCTTAATAGGTCTGATTCTGTCAGAGATACCAGTCGCGACAGAATGTCGATGCAGGGTTTCGGTTCTAACAGCATAAGTGAACGGGCGAGAAATAAAGGCAAAGGAAGAATTGGTATCGTCATTGGGGCTCTCTATTTGAGCGCGGGACGATGGTCTGATGCAATAAGAGACTCTGTGGAGGGTGCTGTGATTGCAAAGAACAATCTTGATCACCTGTGGCACGCCAAAGCTTTGGAAAATACCTTGGTCAGCATGCTTGCTCTGGGGTGGAGTGGACTGGATTTTGAAGTTCCCCAGATCTGCTACGTATCTGGCGAGAAGGCAGCTATGCCATCTAGTCCGCCTCCAGTCCCCAGTAAGACTGGGAATCGACTAGTCTCACTGCAGAACCTTGCTGGGGTTCTCCCTGAACTAGTAGATCGGATCTTAAATCTCTATGCCAGAGCAGCCAACAATACTGGAGAATCGCTACAACAGCTTCCATTTTCTGAAACAGTCATTAGGTTCTCAAAGCTCTTAACTACAATTCATTCTTGCGGTGGTAAACTCAACGACACTGCTCTCCAATATTTAGTGTTGGGGGCTCCTTTTTCACAGAAACCAAATCTTAAGTCTCCCCGACTGAACATTGCCCCTAGGCGTACGGAGATATTATCAATGCTCCTTCGAGCGTACCCAATGGCTTCGACTACTGATCGTCTTGCTGTCGTTGATAGGGTCACGATACTGGCCGGGATGGCGTCTGTTCTTAGTTCTCTGGGATACAACAGAAAGAAGGCCATGGTTATTCGAGAGCTTGTTACCGTCTTGATTCCGGCACTGGTCCAGGCAAGGAAGATAGGCGCTGCCGAAATGGGGGTACACCCAGCAGCAGGTCTTGCTGCTTTAGGGTTAATGAATACCAACACACATGGTGCTGCAGCTCTTGACCTCAATGAAGGCGATGTGGAAACTGGAATGGATGACTTCCTTGGTCTCTTAAGCCAAATTTACGGTTGTATCACTCGTGGGACTGGAATTCCTGGAGCCGAGGATACAAGCCGACTTTCGGACTCGAATGATGCTGTAATATCGAGAATCTTGCAGACCGCCGCATTGCGCTCTTTTGGAAATCAACCGCTCAAGATGGATATTCTAAGGGCTTCCATTAATCTGTGTGAAGCGTTGCCTGACTTCCACGGAGTTTTGAAATTCACAGCCGACTTATTACGGACTGCAGGCAGCGGAGTAGCACCAGGCCCTAACAGTGAAGACGCTTCGCCGTCCATGTCTCGCGAAGAACAAGTACGGCTGTCTACGAATATCACGAGGACTGTTGCTGCTGCGAAGAAACTAGGTCTCGTAAATCTTGAAGCTGAATATTGGGACGAATTCTTAGTGCGAGGTATAGAGTTAGAGCCACTGGCCCCTTCTAGGACACCGATACCACATACCAAGAGCGAGTTACCTGGCGCTACAGCTGTTACCGAATCTAGGGAGGTCAACCCTTTCATCTACAATCCTTTTCTTCGATCGCCTGATACTGCAGCAGCCAATAACCTTCTTGTTGTTGGCGAGGGTGTAGTTTTCAAAGTCACACTGCAGAATCCATACGAATTTGATCTCGAAATAGAGAGTATTAAGCTTGAATCTGAAGGTGCCGAATTTGAATCAAGCGTACAGAGAACTGTTATCGGACCTTACAGAACCCAACTTCTCTCTCTTCCAGGGACTGCAAAGACAGCTGGGTCTCTTAAGGTTACCGGTTGCCAAATTAAAGTTCGTGGTTGTAGAGAACGTCGTTTCCCAATCTTCTCGGAACCCTGGGCTCCACAACCCGAGGTGAAAATCAAAGCGATAGGCCTTGGTGCCATATTGAATCAGAGAGACCAGGCATTAAATCCAAGTTCCAACCGCCTGAAGCAGACCGTGGGCGGTGTAGTGCCGCCCAAAATTATGAACTTAGAGCTTAACGTCATTAAGAAACAGCCAGTCGTTATAGTGGAGTCGACCACGTTGTCTCAATCTGCGGTGATGGTACTAGAAGGAGAGCGACAGCGATTTTCGATCACATTAGAAAACCTGTCTCGTGATACGCCAGTTGACCTCGTATTATTTTCGTTCAAAGATTCGACTCAGGCACCTCTCCAAACCGCAATGAGCAATCGAGATGCGTCACCAGTGGAACTCTATGAATATGAACTGATTTTTGCGCGAAAACAAGCGCTCCGATGGGTACAACAGGCTGACAAAACGCCTTACATCGAGCCTGGAGGAACTGCTACATTTGAAATGGAAATACTTGGAAAGCCGGGGCTTACCAGCGCGACTGTTCAAATTGATTATGCCTATCTCGGTGTACCTCAAAACGAAGCACCGGCTAAGTTCCACACTCGTCAAGTGAGCTTGCCGCTCACCGTCACGGTCAATGCCAGCATCGAGTTAGTCAGGATGGACATCCATCCGCTTACCAGCCCCCACCCAGTTGCTCTGTGGAAAGACTTGGGAGTCGGAAATACTGACGAGGACGAGTTTGACCCCGAAGAATATTGTCTGCTTGTAATGGATTTTCGAAATGCTTGGCCCTCTCCATTGGAAATTCATCTAGATGTCGCCCCAGGCAGGCTAATCAAAGAGGATGTTCTCCCTGGAAATATTTCACGAATAATATTTCCTGTCCGGCGAATCTACCTGCCAAATCCTGCGGCGCCAATTCCAGTCTTAGACCCCGCCAGACAAAGGCAGTTTGTGGTCAGTACTGGAAAAATCTCTTTGGATTCGGAGCGGGCAAGTCGAGAAGCTTTCTGGTACAGAGAAGAGCTTCTCAAAACTCTAAAGGGTGGCTGGGCTACCACGGTTGGTCCCCGGCGAGTGGGCGATGTGGAGTTAAGAGGCATGAGACTGCACCAACGTATCATTGAAGCTATTAAAATTGAAGACGTAGGGATTGACATATCAGTCAAATCGTTGTCATCACAGGTTCCGTCAGTTGACAATGAGGTTTTCACAGATCAATTCTGTGAACTCAAAGTCCGAATTGAGAATCGCACGGACGATTCCATATATCCTGTTGTTCGTCTTCAGCCCTCTATCCGGATGCAATCCCCCGCTTCTCTAGATATCTCCAAAAGATTTGTCTGGAACGGAGTCTTGCAGCAAACTTTACCTAAACTTAGAGCCAAAAGCTCAACTGAAGTGGTAATGGGAGTCACTCCCCTCTGTAGAGGGGAATTTGAGATCAGCGCATCAGTAGAAGAAGCTCGGATCGCTGATTCTCCTTCAGAAGAAGAAGGGCAAGAAAGGAGTAGAAGAAAGAGGGCTGATACCAATTCTATGATGGATGCATTATTCGGAATCAAGGAGAGAAGAATTTGGCAGTCGCGATACCCTTGTGTGTTACTGGTCAAAGATGAGGATAGTGAAGATGAAGCATGAATGGTGTTTTGGATAGATGGTTGATGATTGTATATTATGTACTATCATACTTGGAGTTTATGCTCATATAGAGTCCAACTATGTTGAATAATGAAAGATTGAGATAATTCTTACCATTCTGAATGTGCAGCGTTGGAGATATTACTGAGTAATGCTAGTGATAGAACTTTTGTGTGCCTGACATATTAGACAGACTTAAGTTGGTCTGCTTCTTGGCTTCCGTAGCTTTGCTGCCAGCTGTCGGGCGCATGCTGGAAGCTAGTGACTTCAGCTCCTGCGCAACTGTCCCTCCCGCCGAATCCAGTAAAGTTTGCCCCGCCAGGATCTCGACTTTCCTTGCAACACCAAACTCCTCTTCTGTCCCTTGAGACCTTACTACCACAATAAGATGTCATCAAACGTAGGACTTAGCACCCCGAGAGGTAGTGGTACCTCGGGCTATGTTCAGCGCAATCTTGCGCATCTCAAACCTCGCGATAAAGCCGCACCTTATGGCGATCTCGATAGCTTCAAGCACCGCCAAAGGAAGCCAGACAAAGAGATCCTTGAGCACGATAGGAAACGGGAGGTCGAAGTGAAGGTTTTTGAGTTACGGGACAAACTCGAGGATGAAGGGTATGCTTACACCGCAATTCGCTCCTGGATCTGGTCCATTTCTTTAGCGTTTGCGGCATTGCTAACTCGGAAGGTAGAGTTGACGAAGAAGAAATCGAGGCGCAGTGCGACGCGCTACGCGAAAAACTACTGAAAGACTCGGACAAGGGTCGCCCCATGGGAAAGAAGGAGCTGAAGATGCACCAGGTCCATGAGCTGGCTGAGGCGAAAATCAAGCAGGATGATCGATTTAGAAACGCACTAGGCATCAGCAAGAATTACGAGGAGGGAAGCCACTGGAAGAAGCAGGAAGAGAAGCTAAAAGCTGCATTGGAAAAAGAGAAAGACCCGGAAATTTAGGGGAGAGCGGTGTTACTAGGCCAGGATCTGAAAAGGCGTTCACATTGGATATATGGGTTTTGGGATTTTATGGGTCCGTCACAATATGACATGGTTGGGTTGCATGGAGCAAGGCAGAAACCATGATATTCTAGGTTTGGACATGGAATAGTCGATTATTTACAGCCCCAATAATTGTGAATTTGGGGATATACAAATTCATTATGTCGCTGGCAACTCCAGTCTATAGCTTGTGCCGTTTCTCACCGGCAGCGATTTTCCTAAATTCCTCCTGTGGGATTTTGGCGTCAAACCGTTCCCAGCCGCCAAAGACTTCCGCAACTGTCTGGGCATCAAGAATTTCTCTCTCGGGTCTTCGAATCAAAGCCTTGATCTTCGTTAAACTGTCACCTATAAGGTGTGAACCTAACCTCTGGTCAATTTCCTCGAATACCAGTTCCCGAAACTTGGCATCATCCTTCGTATCAAAGATCTTGTTCACGAATCCTACTTGAAGCAACTCTTCGGCGGGAATTCGCTTGCTCATAATAAGCGCTTCGTTGGCCTTGGCGATTCCCATACGCTGAACAAATGCTCTCGAAGCACCTCCTTCGGCAACCAAACCAAGACTCGAGAATGGAGTCAACAGGAAAGTATGTGGCGTGCAGTATATGAAGTCTGCAAAGGCAACTAACGCCGCAGATAAGCCAATAGCGGGCCCGTTCAATGCGGCGACGAGAATTTTGGGATGGCTGTAGAATGCTTGAGTGATATTAAGATTGTTGGCTACAAAGGTGCGGAGCCAGTGACGATGAGCATCTGTTCCTGGGGCCAATTCTTTACTAATGCTCACATCCGCGCCACTAGATATTGTTAGATGTGACTACCTAATGGTAACTTTGGATTGCTTACGCTGAGAAAAACCTTCCTAATCTCAATGTTAGAATAGTTATATGACCTTTATTTCACCGCGTGCTTACCTTTCCCAGTCAACACAGTTATGAAGACCTCATCATGTGTAGCAATCTCCCGCAATGCTTTAGCTATGAGATAGTATCCATCTTGATCCAGAGCATTGAGCTTCTTGACATTGTCAATCGTAATAACGGCAATTTTTCCGCGATATTCGACAGATACTGGTACAGACATATTTCAGTTGTTGCCTGCTGGATGATTCGGGATACGTTGGAACTAAGAGGGACCGCAAATATCTCCTGTCTTTTGATTTCTTTTTTAAAAGATCTTTCACATCTGTGTCACTCCCAGAACCAGTACTTATACACTCCCGAAATAGCCTTGGGATCTCAGCTGTGGGGTTGACCTCTGTCATCCTCAGCCGTATACTATGCAGCCGATAAAGCCTCGGTCAAATCCGCGTCCCCGGTTCGTCCAGAATCAATAGTCCAGAACCGGGGAGCGAATCACGAACCCTTTTTTACCGGCCCGGAACATTAATTATCCTTGCCCACACGCCGCCTTTCAATCCCCGTTGAATCGAACCATACAATCAATCACTAGCTTCTGTCATCTTCAAGAGAATCAAAGATGGGTGGCCCAAACCTAGAAGTCTTTAAGGTATATACTCGAATTCTCATATTCTACAATGAACTATCGTATATAATTATGGTCTAACGTGCCTTTAATGCAGTTCGGTATGTACATCATGTTTCCCATTGGGATCATGTATTACTACGGAACGAATCTCGACAACCGCTTCTCAGTACCCGATTTTTGGCCAAAGCCTGAGCAGACAAATAAGATTCCCTTTGAAAAAGAAGAGATACACGCAGAATTGGAACGACTCAAAGCCCGCCGGTTGGTTTTAAGGGAACAGAGGCTTGCTCGTGAACAAGCTTTGACGGCGCGGAAGGAAAATGATTCGCGAGATTCCTGAGCTCTTGACTGTCAGCTGCAAAAATTGTGATACCAACATATACTACATCGACCATTGGAGTTATGACATGTTCTGCACTCTACTCAAGCATGGACGGCGTTAGGTGACGGATTTTGAGGGAATTGGCTTCCTACGTATCGTGGGCACACGTCCTTGTATAGTCTAAACAATTATGAAACTTGGATTGGGAAGAGTGTATTAAGATAAATATTGTACATGTATATTGGGGAATTTAATACACTCTATTATCTATTTTACAGATCTCAACATTAAGCTGCAAGCTTACTTTTCAAGTCTTCCCACGGCCCATCCTCGATGCTCCCTTGCGCAACGTTAGCGTAGACTCCCTGGACGCTAGTATTGTCTTGAAGAGCATCGACGAATTCGGTCAGCGCTTTTACCGCATCTATAGAATCTAGTTTGACCATGGTATCCTCGTTCGCATCCCAAATGATATCCGAGCTTTGGATTTTCAAGTCCAGACTCTTGACCAGGGTTTGCGCCGCTGCAGTCGTACTCTGCGGCTCTGTCCAGATGATAATGTTTCCATCTTCATCGGTCTCCACGTCTTCAGCTCCGGCTTCAATGGCTTCGTCAAGCACTTCATCGACTCCTAAATTTCGTTCGTCCTTCTCGAACGACACTCTTCCTTTTTTGGTGAAGAGGTAACCAGTTGGAGACACAGTCCCGCCATGGCATTTAACCAGAAATCTTAACTCCATCAATGACCGCGCTCTATTGTCCGTCTCAATGTCTATGACCATGGCTACCTGAGGTGGCATTATAACCTCCAGCGTTAGGTTCTCTAGAGCTGCACCGGAAGTTGAGCGACCCTGGCCGCGGGCTATCGCTGCTTCCATAGAAGCTTTTGGAAATCCGGCTATTGGGTTATGAGCACACCGTTATGAATTGAGTGGAAGTGAAATTGTACCCAATCAAGTACCTTTCTTCGCGTTTGCAAGGACGGTTGCTAACCGTGGATTTGAATTAGGATCTGCTCCGTGAACTAGAAACTAATTAGCATATTTCGATCTTAAATGAACAAATTATGGCTCACGTTTGGAGGCCAGAGCTATCTCGTGGGCAAACATTGATCGTTGCTGATTCTTTTTTGCGTCTACACCCATTTTGTCGTGCTTGATTTTGCTCCATCTGTTGTGTCCAGAGTGGAAAACTGAGCTTGTAGAGAATGAGAGACATTGAAAATGAAATTGCTCGCCAGAGCGAGCAACAGATCTAATTCCTCTTGAAAATGCTGCCATCGCTCTGAATAGTAATGTTCTCTCGGTGAGCGGTATTCCAGGCGGGATGGACTCACTTGAGGTAAATTGAATTACAGGGATCCTATTGGCTCCCCTAATTTTAATGCCATGTATGCCCGCCAAGGCTGGGGCCAGTGTTCCAGACAAAAGGGCATACGGAGGATAATTTCAAGAAGTGCTGTCAAACTTGACGGACTATCATTTTACTTGACATTTTCCTTTTGTTTATAGTTGTCATGTCCTCGACTGAGCCCGCGAGCACTACTGATGGCTCAAACAACGCAACAGATCGTACGGAGCTACCCCGGAACCCCGAGCTCGACATAAAACAGCTACAGTCGTTACCTTCCGAGCAGCAGGACCTGTACCTTTTGACGTTTATTTCTACTCTTACAAATCATGTCGAGCATTTGGCGCCCGATGACTGTACGGCACAACAGTTATACCTCAAAAAAGAGCTGCTTCAGATCTTGAATCTCACTGCCCCTCCACCAACCAGGGTGATTCGCAACAATCTTGGGAGATGCTTTGCTCATTTTCTTGGGAAGGGAGATCGAAAGCTACTGTTCGAGACCATCAATGACTTGGTGGCGGTAATAAATAATGGGAAAGTTAAGAGTGAAGGGGATATCAAGACGAAGCATGCTGCAGTCTCTTGTCTTGGGGATATTTATGCGACGGCAGGAGATAGTGCCATAGGACTACATCCATTGGTCTTCTCTGCGTTGTTGAAACTGATAAAAAGCGCGCAGAATCATGCAGGTCTTCGAGCGGCGATATTCAAAGCATTTGCAAAGATTATAAAGATAGTGGCTGGTAGTATAGAGGAAAGCATTGCTAGGGATGTCTGGAAGATCGCCAGGACTTATGCTTCCGGTGATAAATCTGTGCTGGTACAGATTTCCAGTTGCGCATGCTTAAAAATGCTGGCAAAGCATACGCCGTATTTCGAAAATTCAAGCGATTTTGATAGCTTAAAATCGACTATATGGAAGACTATTGACTCGGCGAGTCCGCTGGCCCGTCAGGCTGCTGCTGACTGCCTCGCTGCTACTCTTGTCAGACTACACTCAGAGGAGCCTTTGCTAGAGGAAGATCCCAAGATCAAGAAATTGAAGCGATCTAATACCAAACGCCAATCCGTTGTTCCCAACGAGGATGGCGAAGAAATCCAGAGACCAGAAAGCCCTGGGCCTAAGAAGAATCAAATTCTTCGCTTTACCCTCCCAGACATGCTAAGGCAGTTATCAACATTCTATGTAAAGTCTTCCACGAGCAACAGAGCGCGTGCCGGCTTGGCAGTAGCATACTGCAGGATCCTGACGAGCTTGACCGAGAGCGTTGTCGAGAACAATTATCTGCGGATAGTTGATCACTTAACAATCGAGATATTGTGCCATCCAAATATAGTCCACAACAGATACCGTCTCCTCAGCACTCGTCGATTTGTACAGATAATTTTAGAAGAGGTTATTGGACGTGATATTCTAGGAGAGTCTGGACAGATAAGTGCAGCCAAAGCCATTATCAACGGAATCCTTAAGAATTACCCGCAAGTTCTCAAAGAAAGAGCCGAACCTGCAAAGTACACCCTCGTTGCGGCATTAAGCTCACTGTCGTCCCTTATCCAGACTTTAGGGTCTGCTACGAACGCTCTTGCGGAAGGATGTAGAGATGGTTTGCTCCAGGTCTTGCAGCATCCAAGCTATACAGTTCAGATATTCGCTTCACACTGTCTTCGGACATTCACTCTTGCATGTCCTCAGCAGCTTCTCCCTTGCCTCACGATATGCATGAACAGTGTAAATCGGGAGTTGAACCTACTAACTACCGCGAGAAATTCACCGCGGAGATGTGTTGGATATGCAAATGGCCTTGCAGCAATGATAAGCGCGTCATCGCTGCAGCCATTATATGGCTCTGTGGACGTTAATAGCCGGGTACTTTCATTAGCAACTGCGTTGTTAAAGTCCAGTGGTAAATCGGAGCTTCGAATCTCGGCAACTCAAATTCAAGTTGCTTGGATCCTAATTGGGGGCCTGATGTCATTGGGGCCGAATTTTGTGAAGATCCATCTCTCGCAACTGTTGCTGTTGTGGAAAAATGCTCTTCCAAAGCCTCTAGCGAAGGATAATACTTCGCAACGAAGTTATTTAGAATCTTCCTTCCTCACCCACGTCCGAGAATGTGCTCTAGGGTCCATATTGGTCTTCTTGCAGTTTAACAGCAGACTGCTAACGGTTGATGTATCGAAGCGTATTGCTGCCATGCTTCAGAACACGACTGCATTCTTGAAGGGTCTACCTTCTAAGAAAACCACGGAGGATATTACACAGAGACTCACCCCATCACTACAGCTACATGACTTGGATATCATGGTGCAGCGCCGCGTTCTTCAGTGTTACGGCAAACTAGTCAATCTAAGCTCTTCTGGTGCGAGTGAGGCACTGTTACAGTCGAATCTCCTTACTCTTGCACTCTCCTTTTTTGCGGACCCCGATAATTATACTCCTAGCTCAATGAGTACTGCTATTGCAAGCTCTGCAGGGAGTTTTGAGACGGTCTGGGATGTCACTGATAACTATGGCTTTGGAGTTACAGGGCTTGTTCGAGGATTCAAAATCGAGAAACTTCCGGGCCAACAATCCAGCGACGATCCGGAGTACTGGGCGGAAGAAAGTGGACCACAAAAGGCCATCAATTCAGTTCTCTTGTCACCTATTTGTAGCTCTCTTGAGCATGACTCCGTCTCTTTATACCTCGGAGACTTGGACACAACTGAGGGCCTACCCGATCCTGCCGCTACTGAAGTTGTTAATTCTGCCATTAAGCTATTTGCAATAGCATTTCCACTTACTCCTCCAAAGGTCCAGGAGAGTGTTCTTGAACAGATCGCCACGTTTCTGTCTCCAAGTTCGGTTCAGCGTGATCCGGGCCGGAGAGCATCTATAAATATAAACGTTGCAACGGCACTATATTTCACTCTGAAAGTTGCTGTGAAGGAGACACTGTCTCCATCAGGGGATCTCACGAATGCAGCAGTCCAAAAACCGCTCCAGGAAATAATCAGGCAGTTTGTCATCGATCCAGATCAATATGTCCGCAACCTTGGTTACGAGTCTCTATCTCGACTGTGCAATGCTGCGGGCAATTCCTTCACGAACCAAGAAATCAAATACCTTGTCGATACCATCGTCGCTAACCGTGAGCCCAGCGCAAGAGCTGGATGTGCAATGACTTTAGGATGTATACACTCTCAGGTGGGAGGCATGGCTGCGGGATTCCATCTCAAGACTATTCTCGGCATCTTGATGTCTCTTTGCAATGATCCACATCCTACAGTCCACTTTTGGGCAATTGAGGCCTTGGCGCGTGTCGCGGACTCAGCAGGCCTCACTTTCTCTGGTTATGTTTCCAATACCTTAGGCATGATCGGTCAATTATATATGTCAGACACACATAATGAAGAGGTCGGGTCGAATATCACTTCCAACCTGGACCTGGAATTATCTACGACAGCGGTGCTTGCTCGTTGCGTGGACTCCCTTATCAATGTTTTAGGTCCAGATCTGCAGGAGATGACCAAGGCCAGAGAACTCGTTCTATCACTTGTGAGCCTCTTCCAGAAGGAAGAAAACGCAAATGTGTTATTGGCTAGCCTGAAATGTATGGAGCACCTCTCGCTCTATGCTCCAAACCATATTGTCTTTGCGGATTATGTTCTTCTCCTGCAAAAATATCTAGGCTCCAACGTTGTGGAGCTGAAGGATATCGCGATCGATGGACTCTATAATCTAATGAAACGAGATTCCGAAGGTGTTATTAATGCAGCGGAATCTGGTCTGGAAGACCAGCTGTGGCTCGTATTGGATAACCAGCCAACTCATGACGGGGTTCGAAACATCATTAGGAATTGGTTACAACAGACTTGTCTTACTGAAACTGCATCCTGGTTACAAAGATGCCAAGCTGTATTAACAATGACAAAGCCCAAGCCTCAGGATCCCTCAACCGACTCTACCAATCCCAAGTCCGCAGTTCCAGATTTGCAAGACGAGGAGGTAGCTGGTTTTGCTGCTGCATCCGGAGCGAACAAAGACGATACTACAGCTTCTGTGTCAGGCCAAGAACCTCTCCGCTGGCAAGTCCGAACTTTTGCTATGAGCTGTCTTGCCCAAATATTTGATATTGTTAGTAAGAACGCCTCATCTGATGGGACTGTCTCGCCAGCCGAGATGGCGTTGCAGAAAAAGGTTGCGGATGTCATTCGGATGGCCTTCTCAGCATCTACTTCCAATGTTGTGGAACTCAGAGTGTGGGGACTAAAGATCATAGACTTGGTTCTAAAAATGTTCGGTAACACGCCTGACCCTGACTTTGCAGAGGTGCCGCTGCTGGAGCAATATCAAGCACAAATAAGCTCGGCACTTACACCTGCCTTCGCCGCGGATTCATCACCAGAACTGGCATCTGAAGCCGTCAACGTTTGTGCAGTGTTCATTGCCACCGGAATAGTTACCGATGTGGATCGTATGGGACGCATACTAAAGACACTCGTTACAGCGTTAGAGAACTTCTCTACTGAGAATGAAGTTGCCGCCATTGGTGACCTGAAAGGCCTTAGTTCGAACGCCCAAGTTATGGTTAAAATGGCTGTTTATTCGGCTTGGGCTGAATTGCAAGTCGCAAGCGCCGAACAACGATACCTTGTAGATGTACTAAAACCACATATCGGCACCTTGACACCGCTCTGGCTGTCATCCTTAAGAGAGTTTGCACGATTACGGTTTGAACCTGACATCTCAATGAACCTAGGGCCTCCTTCTCTGTCAGGGAGCTTGGATAGCATCTACTCTGCTTTGAATCGGGAGACACTTCTTAAGTTTTACCAGGATTCATGGTTGAAACTCGTTGATGCTATTGCCAGTCTTATTGAGCAGGATAGCGAATTTGTTTTCGATGCATTAGATGGTAAGGAAGCCGGTGGGCCCCAAGCCAATGGTAATTCTAAAGGAAACGACATTAATTATCGAGATGAGCCTGTGGCTTTCTTTTTTGTTTTGTTTGGACTAGCTTTCGAGGCTCTTGCCACTCGGCCAAGTAGTGATATGCCTGACGGTAAAGATCCACCATTGGAGATTCTACAAGCATTAAGAAAGATTCTTCATCCAAGTGTTTCGGGCAATGCCATTTACCGCGAAGCTGTATTCTCCGAAACGATGGATCTGTTAGATCGTTTGGTTCTGACTGAAAGTCTTGATATCCAAGGAGTTATTGTTCAAATTGCTCGTGGCTTGTGTATAGCTCACCCTTCTGCGACAAAGGGTCAGGAAACCGAAGACGGCGATCTTTCAGATGATATCGAACAGCTTTTCGAGCTGACGCGGATCATTGTTCTTGTCCTTGCTGGACTGCTGCCAAATCTTACGGAAACGAAGCAGCCAGCTAGATATCCATTGACAGATGAGAGCGTCTCTCTGGTCCGGGTTTCTTTGAATGCGCTTGTTGACGCAGCTGAGGTCTTTCCATCAGTTATAAAAACGGATCTCCATGCCTGCATTATCCACATTTTTTCGGCCATTCTGGGAACCGCAAACTGCCAAGCTGTTGTCGTTCCTCAATCACTCCCAATATTCAAACGGTTCATCACCAGTGTCGCAGCCTCGCCTCAAAATTATCCCGACCGTGCTGACACGAATCTTGTCCAACTTCAAGGATGTTTGAAACGCTTTATGTCTATATATCTCAACGCGCAGAAACGAGAGACAGAAGCATCACTTCCTTGTGTTAAAAATAGTATCCTTGCTATCACTCTTCTCCTTACCTCCAGCGATAATCGTCTGTCAACTAATGACCCTGTCGTCACACGCTTTCTTGACGAGATTGTCGATTGTCTCCGTGATCGAATGGTAAGTGCTGCCCGCCCAAGTCCGCATATCACCCATGCTAATCTGAACAAGACAACAAAAGTTGCAGCGAACTGCATCCGGACAATCCTTCTACAGACGTCCAGGACGCCTGCCGATCAGAGCATCTTACGCTATCTCCTCCCCCGTCTCATAGAATATGTGAACAATACCGAGTCTGAAGACCCCGAGAACGGGCGTTCGCTCGTTGCACATGCCCTTGCCTCATTCGTAACTACCCTTTCTGGCCCTTCTAAAGCAGTTGCGATGTCGGTCATCATACCAGCGCTTCTCTCCCGTGCAAATAAAGAAGGAAGTGACGTATACAATGAGACCAGCGCACGGTTGTTGGAACTTGCCGCCAGTGACGCTGCGAGCTTCAAAGGTATAGTGGCAAATCTCGGTGAAGAGCAAAAGTCATTCATGGAGAGTGTGATCACGGCTGGAAGAAGCTCTGGCGGTGGTCAAAGAAGTCCCGTGGCAAATGGAACTGATAAGGAGCCTACCATAGCATTAAAGATGAATTTCGGGGCTTAAAGGGCAAATACGATTCCCATATATACTACTATTCCCTGGCGGAGCCTGGGAGGATTACGCTGCATATGAATTAGAATCTAATAACTAAAATAAAATTAAGGATATTTCATCTGATTTGGTGTAGGTGCTATTATATCTCATTTCTCAGCTGCCTGTCGCCATTCAAAATCCTCATATTCCCACAAGATATTAAACCCTACTGTTTCATAGAACCCTTTGATAATGACCCAGTCAATCAAGACACCCTTAACACCTCTTTCTTTCATATTCTGCATTCCTCTTATCAGCAGAGCGAGGCCTATTCCCTTGCCCCTATACGGCCCGTCCACTCCAACACAAGCAATAAGTCCGGTATCTTCGCCAGAGGGTGTTAAGGGTAGAAATGCAAAATCTTTACTGACAACAGATGAGGGTCCGCACATTAATGTCCAGCCAACTTGGTTCCCATTCTTCGAGTCAATCGCAACCATGACCTCATGGTGCTGACCAGCTGCTGCAAGTCGTTCATAGGCTTGCACCCAGCTCTAGAGAAGTATTCAATTAGGGATTTTGCGTTAAATCAGTTCACAAATCGGATCTTACCTGGTTATTCCCAAAGTTAGCATTTTGTTTAGTCATGCACTCTTCGTAGAGCTCAGAGCTCCATGGTATAAATCGAAACGGTATGTCTTCTACTCTCGCAATCACGTGTGGTGGAGCAACATCATTTGAGATATCTCTAAATAGATCTCTGGAAGTGGGAGTGTTCAATTTATGGAACCCNTAGGGGCGCGTTATTTCTGTACATACAAGAACATTCTGCCAGTTGAACTACATGCCTCCGTGGTTAAAGAATAATCTTGTGTTTTCCGGAAGCCCTACAGGGACCCCCGGCCAAAATCGTGGAAACTGTGAACTAATTCTTATGGATTTAAGATTATCTTTCACTTTATTTAGCAAAGCTGTACCGATACCTTTCCCTTGTTGAGCAGGGTGGATAACAATAGCCGCTATCTTTCCCTCGTTATCACCTGTGAGGTAGGAGAGGCAAAATCCGTGATCATGGAGATAATGGCGACCATTGTCATGCTGAAGGATATATGTAAGGCGTGGCAAGCTGATTTGCCAGTCTTTTAGTACATGGTTCCAGAGTGTCCAAATATGATGAATTTCTGATTCTGAGCCCGTGAAGGAGGATATTTCTTGCCGGTCCTGCATTTTATACGGCAAGGATAGAGCTTTACATATGATTATCAGATTGCTGCGAGTCTGAATGTAAGCTTGTTCAACTATACGCTCAGCGGCTCTGACAAGTCAAATACTCATTAATTTACTTGCCTCTCCCCCACTCTTTCAGTCCAGAGACTTTGTGGACTAACCATTACAAGACCCAGTGGTTCTGTATTTTTACACAACGTTACATTTATGCATTTCGTCTTTGCTATCAGTTTGCCTAAAGGGATTTAGTTCTACTTCTTCGTCAGCAATGATGACTAGTGAAGACCACTACGCAGGAAGTCGGGTAAAGATATTGCGATCCAAGAATTTTAGATAGCTCCATTATATTCTATTGATATTCTCTATTTTGCAACAGAATCATTAAGCCATTTCGATTTATTCTACAACCCAGCCTTTTCCGGAAATTCGTTTCTGGCTTACTTTCCTAGCCGGTAAAGGCCACCCCATAGCTCCAGACCCTTCAGGTCTGAGATAAGGTATCACCCAACATTCTCTGGTATCGACATTTCCATTCTTTGAAGTAGGCATTACCTCCTTAATGGGCTTTCCATAATGTAGAAGATGGGTGTCTTTCGCCAAGCCAGCCAGTTGCGCACCCGTAATGTCCGTGAGTGCATGCATCCGTGTCTTTGGTATCTTTTCAGGCGCCGACGCAGATACTTGACCTCGTTGTAAATAGGAATATATGACATATTCAGGACATTCTTGAGGACTCAGATGCGCGAGTGGAGAGGAAGGATGGATATACACCGCTTGATCCTCGTCACCTTTTCGCGTATGCGATGGAATTAACGTCAGATACGGTACATCGATAGCCCGGGTGGGTTTCCGTCTAGCTGCTGGTGGGTTTGGCGAGATATCAGCACGTATCGCAACGTGATCGATAAAGCCCGCCGCAACCATCTGTTTGAGAGCTTTAACTTGTTTCGGGGAGGGAGGCTCCAACTTCTCTTCGAATTTCAAGCCTGCGAAAGCCGGAATATTTGAGCGTAGGAGATCTGTGATCTGACGACGTAATTGCAGTATTTCTTTCAGCACTTTTGCTCTTACAAAATGTTGCTGACACCACTCCTCTGTCGGCTCATGAGCGTATTCACCCACAACCTGGAGGAGTTTGATAGCATCAGACTTATCATCTAGGAAGCAGAAATTCTTGTGAACTTCGTTGAACTTTCGTCTTAAGTTATTCCGTATATCCTCTTCCATGCGTTCTGAATTAGTCAAGAACTCGTCTTCTCCTTTGAGCGGAGCAGTGCCAACGACTTGATTCTCGGGTACGAATATATCAGGCGCGGAGAGACCAGCAACTAGTGCTATAGTATACGGTAGACAACCATGTAAATGTCCAACTGTTAATATCCTTCCAAATCTTGGTGATAACGGAAATAAGGAGATCGTGGAGCCTGTGCTGGTTATTTGCCCTGTTGATGATATCGCGGAAAGATAAGTCAATATCTTCTCTGACGCAGCAAGAGCCTGTCGATCAGGCGGTGTAGGAAACGGAAAATTTATGACATGCTGGAGGTTCATGGCTTTAAGCTGCAATACAACCCCTTCAATGGGCATCCGTAATATTTCTGGTTCTGCAAACTCAGGGAAATCTCGTTCGTAAACTGCTGAAGAATACAGTCGATAGCAGTGACCTGGGCCAGTACGTCCTGCACGACCTGCGCGCTGACTAGCACTTGCTTTGCTGATCCAGCCGATTTCAAAACTTTGTACCCCTGTCGTTTTGTCAAATTTTCTTTCTTTTGATCTTCCACAGTCAAAAACGTAGCGGATTCCCGGGATAGTTAAGCTCGTCTCCGCCACATTAGTTGCTAAAACAATAAGCCGAGATCCTTCCGGTGGCGGTTCAAATACTCTAAGTTGCTCCTTTGTAGGCAATAGAGAGTATAGAGGTAACACATGCATCTTCGACGGTCCGGTGTTAGCTTCTTCACCAATATCGAAATCTTCATCGTCATCATTAACTTGGATCTCCACCTCATCGTCATCTAGGTCATCGATGTCATCCGCAACCTCGCCAAAGTCAACATCTTCAACCTCCACAGGAGCATCTTTGGCAGACAGTCGAACCTTTGGTGCTGTAATAGTGCCAACACTAGGAAATTTCGCCTTAAGCTTTTTGCTAAGTTGAGTGATCTCATTCTGTCCCGTGAGAAATACTAGAAAGCTACCGGGCGGTAACTTTCGATGTCCAGTACTAATTTTCCTAAAAGCCTCTTCAACGTAATCGTGCTTCGTTCTCCTGGAGAAATGCATGGTCACTGGATATTGTCTTCCTTCTGCTTGAAGCACTGGCGGCGGGCTCGAAAACAAGTTTTTATTCTGTGTGAAATCGGTGATGCGTAGTGTGGCTGACATGATAATGAGCTTTAATGGTGTAATCGAGGGATCTTCCAGAGCAAGCTCCTCTCTTAACTTGACAACTCGACTCAGCATGCCTACTAAGATATCCGTATTCACGCTTCTTTCGTGTGCTTCGTCGATGACTATCGCGGAATATTTGCGAAGAGCAAAGTCCTGAGCAACTTCTCTAAGAAGAACACCATCTGTCATGAATTTGATCGCAGTGTCAGGCGAGACAGTACCTTCAAATCTAATTTGGTAAGCTACTCTTTTTCCGTGATCACCTAGTTCATCTCCAACACGCTTTGCCATACTAACAGCAGCCACTCGGCGAGGCTGAGTAACACCTATCATACCAGGAGTTGGCGATCCAACTGACCCATACCCAGATTCATAGAGGAACTGTGGTATTTGTGTGGTCTTTCCGGAACCGGTTGCCCCATAGACAACTATTAGATTGTTATTATGCACTGCTTCCATAATTTTTTGTTCTTCTGCAACTACCGGGAGCCGTAATCTAGCAGCTTGGATATCTTCTCCTCTAGCAACTGTGACGCTGAATGCTTTTCTAGAAGTATTAGAAGTTTGTTGTAACTCTTGCGGAAGTGGTTCTTCCTCTGGAGGCCTGGGATTAAATCCCTCTATATTAGGCGCATTGGCTATGGTTGGGATACTAGGAATTGGTTTGTATCCAAGCGCCTCATTTAGCTGTTGTTTTGCCCAATCTTTGAATGCCGATGATCGCTCTTGCTTCTCATCGCTCTCTGTATCGTCTTCATCATCCGATTCTTCCGTGTCGCCGCTTCCCTCGTCAGATTCAGAGTGTTCGTTACTCTCGTCGCTCTCCCCGCCACCATTTGAATCTTGGTCAACGTCTTCCATCTCGGCGGTATCTTCACCGTCATCTTGAATTTCTTCAGTATCAGAGCTAAAGCCTTCCCATTCCAGCTCAGAGTCAGGCTGTGAATGCGAGGCAAGCGTCGATATTTTGGACTTAATTCCACCTCTGCGTTTCCGTTTCTTCAAGACCGGTCGTCCATCCTCGTCTACCTCAAGGGGCCGTTTTAAACCTGCACCCACCCCTGGTACTATTTGAGGTACTGTTATACTCGACACGTTATCGTTCTCATGCTCATTCTTCTTTTGTCGTACTGAAGCAGCATCATAGTCATTATCATCGTTATCTTCAGACCCTTCTGCTGGCGCTGAGTCTGGAATAGTTCTTTCCTCAAAGAGAATCTCTTCAATGTTTCCATCAACATCAATTCCTGCTTCTCTATCTCGTAGAGCTCTAGAAAGCACTTCTCTCTTTGTCTCGCGTCCCTGTCCTAGCTTTCGACTGCTCTGAAATAGGCTTGTATCGGTCTTTGACTGAGCTAGTTTTTCCATCAACTCCCGGCTTTCATCTTTCCTAAGCTTATTTTCGATGTATTTTTCCAATCTCTTTGCCTTCTTTCCACTTATTTTTTGGCCCTCGGCTTTTAATTCTTCTTTCATCTGTCGCTTCTTCTCTTCCCTCTCGGCTTTTGCTGGAGGGATAAATTCCTCGGCGTTAGAGTCTGCAATGGACTGTGATTTACCGCCATGGCTTCTTTGACGATCCAAGACCTTCCGTTTGCGCTGTCGAGGCACAAATTTTGGTGGCATTTTGAATATTTATATTTTTCTAGTTTCTGCTGATAGCGGGAGCAAATCTTATCGTTCTTCAAGAAATTCTCGGCAGAAAACGGCGCTCTTGCCATTTTCGGAGACACTGACACCGGTTTGCTCACCGCCTTCACAACATGAAGCAACGAGGCTCCGTGCAAGGCTGAGGTCCGCATGCTATTTGTATTCGCATGAAGCCATGGCTACACCAACAACTTTCCAGGATATTCAGAATAGCATAGCTGGAGTTACTGAGCAAGCAAAGTTTCCAGCTACTATAAAGCAAGCTTCTGGGATGGTTAATGGCACTAACACAGACGTCTCGTCGTTTTACTTCTCGGATAAGATCATTATCACTGTCTCCCAAGGAGGTAGATTGGCGCAATGGGTAAATTCCTGATGTTTTCATAAGTTATCAATCCAATTAACATGTTGCTAGGTTCAAGTTCCACTTTCATCCGCATCACCCACTTCCTTCGATACTGCTTTACCATCAAACCAAGGAGACATGTTACCACTCAATCACCTGACCCCGAAGACTTTACTTGGGGCTGGCGGAGAAGACCGTGAAATAGTAGGTCATCTTTACGCTAGCCAAATTGCTTCTGCAATAGCTACAAGGAATCCTGAGGAGACCAGGACCGTGTTGGTCGGCTTCGGATTGGAGAGAGTGAACAAAGAAAGAGAAGGTTTTTTTGATTTAATAGAGTTATTACAGAAGGTTATCTAAGCCTTCAAAGAGGTGATGCCGGTGCTAGCATCTACGGATTTTATGCTGCTTATGTATCTCTTTTTGGCCGTCTATATAGAGTCTTAACATACCTATCTGCTTTGATCCAAGATCGACACAAAGCGGATGAGATTCTGGGCAAAACAGTTTTGTTGCCTGCAGATCCTTGGAGATAAGTACCTGGACGAATAGGTTGCAAAGGGTGACGGAGAGAACTACTAGTAATAGAGCCTCCAATGCGAGCTCTCAAATATCTAATATAATCTATGTGTCTAATTTAGAACTAGGGGTATATTGGTTTTAGCTAGGTACTCCGAACGCCGTCTTGAACCTTTCCAAACCAACCGGGCCCATAACCGCTAATAAGATGCACATCTTCCGTCATGTAGTAGGGCTCAAATTTCCTCCGGTAGTTAAGACTTTGCCACTTTTCCTTCTCTTTGGTTTCGGCATACCTGGCGTTTTGGGGGATTTGGTGGCCTTTTTCACAGCTGCAGGGTCAACCTTGGGAATAGATAATGCTGGTCCCGCAGCTTTAGCTCCAGAGACCTCTCTAGTCGGTGCAGTGACAGCAAGTTTATCTTTCTCTTTCCTTCCTGATGAAGACAGATGAAATTCCCCGGGATGACCAGTAATCGGATTCTCATCCATATACTCATCACCATATTTCATGACAATGTTGAGTGACTCCTCAAGTAGACGACTGCTTGTGTGTGTGTTACTCTTTTTGGATGTTTGTGAAACTTTCTTGGCTTCCGCTACCGCTTCCGGCAACGGGGTATCCTCTTTACTAGCTTGAGAAAGTTGTGATTCGGGAGCCTTTAGCGGCTTCGCCACGTTGGGCTGGAAGTACGTGTGACCAAGCGATGGTGTAAATTCCGGAAGATCTGCAGCAGTGGAGACAACTTTATCTAGAGATGACAAAATGGACAACTATTCCGTGTTAGTTCGTACTGTGTGATATGCCCTTGCAGGACTTACCAGTCGACTGCCGACGACGTCTCCTAGAGTCGGGGCCATGTATATGTTCTCACCGACCACAAAATACGTCGCATGAACTGTGATTTCATCTTCTTCCATCTGTCTCTTCCTTCTTGTTTGTTTCCTTATTACCCATACCCCAGTGCCAGTTCCAGGCGCCATCTCTGCAGGCTCCTGAGCAACCATGAACTCAAGTCCAGACATTGTCTTTAATCTGCCCTCAAAAGCGTCGCGAGTTTGGATAATATGCAGCATATTGGGGTTAAACATTGCCTGGGACATGAGGACAGCATTGTTAGAAGTTGGATCGTAGAAGGGCGATTGTGCGAAATAGAAGAGAACCGAATTTGAGTGAATTCCTTGCATTCCTTGGGCGATGGGAGGAGATCGCCATTGGATCTCATCTAGAGGCTGCGACGCCATGACTTTGGGTTACGAATGGATCATTTATCCTAACATATGAGTATGGTGTCAACACATAAAGAGAGTGATGATAGCTATAGCTCGTTATAGATAAACGCACACGTCACTTCCTGCCGTGGATGAGCTACTGTACATCATGCTCCAGCGGGCGTTGTAGGCTAATCCGGGGAAATATAAATGCGATCCGCAGCTATTCTGCCAGCTGATCCCGCCTTTGTAGTAACTGTTTGCGTCAAGACACTCATGGTTCGTCCTACGAGCTCATAACGGTTTATTCATTTCTCAGTTACGTGGTTATAGATAATTACATAATGGATCTTTTATCTTCGATTCGGAAATCTGGATCCCGAGGCGGGGTGAACTTCAGCTGGGATGAAGTTGCTACGTCACAGGTGAGGTCTCGATTCGACAGTCCTGATGTATTGCTGCTAATGTGGTATTTGACAGCATCGGGAGAATTACCTCGGCCACAGCCTTATGGCTCCTGTTGGCCGCTGGCAGAAGGGCAAAGACTTAACATGGTATGCCAAGGCCGACGACCAGAACACGACTGGTGAGACGGCAGAGGAAAAGCAGGCAAGGGAGAGAAGAGAAGAGATCAAGCGCATCAAAGAGGCAGAGGAAGACGCACTCGCAAGGGCGTTGGGTCTTCCGGTCGCACCTAGGAACAATGGAGAAGGCACTGGTGCAAATGCGGTAGACGTGAAAGAAATAAACAGGGTGATCAAGGAGACCGAGGTAGGAGACGACGAAATTGAAGAAGTAGGCAAACGGGGTGGGTTTGGTGATTTTGTTGGGAAAACGGTACAAGAGACTCCTGGAAAGACGCTTGATTCTCCACTAGAAGGTGGTTTGATGCGAGGTAGCAGAGATGATATTGCTCGAGCAAGACCCGAGAGAAGGAAGGAAAGAAGAAGAGATGACAGAAGTCGAAGTCGAAGCAGGGACCGGCGGCGTCATCGGCATAGACATCGATCAAGGAGTGGCGATCGAGACAGGCATTACCACGGCCGAAGACACGGTGATCGTCCGGATACTGGTACCAGAGGCCGGAGTCGGAGTAGAGACCGTGACCGAAGAGAACACAAGTATCGAAGTAGAAGCAGAGACAAGGAAGCGCCTAGACAAAGTGATCGGGATTATCGAAGCTCACGAAGAGATGATGAGCAGAGGGTACGACGGAGTAGGTCACCACGAGAGAGGTACCGAAGAGACAGATAAGGCGGGATTGTTATTAGATGGTGATCTTTAAATACGGCATTTTTCATGGGCGTTCGCGGTATTAACTAGTTACGTTTCAGTGCTTATTTGTAGGCTTCTTCTCGAGAATTCTGGTTGTTACAGTAATGCTCAGTGGGCCCGGTCCTTGGAAATGCTTAAGTCCGATGCATGTGTAACTGCATACTGTACTGTACTGCTACCGGATTCCACCACATAATATTAATATAGCTGCTACAAAGCATGTTTAGGTTTACGTTTATTGTTCCGTTCTTAGGATATCATATTTGATCGCAGAACATTCCAGATTTCTAAAAGTTCTCATATGCAGGTCAGTGGAGGAACCGCTAGGCCCCTGTANGACCCTTGTTCTCGCCACAGCCTTTCCGTCAGCCTTCCGCTCTCAACTTAGATACGCTTTGTATGGGATAAGCCTCGTCACCACTTCCCACCACTTCTGCCTGCACAATTCAACTCCTCCTGATACCCTTACTAAACTGAAATTAGATTCTCATACGATGCCAATACCGTCGTGTCTCGAGATATATTAGAACACTTTAGGAGGCGGTGTGCAGACTTACCAACATGGACTTTACCAAGCTCAGAGCTGCTGCGCTTAAAGATGGCGACGATGAAGAAGCTGTAACTGTTAACACCCGAGCACTCATCGATAAAGTCCTTGCTAGATACTCGGGAGAATGGACGACCCTTCGAGAATTAATCCAGAATGCCGCGGATGCGCAGGCGACCACCGTGACGATCAAATTCGAGACGCTGCCTTCAGCGCAGGTTCCGTTAGCCAACGCTACCAACAAATCTGAGGTTTTGAAACATGCACTTCTTCACCACACTCTGAAACGGCTGCTAGTTACAAATGATGGATTGCCTTTCGGGGCTAACGACTGGTCGAGGTTGAAGAGGATTGCAGAGGGGAATCCAGATGAGACAAAGATCGGAGCTTTTGGAGTGGGATTTTACAGCGTATTTGCGGACTGTGAGGAGCCATTTGTTAGTTCTGGAAACGAAGCTATGGCATTTTACTGGAAGGGTAACTCCCTTTTTACAAGGAGGTTACAGCTACCGAGTGGAGAAGGAAATCCAAATACCAGCTTCGTTCTTGATTACCGGAACAATACAACGCCCATACCAAATCTGCTTTCAATATGTCAGTTCTTATCTACGAGCTTAACGTTTGTGGCTCTACAGAAAATTGAACTTTGGCTTGATGACTGGAAGATTATCTCATTGCAGAAGAAGGCAGCCCCGAGTGTAGAGGTGCCAATAGCTAAAGATGCCGAAACCAGGACTAAAGAAGGCTTAATGAGAGTCCAAACCCTGGAAAGGGAAAGCTTGCAGATAGATGCAACATTCATGAATGTTGTTGGCTGGAAGCCAGCGTCAGTGTCAGCGCAGAAACCCAGCGGTTACGATAGCGGTTATGGCAGCAGCTCATCTGATGTCCCCTCACTGCGGTCATTTTTTTCTCGCCTTACTGCTTCCTCGGGTCATAGTACCTCAAAAAATAAAACCTTACGTGAGGAGAAAGCACTTCAGGATGTTGTTCTTGAAGACTTGACTGCACAGACCGCTGATCATGTATTCTTACGAGTTACCACTGCCGCCGTTAAGACTTCTGTGAACGCCAACTTCGCAGCAGAACTTGAGCGAGCAACAAAGAAGCCGCCACCTAAAACTACAAAGATTGCCATACTCACAGCTTCATATGATGAAACTGCCGCATCTTCCAACCAGAGTATCGTTGCTAAGAGCATAGATGTCTTTGCTTCTGTTCTTCCGAGCAAGAAACCTGGTGGACGGGTTTTCATTGGTTTCCCTACACATCAAACCACAGGTGCAGGCTTTCATCTCTCCGCGCCTTCAGTAATCCCAACTGTTGAACGAGAGTCCATTGACTTAAATGCGCGATGGGTTAGAACGTGGAATGTCGAGATGCTACGAGTGGCTGGAATTATGTCTCGACTGGCATTTTCAAATGAGATGTCTGACCTATCAGACAAAATCAGGCGCAGCATGGAAAATGCGACTCGTCCTGGTAAAATTACAAAAGCAGAAATTGACAGATTTATGCCTGAAGCTTTGCACATCCTAAAATCTTTCACATTCGGAGATTCTACACCAAGTTCACATGTTTCCCAGATCCTAGAGGAAGCCTTTTGGATGGCATATAAAAAACCTTCTATTGAGATCTATAGCACATCAGGTGTCCTTCCAACTACGAGAGTGCGCCTAGCTACAGAAGATTTAAGCGGATTTGTAGATGGAATACCAGTTGTTCCAAGTGATGTTGCCAAAACCGACTTTGTACAAAAGCTCCAAGAGTTCGGTCTTGTCACAGAAATCACGGTGGGCGATGTCAAGACAGAGTTAGAGGCAAAAGCTTTGAACAGCGATCAATTGGTTCAATTCATTAGTTGGGTTGCTCGTAAAGCCGTTGGTGGCTCCATTGATGAACCAACTTTGCATTCGCTCCTCGATGTTGTTGTTGCCACAATAAATGATTCCGAAGGTAAAGGTGATATAATCACACTTGGCAGTATAAAATCTTACCTCAATGTCACCAAAATTCCTCCTGAGGTACCGCTCCCA
Source organism: Scytalidium sp. 3C (assembly GCA_000743665.3). Classification (NCBI taxonomy): domain Eukaryota; kingdom Fungi; phylum Ascomycota; class Leotiomycetes; genus Scytalidium; species Scytalidium sp. 3C. The sequence goes on along the minus strand of JMRO03000038.1, from coordinate 41,775 downwards.
CCAACTACAATCCCGTTTCAGTTTACTCGAAGCCTGAACGTTCACGAACTTCAAGCAATAGGATGGGAACCTCTGGAGATTGTTCCGTGGTTACGGTACCTCATTGAATCGAACCCGAGCCGGCCTGCAGAGCAGAATTTGTTTATAACAGCAGCATTTGCAACGCAGGTTCTACAAATAATTTCCAAGGCATGGGACTCTCTCAGCGCTAGTTCAAAAGAAACTGTTGCCACATTATTGAAGCAACAAACTGTTATTCCCACCAAACTTGGCATGAAGAAGCCGAATGAGGCTTATTTTGCATCTGTCAAGCTCTTTGATGATCTCCCAACTGTTACTTGCCAAGGAGTGAAAGAGAAATTCCTGGCTGCTATAGGCGTCCGAAAGACTGTGGATCTTGAAACAATATTCTCTCGACTCCTTGCGCCACAGACTGCAAATGAAAAAGGAGGAACTACGAATACCCGTCATGTGGAATTGATAAAGTACCTCGCATCAGTGAAGGATGACATTCCTGGGGATGATTTGAGAAGGCTGAAAGACTCCCAGATCTGCCCTGCTGAAGCTGGACCCAAAGGACTTGAATCAACAAAGGGTACTAGCAGACTTTATAAGGTATCTGAATTGTTTGAACCTAGAGATAATCTACGTGAACTGGGTCTACCTATATTGCAATGGCCAGGTCCACCAGGAAGCTACCGGCCTGGCAGTGTCGAGGGCCGTTTCCTCTCTCTTCTTGGACTACGAGCCTATCCATCGGTTCCAGAACTTGTGGGAATGATGTCTTCTGCGGATCTTACCACGAGAGAAAAGGCAATGACGTATTATATTGCAAATCACCATATTAATGGTTATGCCGCATTTAATATTTCTTCTGCTCCTAACGCGTTCCTGCCCTTACAAGGTGAGGAGAAGCACTTGGTAGCACCGAGCGAGTGTTTTACAAATGATAAGTGTGCTGTTCTGGGGTTTAGCATTCTCCGAAAGGATCTTCACATCCATGCGAATGTAAGTTGTTCTTCTACTATATTAATGTCATATAGTTAGTTCTAACATTTTACGATAGAAATTTGGAGTTGCAACAGACCCTCCAATAACGGAATGTGTTAACAGACTTATTGCCAAGCCTCCCCAAACCCGTCGTGAGGCTTCTACACTCTTCGTATATTTTGCAGGTCGTCTAAGTGAGATTGGGCAGAATAATGTAGCTAAACTGGGAGATGCGCGGATCGTCCCTGTTCAGTCACGAAGAGATATGCCAAACGTGGAGAAGCCGGTTGAGGAAACCAGGCATCTTAGTCCACGGCAGGTCTACCTGGGAACGTCCGCAGTGTACGGCGACATATTTGACTTCGTGGATTTTGGTAGTGAAGCCAATACATTTCTGCTAAAGTGCGGTTCGAAGTATGAGCCTACCAAACTAGAACTTGCTGCTCTAGCCTGTCGGGAACCTGCCCGCCTTCTGAGTATCATGCAAAGTCCTGAAAAGTATCTCGGTATGCTTCGGACGCTTGCGGATGATCTTTCAATGTTAAAAAAGGATAAAGTTCTCTTCAAGCAAATGAAGGCATCGCCGTTTCTCTTGGCAACAAAAGAGGTTCCCGCGCCAAAAAAGGTTGGGAAATCTGAAGACGAAGCTTTTCTGGATGATGAAGATGAAGATGCTCCAATCCGACAGTACCAGCTGGCTTTGCCTTCTCAAATTGTCATTGTAGGTTAATATCTCGTGTTTCATCCTGAATCAAAGCTAATTGTTGAAGGTCGATGACTATAGCAGCTACCGATTGTTTAAAGAATCTCTAATCTGTGCACCTTTTGAAAACAAACTAGAAGATTTCTATAGCGCATTAGGAGCTGTTGAACTTGGAAGTCTCGTACAAGATGACCTCAGAGTAGGTTCAACTAGTGAGAACCAGAAAACCGCTATGAAGCTTCGCAGTCACGTACTGGAACGGTCGAAGCTCTTCCTTCATGAATCGGAATCTAGCAATATCAAGCATGACAGCAGATGGCTAGAAAAGAATCTCAAGGTGCTTGCTGTGAACAGTATATCCTTACGCCGATCCTTGCGTGGACAAAATCTCTCCCATACACAGAAGAGAACGGCCGCATGCACCTATGAGAGACATGGGGGCTGGACGCTTTTGATAACAGCTACTGGTTACAACACCTATGAAGTTAGCCAGGCTGTTTGCAAGCTCCTGCTGGATCGTCCCACACAACAATCCTATCTCACCTTTGAGACCTTCCTAAACTTCACCTTGTTAGAACTAAGATCTCGGGGTTACAACGTCGACAGAATTCTCAGAGCTAAAGCAGCGGAGCAGAGGATTGCGGAAGAAGAACGAAGAAAGCAGCTGGAAGCAGAACAGCGACAAATTAGAGAGGAAGAGGAACAGTGGAAAAAGGAGCAACAGACTCAATCGGTCACTTCGGCAGGACGCGAAGATCGACCTAAGTCAACTAAAGTAGAGATGCCCGGGGCTTTCGGCGATGATTCTCCGGACAATTCACCACAACCTATACAGAAACGCGGCAGAGGTTTATTCTCCAATTTGACTCGTCGACTAGGTCTTGACAATAGTGGTGAAGCACAGCAGCAACTGCAGGACTTTCTCGGGGGAGGCAGCACTCCAAGCCATGTACCTACCCCAGACAACCCCCCGACCTATGACGAGTCGACCCGACAGCCAGGATCGAAGCCTTCAGGTACAGAGAAAGTGTCATCTCCTGCAGCGGTTCAACAAAATTTGATGAATGCGATCCAAGCCTCGAGGGCGCACGATTCGTCCTCACTCTTCTCGCCGCCTACGACTCAAGTCATCAAAGAACAAGCCTCATACTGCGATGCAAACCACAGTCATGATATCACATTCCTAGCGGACGCATCCAACGGGATGCGCATATTTGTTTCTAAAGATCTCTCCACTCCTCCAAACTCATTCCTTAGTACTAATGTGGGTGCGTTGAACGCCTTCGCAATCCTCATCCAAGAAGTTGCGAGCGTTTATTCGTTAGCTAGAAAGGCTCTGCATATTTACTACGATGAACGAGGACCAACCATTGCATTTAACTCCAATGGAAGCATATTCTGTAATTTCCGATTCTTTCAGCAACTGCATCAGAAAAAAATAGAGAGTGGTCTGCCAGAGAACAGGATCGAGGCGGCAAGCTATTGGTGGATTGTCATTGCTCACGAATTGGCTCATAATTTGGTTAAAGAGCACAGTTCGGAGCACAGCTTTTACACGTAAGGCTATTCCTACATCTGGATAAATTCCTCCGGGTATAAGACTAACAGTGTCACAGTGAGATGCTTGTTGCGAATTATTTCTCGAAGATGATGGCGCGCGCCTCAGCCTATTCGAATTCCGGGGTCAAACAGATTGAAGCAGCTCAATGATAGATTTTTGCAGCCATATATATAACGTGGTATAAGACTCTGTAGAAGCAAGACTAGACGGTTTATAGAGTATATACAAGCATGGGAAGGTGGGAAACGGGGTTCTACAATGGAGAATTGGGCAGCAACTTATATTTTGTGTAATAAATGCAGTTGTTCGGCGCGATAAGTATATTCATTCTCCTAGATAGTTATGTAGAGAGGCGCTTCATCGGTTCGATGAGGCTATTGACTGCATTCCGAGATTTAGGTTGCAGCAGACCAAGTGTGACTCCAGTGCATGTGGTTTCGGCCCAAATCAATGGCAGGCACAGGGCATTCTTTTCGTACCGCAAGCTGTCACCTATATGAATACCGCCACATGAAATTAACTTATTTGTGGGTTGAAAATGGACCACTTTGATGCCATTTGGTATTGATCAGCGGTTGTAAGGATAGATTTAAATGGCTGGTAGAACTATAATATCACAAAACAAGCCTTCTCTGTGCAGCGTAAGCACCATCCCCATTCTTGTTCCTGCAAGGGTCTACGAGCAAATGGAAGAAGCCGCATCGCTGAACGTACACCCTACATCCCCCAGTGGCACAGGACAGGATTTATAGGGAAGGAGGACTGGGATTCCGGCTCAATTCAGGCCTAGAACCCCGCCAGGGGCGGTCACGACTGGTTAGCTGCATCCCTCTTATCTACAGAGTAATCGCGGGTCCCCCAAGGTTATCGTAGAATTTTTTGCGGTATCGGACTCCAGCGCTGTAGAAACTCTTTCACTGCCAATTGTACTCGCTCTTGTTCTGCCATTCTTCTTCGCTCAAGGATCTTGTTTGGCAGCAGAAGCCATGGCTGATGACCCGGCACATCTCTCTACTGCCGAGAAGGCGCCTTCTCAGTTCCAGTATGGTGCGGAGGAGAGCAGCGATGACCCGGAGGTGGCTGGAGAGCGGACAACAGCCATAGAAGGCCACACGAAACATGACGAGCATGATATGTGGCGCATGGGCAAAATCCAGGAGTTGAGGGTCGGTTTTTTATTATCCATCAGAATTTTCATTTATCTTTTGATTCTTCTTCTAAAACTACACTGCTCACAAGCTCTCAGAGGACCTATCGCGCATTATCAGCATTCTGCTTCGCCTCGGTCTTGACAGCAGTATGGGAGTTTCTCTTATTGTAAGCTCAAAGTAAACTTCTTATGAGAGCTTCTAAACTGATTTATGAAGCGCCAACACTCAGGGTCTGGTTGATGGAGGACTCGCCGGGTTGTTTTGGGCCTATATTTGGACCTTTATCGGATTCTCCTTTGTCATCCTCTCCCTCGCAGAGATGGCTTCCATGTAATCCATTCAATTCCAAGCCGCGATGCACTGCTAACAGACCCAGGGCGCCCACTTCAGGAGGCCAATATCACTGGGTGTCAGAGTTCGCTCCCCCAAAGTATCAGAAGTTTCTGAGCTATGTGACAGGTTGGATGTCGGTATTATCCTGGCAAGCCGGAAATGCATCAGGATCCTTCCTCACCGGTACCATTGTTCAAGCCCTCCTTGGCCTGAACAATCCAAATTATGAGCCACAGAATTGGCAAGGCACGCTTTTTGTGTTTGCAATGGTGCTTATTTTGTTCATCTGTAATGTCTGGGGCGCTCACCTCTGGCCCAAAGTCCAGAACGCCTTGATGCTGCTTCACATCTTTGGATTCTTGGCCGTCGTCATTGTCCTCTGGGTCAAGGCTCCGCATCAGTCTGCGAAGAATGTCTTTACTCAATTCTCCAACGAAGGCGGATGGAGCAGCATGGGTCTCAGCCTTATGGTAGGCCAAATTACTGGAATCTATTCTCTAGTGGGTAAGTTAAGAACCATTATCCTAGGTTTTGATATCTTGCCTCAGAACTCACCATAACTGTGCCCAGGATCCGATGCTACAGCCCATATGTCTGAAGAAGTGACGGATGCCGGTCGTTACGTCCCAATCTCAATCTTCTGGTCATACATCGGCAACGGTATCATGGCTATAATCTTCCTGGTTACCTACCTCTTCGCTCTAGACTCTGTGGATGACGCTCTCAATGATCCCTCAGGCTACCCCTTTATCTATGTTTTCCGAACTGCACTCCCCCTCTCGGGCGTCAATGCATTGACAATCATTGTGATGATAATCGTCATCGCAGCTAATGTCTCTTTCAATGCTTCAACGGCCCGTCAGACTTTCGCATTTGCGCGTGATAAGGGCCTGCCTTTCAGTAAGTGGATAGGTCATGTCAGTACCAGAAATCAGATTCCAGTCAACTCGGTCCTCTTGACGTGCCTCTTCACCATTCTCCTCTCCCTAATTAATATAGGCTCGAGTGTTGCTTTCAATGCTATCATCTCGCTCCAAATTGTCGCCTTGATGATGAGTTATGCTGTCTCCATCTCCTGTGTCCTCTATCGTCGTGTGGTGCATCCTGAGCTCTTGCCCAGCGCAAGATGGAGCCTTGGGAAATGGGGTATCTTGGTAAATGCCATTGGATTAGCCTTTGTCACCTTCAGCTTCTTTTGGAGCTTTTGGCCCAATGCTATTCCGGTCAATGCGCAAAACTTCAACTGGAGCGTAGTGCTTTTTGTAGGTATTTTCCTGCTGAGCTTGGTCATGTATGTGGTAAGAGGCAGGAAAGTTTATGAGGGGCCTGTTACAATTGTCAAATTGGAGCATAGCTCATGATAGATTTATACATCAGACATAGAGATAATACCGCTCATATTGGGATAATGCATCAAGAAAATCAAATGATGGTCTCGTGCTCGAATTAATTTAGGCAGTATCATGATAGAGAGCTTATGCAATAGCAACAACCGGTATCCGCTTGTAGACGAACTAACTCCACAACTCCATGCTATGCTATCTGGAACCAAAAGAAGAAATGTTGACTCGCAAATGACTTAAAACGATCTCATCTCATGCTTCTTGGTCCACTTGGAAGTCCAGGACCCCTTCGTGCAGCAGGATTACTAGGCAGACCCTGTCTTCCTCCGCCTCTCGATCCGTCATAATCGTAGCCTCCACCTCCACCGCCACCGCCTCCATACCCAAAGCCACTGAACTCGTCAGGACCACCTGCCCAAGGCGCAGTGGCAGACATGACCGGCCTATCCGAACTGGGAGTCCCTCCTGCACTAGGCCCGAAGCTATTCTGTCTCGCGGCTTGTACAGTATTCACAAACCTGTTACCAGAACCGCCGTCGTCTCCGGCACTCGAATTAGACGACACGGAATTCAAAGATGATGCTGACTTGGCTGCATTCCTAAATCTATCCTTCAACTTCTCTTGCGCAGATCTCCCACCAGGAGCGGCTGTAGCAGCAGCAGGCTGCGGTGAGGTCGTCCTACCATAGCCTGGAGCGGCAGTCTGGTAGCTGCCCGCGCGCTGGCTGGGGAGCGGTCGAGCCTGGACTTGTTCCGTGGGAGCAGCAGGTCCCTGCCGCGACGTAAATGGGTTGGGTCGCTGATTCACTGCTCCACCACCTGGAGCAGCCCCGCCGCGACCTCCAGCACCACGTCGGAGAGACTGGGGATCTTGCTGTGGCGGAGGAGCGGCTTGATTGTCCCAGAGACTGCTGAGACCACTAGACCCGGGACCCGCTCCTTGCTGTCCCATTCCACCATATCGAGAGCCGACCGTACTGTTATAGACCGGCTGGACGACAACGGGGGGAGGCGCTTTCGGATCTGGTGGGAGCCATGCCGGGAACGGCACGCGGTTCTTCTCGGTGTAGTAGGCGCGAAGCACTCGGCACAGGTGAGTATCGTCCTCGGTGTCGCCGTCGTTTTCGCTGGGCAGGAGGTTCTGTCGGATCGAGGCGACGCGGGAGGAGGTTGTGTTAAGGAGGGTGCTGAAGTAGGACGTCATGATCTATGGATGGATGTATGGACTTCCCCTTTTCCGGTCGCGAGGAGGGGATGCCGGCGCGAGGATATTTCGATGTCGTCCGGATATATCTGTGACCTTTATATACAAGTATGTAATGTGCGATTTGGGAACAAGTTTTGTGGTTGGGTCGGCCTCTGCTGTGTTGTGAAAGAGGGTTGAGTCCGTTCCCAAAGGGTCGGTCGACTGTGTTTGACTATGCCACTTAGACCCCACCATGAAACGGTCCCGGGACAACTTCTCGTTTTAGCAAAGCCCAACCAGAGCTAAAGTGAGTGACATTTTAACCTTACGGCCAGCCTCCACACAAAAAAAAGAACGTATTAAATGCATGAAAATATTTAGAAAATTGCCCTTGCATGAAGAAATACAGAGTAGTTCCAGGAAGAGTTATGCGCAAAAATGAGTAAAAAAATATACAATTCCAGTAATTGACATGAGTGAGGTTTGAACTCACGCCTCTTGCGAGAGCGGTGTATATGCTACAGTTGCAGCTTAAAACCGCCGCCTTAGACCACTCGGCCATCATGCCATTTAAGTTTATATTGGGAATTCTGGAGTCACTAAATTTGTTTAACAATGACCAGCTTTCTAGAGTGTACTGTGGGGGGGTTTGGTTTAATTCTTAATCCAGTACTGGTACATGTGAGCTTGGCTATTCGCGACAGACCTGGGGTCGACGCATTAGGTCAGCCAACCAAACGACCGGAAACCGGCAAAATTCGAACCAATGGAAATTAAAACTTCCAGTTTAACTTACGTGAGCAAGATCAAAATGTTGTTCGATAGTCTTATCTCCGAGAGATCGGATCGCGGAAGGGCTGGTCCAAGGCTGGGAAAAGCAGCCACCAATTGCAGCGAATTACACAGTTCGGCCTACGGACTTACCAACATTATTGGTTGATCCAGTCGAGTAAATGTTGCTTAAATACATGAGTGGTTTTGGTGCTCGTGCAGTTGTCTCAAAACAGATAAGCTCCATGCTCTGTGCTGAACTGCCCCTCATGTTCAGCCTGTCGGCTCTGTGTTCAGCGAATTGTTCAGTCTCTCCGTTGATGGTCTCAAATAATGAAGTCATCAGTAGTCAATCATGTCACATGTTTCGGACAGTGATCACTGTAGACTGGATGCTATCGTTCGCCCTGATTGTATCATCGAAAACCACAAAATTTCGGACACCTCACGAGGCTGGCGTCGAGTTCCTGTCACGAAAGTATGGAGAACAGAACGTTTGCTTGGAAGAGGAGGGTTTGGTGAGGTACATTTGCAATTCCTGGAATCTGATAAAAATGATAAAAGAGCTCTGAAAATCATTCCAACAAAAGGATGGAAAATGTCTGAAGCGGATTGTCAAAGGGAGTTAGTTGCGATGACAGAATTCAGAAAACCTAAGGTTTGTGCTTGTTTTCTTTTTGGTTTCAAATCTAAATCCGATACTTATTATGAAATTAGTATAAAGAAGCTGCAGTTTTTGTTGACTTTTTTGGATGGTTTCAAAACGATGATGCTATATTTCTAGCAATGGAATATGTGGTTCTAGGTGACCTGGAGCAAAATCTACAAGAAATTGAAAGCTTGCCAGAACACTTGGGACCTGCTTTATCAGAAGAAGAAACACAAGAAATTACACGACAGATATTGGAAGGACTGAAAATCATGCACGCAGAAGGATTCGCTCATCGTGATTTGAAGCCTCAAAATGTGTTTGTTGTTCAAAGACAGCCTCAATGGTGGGTAAAACTTGGTGACTTTGGTCTCAGTAAACAACAAACAGATCAGACAGCATTTCGTACACAAGCTGGGACTCAACAATATATGGCACCGGAATTATATTATTATGTTCAAGACCTTGATACAACAACTTCCGAATATACTAGCGCTATTGACCTTTGGGCACTTGGATGTATCATATACAGAATCATTACGGGAACAGTACCATTTCCCAACCTTCTTTCTCTCAGGAACTTCTGCAAAGATTCGACAAAAGTGCCGCTCAACATACCGTCTTCAATGAAGGAAGCTGGCGATTTTATAAAAGAATTGCTGCAACCGAATCCTAAAAGCCGTCCTTTTGCCAGTGTCGCACTTGCGTTTAAATGGCTCTCACAAAGTAAGTTTCTAAACTTTCTCCGGCTATTGTTTCCATTTAGCTCTCTAACTTTTATTAATAGAGACTCGACCTGTTATCAATTTACAGACTATATCAAGATTTGATTCGATAAATTTATCTAGTAATCAGAACAACTATAATACTGAATCTCATAAAGGACTGAAATCACACTACTCTACGACTACGATAGGCGGTTTACCGCAGCAGTCGCATAGAAGCCTTGTGTCAGAGCCTCCACGACTCCCAAGCCGTAAACCAGACGGACAAGCAACGAAACCCGCATCCTCATATTCCAGTAATTCCGAAACCCAATCACCTAAAGGCAGCATTTCGTCCAACCTTCGAGATCCTAAGGCGCTTGCAAATACACTACCAAATGCATTCTCGGAGCAGAGTCGAATGACCACAATTAAGCCACGTGAATCACGGGCAGATAAAACTAGGAAGCTCAAAGCTCAAGGTAATGAAGCCATGGTGGACCAAAATTATTCTAAAGCGGCGGATCTCTACACGCAAGCCTTACGAGTGTCACCTGAAACTGACAAATACCACTGTCTATCCCTTCGTGCAGGTGCACATATTTCCATGCGGAATTACACAGCTGCTTGTGAAGATGCCGAGGCTGCCGTTGTTGCTCAACCCCGATACGCCATGGGCTGGAATCGTTTAGGACGTGCGAGGCTCTCCATGGGTTCTCTGGAAGACGTCCAGATAAGTATTGATGCTTATACTAAAGCAATAGAGTATGATGGTCAAGGAGGCTCGGAGAATTCAAGAAGAGGACTTGAAGAAGCACAGCAGAAGCTTAAGGAACTTGTCGAACATAGGAAAGAGATTAAAGATTATGCTAAAGATACGTGGAAGACGCTCGACGAAATATGGACAGAGACCGCAGATGGGGAAAGGCTTGAAAATGAGAATCCTAGCACAGAAGCTAATCTGGCTCATGATCAGGATCCAAGGACGGCGACAATGTCTCTCACAGTTCCCTTGCTGGAAGACCTACCGCCAGCCCGCTTAATGTGGCCTGAGTCTGAGAGTTCGGCCGCAACTCCATCGGCAGATATATTTCTAGAAGAGATTTTGTCATCGTCAAGCGAAAACGCCGCATTCACTGTAAACCCTCTTCGGCCATCGCCGTCTCCACTTCCTCGAGGTGAAGATCAGCCAGAGCACCCATATGGAAGCTCTTACCTCCAAATATTGGAATACACGTTATTTAATGGGAATTTTGTCCTGGATGTCCCTATCGAGAGCTCCATTTTAAACCTGGTTCTCCATTCGGAGGAATCTCGCGACGAATTCACCCATCGGAGGATGTCATTTGTGACTTGCCCTCCTAAGCGATTTAAAGCAGAGCGATACATCCTGCGACCACGCTTATTCGCGAAACCAAGAGATATCACTCTCATCATCGCGATCCATGTACCATATACGTGGTTTGATGCAGATGGGTTGATCCGAACTTTGGATGATGCCATCCTTGCCGTATCTCACTTTTGTCTACCCTATGCGTACAGTGATGCGTCTGAGCATGGATGGAGAAATATTTTGGTTGTCACCACACTGACGCGGAACGTCTTTGAGACTTACTCGGATGCAAAGAATATATTTGAAGGAATCGGTGTATTTGGCTATGTTGGCCACCCAATTGAAGTCATTGATCAAGACCATAACTCCCTCGCAATATACGATGAACAGGCACCGCTCGATTCTTTTCATATCCGCGGGGAATCGGTACAGGCGCAAATCTTCGAGGTATGTACCAAAAGTTCTTGCTAAAGGGCATCACTCATAGGGTCGTGCAAATGTCTCGCGCTTTCTCCCAGATTTTCACTTCTCACGACTAGCAATCTTATTAGCAGATGACCTAATAATGCGTAGTATACAGTGCAACTCCGACCAATCGGGTATGATGCTAATGTGGACGTCAATCGAGCATCTGTTCCAGTTCAGACCATATTATGCGTCTATAACGATGTTATATCCACATCTGAAGGCTGGATCCGGGCAATTGCTGGCTCCGTAGGTGCACGAGTCTGTGTCCAAGTAGAGTCTGGGGACCGAATCTCACCGTCAAAACTTACGAAGATTTGGAAGTCAAGAGTTAATGATCCAGAAGCTACTGATGATGGGTATGACAAGGAAATTATAGAATATAACAAATTCACTGGACTCACGGGATCCGTGCGATTAATGGTCAAAAAACCAACCAAGCGGGAGCCGAAGAGGTATTGAGCTTTGATCAAAAGTTAAAGCCCAGAATCTTCTTTAGAGGAAGGGATTAGACCATAAGTTCTTACGACACAGGATAAGATTATAATGGTTCGGGGACGTCCTAGCCGAATATCCTGTTTAAGTCACTTACGAAGAGCTGTTGGCTTGAAGCAATATTAGATATGTTGCATAAGTATGCTCCATTCTTATAGAAACACAATATTGCTCCAATCACTCTTGTAGTTTAAGAGTATCAGTTGGATTGAGCATCAAACTACTTTATTAGGTGGAATTATAGTTCATAGAGACGATATAATATGTTCGGCTCTACGTAGGCTTTCTTTATAGTAAAGAGGTGGATTTGTAAAGCTCTCTTTTGATACTTAGAATTATATATGTTCTCGCCCATTCGCCAATAGACTAGACCATACATCCATACCGAGAATTAATATAGCCAACCAAAACATATTCCCAGGGATGGTGCAATTTCAACAAGTTAATTGCGGTCATTCGCGACTGATATGCGTGTTTCTGGTTTTGACTACCATCCGCAGCTGCGACCCGACGTCTCTGCACTTGAGGTTCTGGGCTAAATGGGTCGTATCATTGCTTATTCCTTCAGGGGGTCAAGTTCGTCCTTTGAGAGACTGGCCGAATTATTAATACACCCGCGTAGAGCACCAGATTGCCTGCATCTTCAAACCTTTACCCAAATCCGATGGCTGCAACGCTGATGTAATGGAAGGATGGATATTGTGGTAGTTATTGGCATTGTACCAAAAATGACCTGAATATGTGCAGTTGACAGATTCCATGGAATGAAATCTGACTTCAATTACATGAATACATGAGTATTAATGGTTGATATCCTTGTCATAATAAGTTCACGCGTGGCAAGCTTCAGTGAATGGCGCCCAGCAGTCAACAGGAGTCGGATCACATTTGCAGCACGTATCAGCGATTGCAACACATTGACATAATTTTTTGAGAATTTCATTCATGTTTCCAAAATTCCTTTTTGACAAAAAAATCCACAACAGAACCTTTGGAGGTTATTGAGAGTCCGCCACCGCCTCCCCAGGGAGTCTTTCTTGGTTGCGCTCATAACCTCATTTCTTAAAACTATCTTAGCTGATTGAGAAAGCGGGCGCCAAAGGTCTGCAAGAGAGAAGAGAAAAAGGAGGGATATCTTAAGAACTTCATCAGATACCAAGGTATCATCGCAATCATTCCTTGCACAAAAAGATATAGTCATCCCCAAGAAAGATTGGCACCGATACAATGCATCCACGACCCCCCAGCTCCAACAGAAACGCCATTTCGTAAAGATCCTTTTTAGGACGCCGGAAATCAAAACCAAATGGAGGATTTCCCTCCCCGACCTTATTATATCGCGGTATAAAGCACCAGAACTCCTGCTTACCGTGCCTGCCTATGTAAACATCTAGTTTTGTTGCGAAGCTCTGTTCCCCGAGTCTGTTCAGGATACGAGTAAAAGATACCCTTGCAGAGGGGAGGTCTAGCAATGCTGTGCTTGAGAGCTCCAAATTTTTTGGAAACCGTCTTGTTTCGACCGGCTGCCGGTTCCTGCAGTGCAGTTGATCTATAATGGGCTGGCTTCCTGGGATATAAAAATCATGATCGCGTCTACTCGTATACGGCATCTAGCACATATCCTGACCGGCTGTGGGAGGAGAGTCCGGACAATCTTCGTCGTTGAGTTGAATGATATGGAAAAATCAATCAAAGAAGATTGACAGAACCGAGACCACACAGACGTCTTATTTCCTCATGTTAATCCTTGATAGCCCTCAGGGATATGTGATTCAGGGATTGGCTGGACGGTGTAACCCGAAGAACTGGAGGTTGTACGAGATGACACTGAGAGGCTAGACTCGCCTCCCGATGCGGTTGAGCGTTTGCGCTTGGGGCCTGGCTTTTCGCCATATACGACCGTCCTGAGGGTGAAAGTCAGATTTCACTCAATTCCGTGAAGAAATATGAAGTCATGACTTACACGTCTAAATACGCATGTACAGAGAGGTCCTTTAGAGCTGCTCGCATTTTGTCGAGATGAACCTGTACCTCTTCGTATGACCACTGTCACCAAGTTAGCATTGTGCAACAGAGAGTGAAAGCTTGGTGCAAAGAATGAACGTACTCCACCAGCAGCTGTCAGTAATCTCATCTGCATCCCTTCTATTCCATCGTATAGTCTCAGTTGATTCCAGATACCAAGTTCTCTGAGTCTCCTCCAATTTTTGCCTCCGTCGTCACCATCGGTCCTGAGTTCCGGGGAAGGCCACCCATTCATGGGCCATTTGTAGCGAATCTCCTCGACGTTAACGAACCCGGCTTTCTCCATTCGAGCCTTGCTCTCCTCCCAGATGGTGAAGCTCTTGCCGAATCTCTCGCCCATCTGCAGGGCGGTCTGGCCCCACAAGTTGTAAAATGCATCTGGGGGCATAGAATCGTCGTCGCAGCGAGGCCAAACGCTGTGCTCAAGTATTTCGACGTAGCCGCCGGGTTTCGTGTGCTTGAAGCATTTTGCGAAGAACACATCCCAATCAGGCACGCAGCCGAAGAGCTCACGAATATGGATAAAGTCAAAGTGTGAGTCTGGGTAGGTCCAGGGCTGGTTACAGTCTTCGATCTCAAAAGTGCAATTAGGCGGCACAAAGAGTGGCTGAATAGGAGAAAGGTCGGTTCCAATGACGTGGGAAGCCGGGTAGGCATCCGCCATTTCTCTGAAAAAAAGATAGATGCATTAGCATGTGAGTTATTTGAAGGGTGACGGACGTAAGAAGAACACATCTAAATGCGCAATGTGTGCCAAATGCAAGAAGGGCATGTGCCAGTGAGCATAGAGGATGGGGAGTCTTTACATTGCCCATATTCCTGTGCCCGTTCCAATATCCAGAATGGTATGTGGGTTCACGATGGGTGCGAGATGTAATCTGCCTTCGAGCGTCATGAGATACATATGGTGGGCCAGGTCCTGCTGGTCATTTGCCGATTCATCGTTGGGACCCTAGAAGCAAAGACCAATTAGTCCATAAATTCTGTTGCAAGCAGTATTCCCCATTCCTAAAAATTGATATGTCGTCTCTTCTGGTACCACCGCTTATGGAGCGGCCTCGGCTTCATGTGGCCACCAAATATTTTCCACGCTTTCTTGCACGAAATGCAGACAGATTCCAGATATGAAAAGCAAAGACCCTCCACATACCCAGTACTCTCCATCCTGATACGCATGATATCTCCTCCCGTTCTCGTAGCGGTAGTCCGTGATGTAGCTCGCCAATGTGTCCGTATCGCACCCAATCAAGCTGCCGCCAAAAGCTGAGTCGGCATCGGAGCCGTTCTCGTCACTGTCCACCTCGATAAAATCCGCGCCTCCTGCATCGGACGAGAAGAATGGATTTTCAGGAGCTGGTGGCCGGAAATCCACTGGCTCCGGCGGGGTGAGCGGCTGCTCGCTGGCAGAGGCGGCGGGTCCCTTGTCGGACAGCGACAGCGCAGAATCATGGCCCAGAGATCTGGACGGACGCTGGGAGGATGACTCTGCGGCCGGCGTCCTGGAGCTCGACGAGCTGGAGGGTATGACGGGCGGGAGGGGATTCGGATTGTATCTGGGGTCTCGCGGCTGGGTGCTGTTGGGCCGCAGAGCTGGCGGACTCAGAGCTCGATTCGCGGGCGACATGTCGGCAGCGGTATAGGGAGCGCAGCAGCGGTGCGACCTGGAAGCCTTAGCGAGCAGGGAGAGCAGGCCGGATGGTGATGGTCATGGAGAAGAAGCAGAACGATGCCCACGATGGAGATTTTCGGCCAGAATCGAAGTGGGCAGCTCGCGGAGAGGGGGGAATTGCGGACGAGGGCAGGCTGACAGCCCGTCAGCAGTCTAGGTCAGACCGGCGTGCGCTTTTGCGATGGGCACTGGAGCACGGTTCACGGAAGAAATGGGGGTTCTGGGGGCGCTGGCGAGGCGACGCTTTGTCGGCACTTAGCCCCAAGTACCGTGCGATCGAGCCAGGGCTGGCCCAGGGCCGGGTGCAAATGAGCGCTGGGCAGGTGGAGCGCAATTCTGCACGCAGGATGCGGGTGCAGCATGTCGCACTTTGGATTGCTCTCTGGCAGATGTGGAGGGTCAGGACGTCGCGGCAGCAGCTGATGGATCAGCGATGGATCAGCGACGACGCTCGATGTCGAGGACCATGAGCTCACCGCAAAAGGGGCGCGATCGTGATCCAGCTGCCGTGGCACGAGCGTGGCCGTCTTGCTGTAGAATTCTCACAGTAGCGTATCCATACTTTTTCACCGATAGATCACACACCGAACCCACACGATTTTGCGCCCTCCAGAGGGTCGCGGCGGAGGAATGCCGCGGGTCTGCCATATGGCGGATCAACTGTGCATACCGTATGTGTGATGTGTCTCGGCAGTGGAGACACAGCGTCTGCAGGCCCTTTCCCCCTAGCGACCTTTCTCCTTCTACAGCACAACTTGGCCCGCCATATCCAGCAGGGGCTTGCGATCCCGCATCTCCTTTCATGATCGCGATTACCAGCACTGTTTTATACTGGGCTGCACCGTACGGTCACGGGTCCTGCGCATTCCGCATTCTATCCTATGCAGTTACTCTTGCTTCTCTCTGTGCGCGATCCGCCCGGACCGAACCCGGCCCATCATACTGCGGTGTGTTGCCGGGCTTCGCACTCATCTCCCACGGGCTGGCGATGTGGAATCACGGCGTCGGGCTCGCGAATGGCCACCGAGAATTTCTGGATGAGCCGACTGTGGCCTCGAAAGCTAACTGGTTGTGGCAAACGTTGCGGCACCATCAGCCGCCCTCAATAAATCACCCAATATGACTAATCGGAGGCCGCCATGATGGCTTCNGATTAACGCTGTAGAAATGAGCTGTACCCTATTAAACCCAGTGGTACAGTACTGCAGTGCTGCCGGAGCATTTGGACAAGTGGTTCGAGGCCCGGCGAGGAATCACAGCGTGGAATGTTGCGACGGGATGCAACCACTCGGCCCTGTCCCTCGCCCATCCTGGCCGGCCTGCTGCTTTTCTCATTGGCGACGGCCGTTGCCTCTACTTCCATCGCTGGCTCCGGAGGTATCCGGATATAACGACCATCCAACATCGAGCAAATGGAAAGCGTAGAGGAGACTCCAGAGACACCCAAAGTCAACCCAGCAACATTAACCGTAAAACACATACATGTCTTCTTCAAATCCTCACATTCATGCGCCAATGCTCCTCCTTTCCCTTGGTATGGCAAGTGGCAAAGGCCGCGGCCTCTGCTTCTTCTTCTTCTTCTTCTTCTTCTTCTCCTCCCTCTTCCATCGTCGACATTATTGCCATATCTAGCCGATGATCGCTAGGGCACGGCACGATTCATGTATTCAGGCCGAGCTCGTCTCACACGTTTAGTAATTCCGGTGGGTCAATTAACCAACTTGGAGAGGAGTATTAATGCAGTCAGCACCAAACTCCCCGACCGACCCCAACTATGACAAAATCATTTCAGGGTTTGCCCTCGGCGCATGCACTGGTGCTGTGGATCAGGGGCTAGCTATTGTTTCGGCTTCAAGATTCCGCTCTGCGACAGAGTCTCATACGACCGGGACGTGATTGAAAGCACTCCTATGTTCGGATGCGGGCATACAGATCCACTCGTGCCTTGTTTTATCTCATCGGATTCAGGCGCCGACTGCTCGGGGTAGCCCTCTGCTACCGCAGATTTTCCCGAAGAACCTCCTCATAGCTTTGTCTATTCTCATTGGCCTGGGAGTTGACTGCTAGACACAAAGGCCTCAGATCGTGGGCTGCATCGTTGTTTTGCTAAAAGATGAAATATCCGAAATTTCTGGGCATACTCTGGCGAAGAGCCTTCCACTCCAAAAGAGAATTAACCAGGACGTTACTTATAGGATGCTACCCGGTTGCAGAGACGATTAGAAATTAATCCTGGTAATACAACCAAACCCGGGGTCACCACTTTATGGCTCCGAGACACGAAACCACTACGGCTATTCATCTCGGCCAGCCTCGACAGCATCTACTTGCTGCCGATGAAACAAGTGCATGGGCCACATATCACTCTGTGTCCTGTGAACCTCCACTATGAGACGAGGCTGTCATGCAGACCTGATTTTCTAGGTTCGTACGCACATTCAGAGACGGTTTACTGTCCCGGCACGTGTCTTATGATTCCATATTGTGCGCAATAATGAATTCACTTAACTACAAACGATTAACCTAGGGTCGAGAAGGGTTCATTTATCGTCGCTCTCTGCTCGTGGGCTATCTTCTAGCGAAAAGTCTGCCAAAACGTGCCCAACTACCGCAGGATCATCAGGTGCAACATTTCACAAGTTAACCCTCTCCTGCAACGCGGCCTTCTGGGGAAAGTTTCCTGTAGGTATAGAATGGTCTTAATGTCAAGGGCTCCAAAAAGGACGAAAGCAACCACGTGGCTCGCTAGGATTTCGACGATCCTCCGCCATATCCCGCCTGCATGGAGCCTGTATTGGAGTGGCACAGTTACTTTGACGACCAAAGATCTTGTACCCCGTCTAGTTCTCTATTTCCACCCTCTAGTCTCGAGTGTTTATCCTTCTTGAATACAAAAACCATGATTATTATAGAAAGATGGGAATACTTGCAATGGAAGATGAGTGCTAGCACAGATGTGTATTGAAATGAATGGCAAGACAACAAGTAAGATAAGAACAACTCCTATGGAACAGTATCCGTTCTATTCAGAGATATGCTGTCATCTATGGTTCTAGCTCGCTTTATTCTCAAAGCCTTTATATCCATACATGATTACTCCCGTCCAAATCCAAGCCTCAAAGCTTACCTACGACTTCTGGGATGAATAATCCGGGTCCTTTGAATCCTACTAGAGTTATTATACGAAATTGGATGAAACTCGGCTCATCTTTCCCATATGTACAGAACGAATACTTTGAGGTTACCAAAAATAGAGCCAGCTTCATGTCTACCTATTCCCTTCCTTCCTCTTTTTCCCCTATCGTTTACGAACGGCAACCTGTCTCGGATTCCGGTAGAATGCTAGGAATAATCCATGCCTGCACGCCTCAGCGTTGCAATAGAATGCTGATTGCCACATGGCTAAAGCCACGGGCCGATTCTTGGGACATGATCCCGCAAGGCTGTTTAATTTCCATAGATAGCACCGTACCTGAAAGGTTTCAGGTGCAAATGTCATTTTAATCTCTTTTCAATAATCATCGGGTAAGCAGCCTTGCATCCTCAATAATTTCCCAGGATTTGGGGCTCAAACTTAATAATCAACTTGCATTTCAGGAATCTTGGGGAACTTACGACCTAGGATTTCTGGAGGCACACCTTTTCCATGAACGCATGCTGCTTCTGGGGTAATAAAAGTAATCATGGGAGCAACCACACAGAGAAGATGCATTTTCCTAAAGCAGTAACCTATCAAAAGCAGGTGAGATAGATGTGCATAAGGTTTCATTGAGCTAAAGGCCTGGTAGCCAAGCCACAGCAGTTCAGGAACTAAGCGAATTTCTTCCCAGCATTTTGGACATCCATTATTTCTCTATAATCGGAACCAATATGCCTTTGCTTGCTATGTAGGAATCAAGAATAGTTCAATGTCACTGGAAATTCCAACGTAGTAGAGATTCAAATTGGCAAAGCACGTACACGCAATGTAATGTGCTAGTGTGACAGCAGGAAACCCCCGCCATCGAAAGTATATGGAATCAGCAAACAATCCTGATCTTGGGGGGTTTGCAAACACACGCTACACTGAGCGAGCAGCAAACAAAAGAATACGAGTGTGGAAGGGTAGACTCCCCATCCTTCCGGTTGTCCGATTACTGCCCAGTACTCAAAACGCAATTTCTTCGTTTCTCTTCACACACTGTAACACGACAGTACAAAATTTGGGTTGTTTCCATCCATTAAGCAACCAGATACTCCCTTTCTTCCGTAGGGTGTGATTCCCTTCACCCACGGTTCCTCGCTAACTTTGTCCAACCCCCCTTTCCCCCCCTGCCCACCACATCAACTACGTAGAGCAGCACACACTAAAATTCACCCAAAAATAGCATCAGCCGCCCCCTCCCCAGCCCTGCGCGCTTATTAGCGCCAACGAAAGAGAGAGCACAGATCGAAACCAAACCTAAAATCTGACATGCTCCAAGCCACGAGGCTGGTAACTCGCTGGATTTCGCGCGGTGTCCCCCGACTGACTCGCTCATTCGCCCGGAACCTGCGTAAACCAGTTTCGAGTTTAAACCCCGTTCGAGCATTTTTTGCGGTCGTTCCGTTTGCGGATTATCGCCGGGGAGGTCCGCCCATTACTTAGCTCTAGAGCCAATATTGTGCTTTGACTTGTCGAGGAATAAAAATACTTCTTTTTTTCGGGAGAGGCTTGTTTAGCCAATATCCACCTCGTTATTATTAATGATGTCTTTTTATTGCTTGTGCCTATCACAAACTTGGGTTAAGCGCTTTGAAGAAATAGAACGAGCCGCCGCCCGTTGGGAGAGTATTGTGCCAGATGGTTTCCTTTTTGGGAGGGGTTTCGGTTGATGAACCCAGACGTACGTAAAACGGGTGAGGCCGATTTCCCATGATGAAGCGAGCAATGGGGGACTCCTGTGATGCTCTGTGCTGTCGATTACAATAATTAAGCTGGATTACTAAAGTCAGGCTCACTCGACTGCAGTGTCTTGAAAAGTGTAGAAAATGACAGGTCCTAATCGTGACGGTTTGACCGAACCCTCCAAACTCAAAACAATTACGCATTAATAAGTGATGACATGAGGCCTCTTCCATTCTGACCTCGGAGCGGTCCG
Organism: Scytalidium sp. 3C; assembly: GCA_000743665.3. Lineage (NCBI taxonomy): Eukaryota > Fungi > Ascomycota > Leotiomycetes > Scytalidium > Scytalidium sp. 3C. The sequence continues at coordinate 21,277 of JMRO03000038.1, read as the reverse complement.
CGTGTGGAGAATACTATGATGTGATTGATCATCTGGAAGGGGATGGGAAGGGGGGGGTGAGATTTGGCGGGGGTCACGGCCGACAAAACACGTGGGGAGGGAACAGAAGAGGATAATGCTGATGAAATGAACTTTTGCACCAATGCCATGAGGTATCTGCATGCAGATTATAATTACCACTGTTATGATTCTCTTTTTGTTGGAGAAAGGTAAACGCATGCATATGTGATAAGATGCAGGTCTCCTGCATGGAACGCGTGGTCGAAGATGTGGGTGGGTGGGCGCGATGATGAATAACTTGGCGGGCATTGCTTGGTGATTCTGATTCTGAGTGAGAATGAACTGTGGGTGAGATAAGAGTTGTACCCCAAAACGGAAGTGGGGTTGGGTAGCTGAGGATCACGGATTAGGAAATTCAAACACAACAAGAAAAAGGGAAGTCAGTTTTTATGACGTGGAACGAAGGGACGAAAGTGCTAATAATTCACAGTGTTGTAAATTTAGGCATGTTGTTCGTAAAACAGCTGGGGTTTGCCTGATAATTATTGTACAGATTCTACGAATGTGTAACTTTGTGTATCGCGATCTTCTTTGCTTGGGTTAATCTTGGTCGAATACTCCAAATTTGGCGTCCTATTGCCGACTAATTTGTCACATATGCAGTGTAAGACTACATTTTCTGAGTTACTATCCGCAAGGCAGCAAGAAGAGAGCCACGAAAGACCATTCTTTGTGATCGCATCAGCGTACATTTGCTCGCTGAAATGTGTGTACAAGAAGGTCTCGGTGTAACTCTGTACCTTGTCCGAAGCAGCTGTGACAGACGCTAGCTTACCAACAGTTAATCCTATATCGCACAGTAATATAACCATGAAGGGCCTTTTTGTCAGCTTCGACGGACGCCAGACCTTCTCTCTTCAGTAATTTAATCCAGATGTGATGATGCGTGTTCTTGGTATTTGCTTGTGCTCAGCACATACGGTCACTGAGTGGTCTATTAGAGATGGTGGATTGCGTCACCGGTTCTCCATTTCCGATAATTGTCCTTGAGACAAGGAGCGGGCAGTACAGTTCTGAATCATGTCAGCTTACCGGGTACAGGCAATGCCTTTCTTGCGCGACTTGCACCATGTCATTTTCGAAGAATAATGGAAGCTCCAAGGGGAAATAGGAAAATAGACTGGAAAAAAGAGGGTGATGATCTTACACGATAATCACCTTGTCGCAGAATCTGACCAACGCGGAAGTTTTAGCGACTGTTGACCGAAAATGGCCTTAAGGCTGTCAAGCTGATGAAACGGCGAAACAGTCATCCCTGAAGCCTGACTCTTCAGGTGTTGCTCAAATCGTACCTGCAGCTTCGATGACCCAGCGACGATCCGCAGCCCTGGCTGGGACCCTGTGACAAAGAATCCCGCCGAGCCAGCTTCCGAGTGCAACGTCGAGATGATCAAACCACGTTGCTTTCTGCCATAATCAACAGCAAAATGTGGCACCTGGGAGGCAGGTACCGAAGCTGTGCAGCAGAGGGTCAACAGCCGCACCGCCCTACGCTGAGCGGCCAGATCGGGATCCTCACTGGTTGCTGATCTTTCACACCTGTGGCTCAGTTTTGGTATCGGCTCGCTCCGCCTACGGCTGCTCCACCAATCAACAGCCCCAGAAGCATCGAGAAATAAGGCTGAAATAGACGTGCGTCTCCTCCTGCGCGCCAATGCAGCGCATATTCGTTTTTTCGGGAATGCTTTAGGCAGATTCAACGGGGCGCATTCCCAGTTGGGGTCCAGCTAAGCGCGTGTGGAAACTGAGGCTTGAGTTGGAGAGTAAGGTGCTCATTTTTCAGGCATTAGAGATCCGGTATCAGGCAGCATATCGGGGATTACGCAGAAAGAGTCACCAGAACCTCCAGCTCTCAGAGCTGATGTGCCAGGATGCAAGCCTTAGAGTAACCCCGTTTGCGCAATACTTACCAAAGCACTCTCTCCAACCCATGCTTGTTCTGTTTTTGATAAGGGTGTCATGGCCGATACAACCCTTCCATACGTGCGATGGGAAGGAAAAGGGAACGATCGTTCCGCTGACACGAGTGATAGTGAACACTACGGAATCAGCTCTTATTTCATGCCTCAGGTGTAACTATGTGGTCGCAAGGCAACCACAGGGATATTGGCAGCGAAGAGAAGCGACTTTTGTGGCGTTCTAGCTCCATTCCGTGCATTTACGACATGAACCACCTCTCGTTTCGCGCGCACCCCTGGCAGCCCAACGCCCGCTAATCGGCGCTCCCCTGGCCCTGCAGCTATTTTTATCCCCGGCACTTGGCTCCTCCCTATCTCATCTCATCTCGCTGCCCCCCCTTCACCTCGTGCTCGCCCTGCAGTCTGCAGTGCCGTGCAGGGCAACGGCGATGACCCTCACGTCCAGGCACCACCGGCCGCAGGGGTCATGATGCTGTTCTTAGACGCAGCGCGGCTGAGGCCGCTTTGCCCACTCATCCTCTTGGCGGCCGGTGGACCCTCCTTCGCCATCGTGAGCTCCCCATGTCTGGGCTGCGACGCTGCTCTGACTGGCCGATGCAACAGCTTACCCGGAAAACTTGCTGCCCTGGGCCTCGAAATTAAGAATGTTCTATACCTTCTTCGTAATTTGGATGTACGTGCCAAGCCTCGACCACCTGGCTCCCAGGTCTCATGTCATCTTTTGGGAACTCTCAGACTTTTTACGCTCACAGCCCAGCCCTCCCACCAAGCCCCCCCATGCCATTTTCCACGTTCCTTGTCGGTGCCTGTGCTTCAGATGTATGGTAAGCTAAAGTATGATGCTTATGATGACGGGCTGTGATCTGGAACTGGATTCGTGCAACGGGTCTAAGTCGCGCCTTTAGTGGCTTGGCCCAGAGTACCAGGATGAGGGTATTGATAGTAATGACGATTCAGGAAGTGAAAGTATATATATGACATGGACATGCTCTGGAGACGAGAACCATTCCATCCTCATCATCACAACATCCCAGCACTACAACAAGAAGTCATACTACTCTACACTTCGCTTACTTGCAAGACATCTCTCTACACTCACTACTCAATCCAAACCACCACATATCAAAAATGACTTCCTCCACTTTCACCTCTACCCAAACCGCCAACTTCGGCCGTGGAGGCTACAACGGCCCAGTCCAGAGCGCGCCCGTGAATTTCGGCCGCGGAGGATACAATGGCCCAGTCCAGAGCGCATTTGTGGACTTTGGTCGCGGAGGCTACAACAAGGGTCCTGATGACGATGACGAGCCCGAGGATGGACGCGGAGGATACAATTAAGCGACCACACAAAACACAACGCACATCCTCCGGTCGCCTCGATCCACTGCGACTTGCTTCATTTTATTTTCTTGCATCTTAAGCATTCTGCCAGGCGTTCTCAGCATAATCTCCTCTTTGTGAGCGTTTTTTCTACAGCGGCATTGCGAACGGAGTCATGGGTAGCGTGTTCTGCTTTTGCATTCATCGGTGTTCAGCATACGGAAATCTTTTTTTTTTTTTTTGCTTGCATGCATGCATGCATGGAGGAGGAGTAATGGGTGGGAGTGAGCGATGATCAATTATTATGCATTACTTTCGGTGTTGAGCTGCATCTGTCTGTTCGAATTGGGGGTTTCGCCTTGTTTTATTATTCAGCGCAAAGCGAGCGAGCGAGCGTAGTTTCTGAGAATCAGGACACTTATTTGTGTGTTGTGTATAATTCCTGTTTAGAGGATTGGAGTTGCGATTAGACTGGCTAGAGTTGCATTGTCAAAGGGAGCATACTTGGTTCTGGGATAGATTGGGGTAGATGGTGGAATCGGCATAGACGGACTGCATAAGAAAGGTGTTGATGTTTGTAACTTTGGGTTTACTTTTGATGACTACGGATCACTTTCGTTGATGGCATTGTTTAGAGGTTTAGAAGCATTGGGTTGGAGTATCGGGTAGTTCCTTTCTTCTTGTCTGTCTTTAAGCCGCATTCCTTAATATACATATCTTTCGTCTCACTTATCTTTACTTTCCCACACAGAATCTGCATCCAGAGTCAGCTTTGCGGCAAAGGAAAAGGAGCCAGATATGGTCAAGGTGAATGGGACAGCTTACTTTTCAAAGACAACACCTAGGACTTCCTCTACATCTCCAGCCTCTCCTCGTCCGGTGATTCTCGATAAACTGTTCGCAGCGGCTCTCAGATGCTCAGCCGCCACGACGATATCGCATTCATCTCCCTCAGATGATTGCGCTTCGGCCATAAAGTCGAGTAAATGACGAGAGCATGCTTCGAGGAGCTCCCGCTGCCGCTGCGTGACACCAAGAAGGTCTTCAAATTCAGGCGGAAGCGATGTCATACTTTGGAAGATGTTGACTAGCGCGTCTAAGAATTGGTTGACATTGCCAGGGTCGGTAGAGACGCTTGTTTCCGGGGATTGGGCGCTCTTGCAAGATATCGCGACGACGGGGATCTTTTTCTCTGGAGAAACTCCAGAAACAAGGTCTTCGAAGCCTCTTCTAAGACTGCTAAATACTTCTTGAGATACGCGATCCGTTTTGTTGACGATGATGATCGATTCGACGGCCTTTGCCGCGATTGAAAGAGTTTCACTGTCGTATCGTATTGACCACCCACCAGGTGCAGAGGAGGGCTCTACCGATGCAAGTGCTACTACAACATCGGATTCGCCAGCTTTCGCTTTGGCTCGTCGGATTCCCTCCTGTTCTACGAGGCCGATTCTAACCTCTGGAGTCGAGTTATCGATAACGCCATCGATTTGTGTCCTCAACCCAGCGGTATCTGCAAAGGAACAAAGATATCCCCGAATATCAAGGCTGACCTCTACAATATCTCTAGTCGTTCCTGCCTCCTGGCTGACAATCGATGCCTCTCTTCCAACAATTTGGTTGAGTAGTGAACTTTTCCCAGCATTTGGAGGTCCGAGTAGGGATATCCGGATGCCTCTCTTTAGCAATTCTCCACGATGACTCGCAGATTCATGGGTCATTATCGATTTCAGCATGACTTCAACTTGAGATGCAACACTAGTTATCAGCTCGGCAGGGGACTCGTCGAAGTGCTGGTCTTCAGAGAAATCAATCAGTGCTTCCAGTTCTCCACGAGCATACAATAACTGCCCACGCCATTGCTCGTACGTCCTTCCCAGATGCCCTGAGTTTCCTCTTACAGCTGCTCGGCGCTGTTGCTCTGTTTCTGCAGACAGAGTGTCACTCAGGGCTTCCACTTGTGCCAGATCCAACCTGTCATTCTGAAATGCTCGACGGGTAAACTCGCCAGGCTCTGCATAACGGATATGGGACTGAGATCTACATTTTGGGATGGCAGATAGGACGGCTTTCACCGTCGCGGGACCACCATGGATATGTAGCTCAAGGACGTCCTCTCCGGTCACCGTGTTTGGTGAAGGAAAGTAGAGCACCAGGGCATCGGAATCAAGGATGTATCGGCTATTTGTAGTAGAAGGATCGTATAGAGTCCGTAGAGATGCATGTCGTGGCTTAGGAATGACTCTGTCTGGACATAAGCTCTTATAGATCTGGAAAATATTGGATTCAGTAATATGTTACCAACGATGGATCGAAACACTCACGTCGAGACAGGATGGACCTGAGATGCGGACAATAGCTATTCCAGCCCGGCCAGGAGCAGTAGATAAGGCAAATATTGTATCATCTACAAAATCTAGATCGTGGCAGGCTGGAACGTTGCTATAATACCTGCAGAACGGAATGCGGCCTTTCGTAAATCGTGCCTGCGCTGGAAGGTCCAACTTCACAGTGAAAGAGCGCCTGGGAGCTCTGGGTGCAGATGCAAAACATAGAGAGACATGCTGACCACAGAACCTAGCCCGCAACCTAGCATTCCGCAGCATTGACTTGAAAAGCTCCAGAGATAACCTTAATGAGTGCGAGGCTGAGCGAGTCTGCTTTTCGCAAATAGTAACGGAAGCTTCACTTTAATGCCTGAGGCACTAATATAACTATGAGTCTCCAATACTTCTTCTACTCATAAGGATCAAACGTCGAGCGACTGAAGTTCATTGCAAAGATCTTATTTAATTTCGATTGTATTGGTGGGATCTTTCCCAATTAATGTGGAAAGGGTGTTCCATGCGGAATTGCCATCATCATTACACATGCAAAACCCACGTTTCAGATTCACCACCACCAAAATAAAGACCGTTAATCAGACTCAAATGTACTCCAGACGCCTGGGTATCATAATGTATTCGATTCCCGTAACCCAATTCAACCTCTTCCCTTGGCCTTCCCTTTCCCTTTGGCAGCCTTCGCCTTCTCTTGATCAATGAAATCCTGCATAATCTCAGTCAAAGCATCATTCCGCCTGGTAACGAGCAAGACATCATCAGTGTTGATTGTCGTTCTCCCAGCGTGACGGGAGAAGTTTTCGAGATCTATCGCAACGTTTTCTATGCGTAAGATGTTAGTAACGTGATCTAACCGCCAGTAGCTACGCAGTGAATTTGAGGAGCAATGATACTAGGAATTGGACATACCAATTTGGGTCCATACCATCTCCGTCAAGGCGCCTATGAATTGTGGTGTTGCGCTGACACTCAGCCGTGCGGTCTCTTCATCAACGATTTTCCCTACAGAGAACCAGAGAGCCGCCTTCAGTTGCTATATTCACATTTTCAGTTAGACGCACTCATGTGTTAGGCTCTAGACCATTTCTAACTCACCTCTCGAACGGATTCATCCATCTCCTCCGACATTTTCACGATCTGATACTCACAACGTGAATTTTACGGGCGCTTTGATGTGAACCGTCCCGTTACCTATGACGCGTTTGCCGAAGTTTTCCCAGAACGGAAATCGGCTCGCTGTGAAGATTTCGACTGGCACGCTTCCGGGCTTTCCAGTCTGCATATACCGTCAGGCCCAACCGGCGACTCCGAGCTTTCTTGAATATAAATATTTTCATCTGCACATCTACAACTGCTTCCGAAGATTTTTGACCACCTCGAGACATCGATTGCTATACCGAAAAATTCTATATTTCAACACCTGGGTTGACCTTTCCATTGGATAGCAGCTGGGCGATTTGTCTTCCTCTCCACGCTTTGACGCTTTGACGCTTTACATTCTCTAAACCGGTCCATTCGAGATATTTTATACAATACACGTTACAAAATGGAGGACATCGGGGGAACAATAGTTGACATCTTGAAGTTCTGGGGTAACAACCTGCGGACGAACTTCAGGAATATGTTCCTGAACACAAGCACGGAGCAATATCTTCAATTGGTCATAATTGTCGGAGCATACTTGCTAATACGGCCATATCTCCTTAAATACGCTGAGAAGACACAGGCGAAACAATATGAGAAAGAGCTGAAGAATGGCGAGTCAAACACTGCGAAAGCGAAGATCAGTCCGAATTCCCTTAGAGGAAAGGTGGAGGTCCCAGATGATACTGATGAGGAGGACGATAATGAAACATCGGGGGCGAACTGGGGAAAGAAAGCTAGGAGACGGCAGCGAAAGTATGTCAAGAAGATACTGAGCGAAGAGGAGCAGCGTCTGGAGGAAGAGGATCGACTTGCAAAGGAGATCGAGGATGCGTTGGATGAGGATATCAAGGAGCTTTTGGAGAGCTAACAGGCTCGAGTCTTATGAAAGAACTATGTACCAATAACTATATTAATATTGTAATATACCTGGTTGGTGACAACCATTTCCTGGAAACTGAGCTCTGCACTGGGCACTTGATGCATCCATAAATATCCCCGATTCGCGGGGATACGCGAGTTCCTCAGGATGAGCGACTACGTGTACAAATGGTCATGAGACAGTCAGCGTAGCTCGCCAGGGAATGCTCCGCATACTTGGACAGTCTCTGGGTAGCTAAAAAAGGCTTGTGAGGCTGGATGACAAGGCTCACCATCTTGCACTCTATAATTACGGCATGCAGGACAGAGGTAGAGGTAGACTCTTTGCTCTTGCAGGCTGATCGTTGACTGATATTTGATTGCCTGTGAGGGATATTCTGATCAACACGTAGCTGCATAGCTGCTAGCCCAAATCAACATCGCTTTTCAACCATGTCATGACTCGATCTCATGGGTGCCGCCCCCTAACACATGTAACCGCCGGATATATAAAACAACATCTGTCCCAATAATAGTGTGGCAGAGGAAGTGGTCCTGCGTCGGTTCCGGGAAGGCCGTTGTCCGATTACGATAAGAGAGGGGCAATTGTTGCCGCCGTAGCGCGTCATTCCTGTATCGGGGCGCTTCACGAGCTTCACGCCAAGCCACAGTATAAGAACAAACACATATACGAATAAAGCCCCTTGTCGGCTCCCACAACGTATTGTGCTCTTCGTGTTTTCTACGGCGTTTGCGACATGCGATAAACTAACTTTTCTCTTTGTTGTTTATATAGCTGTATTTATGTTGGAAGCTTCTGTTCGTTGATGCAGCCAAGACCAGACTCAAACGTCGACGATGGATAGAGCTCAACACCGCTCTGAATCGCTCCGTGATGCCACGGATTTATTGTTAAATGGATATTGGAAACCCGCTAGACCAAAAACCTCAGAAAAGTAGGAAGCACCTCCCCTGGTGATCACCCCGATGATCGTTTGATATGCCTAGCTGACTCTGGCAAACAGCTCGAACTACGAAAATACGAGTGTGCCTTCTTACACGAACAACTCAACACATCATACAACACATCATACAACACGTCATAGAGGTAGGAGTCGAGGTCCAGCGAAACGAAACCATGTTAGTCCATCGGTAGAAGATGAGATAGATTCCCTTGCCAGAGAGCTGGGGTCTGCGCAGATCTCCTCGAGCGACCCTCCTATGCGTGGCGTTATTGACCAGTATCCTATTCTGATCGAGTCTGATATCACGCCTGCAGAGAAGGCAAAGTTGGAGGCCGAGATCCGTGGCGAGGACGATAGCAAAAACCAAGAAACACGATTCGTTCTTGTCCCTAAAAATGATGCAGATTCTGTGGAGAGTGTGAACAAGGAGGAACTAAAGAGAGATGCGAGGCACAAGCGGAGCAGTTCTGCTAGGAACCACGATAAGCCACCAGAATCTCAAAAAAAAGAGTCCGTTTCTGGCAGATATGGACCTATACCAGGTCGCAAGCCCACGGAGGGAGAAACACACCAAGTTCATCGGGAGTCGAAGGAAACACGAACAAACAGACAAGATTTGCCCTCCATAAATACGAAAGAAGTACGGCCGCAGTTTAAACGAAGTGCGTCGGCGTATCCATGCATTGAATCAGAAAAAGATCAGAGCTTCCAATCTACGGGTGCTTCAAGGAGACCGACCGCTGATGGCCTACTTACACCTGATGTTGGAAGGAGCCACTCGAGAGGGTTTTTCGATCAAGCTTCTACCCCGTCTGGAAGGGTATCTCCGCGCCAGAAATCTGGAAGTCAGACACCTACCTTTGTGGATGAGAAGCGATCTAGTAAAGATAGCTGGTCGCAATCGTCCCGCCCAAGCAGCAGTCATGAATCCAAATCCCGACCGCCTACCCGTGAATCCAATGATAAAACTTCTAAACTTCCTTACGGGAATGACCGCTTTGCCTCATCCTATTCTGAGCGATCAACAGAAAGCTGGGAAGCTAATCGGCTGTCCAAAACCAATAGTCTGCAAGACACGGTAAGATATCCTCCTAGTGAGGAAGAAAGTGACTACGATGGTTCTCGCCGTCATCGCTCTCGTGATAGTCGTCATAGACACTCTAGAGAAAGTGAAACTTCGCGCCGACATCACCGCTCGCCCACGAGATCAAACAGATCATCCACCTTCGATGTGTCCTTGCAAGCAAAGCAGCCTTCACCGATACCTTCACCAAGAGTCTCTCCGAGCGGGACTCCAAGAGCCGAACATTTTGGACGAAGTGAGACATTCCCTAACTCCCAAGGAGCACATAAAATCCCCTCAAGACCAGTATCTCCTCTTTCCGCAACTGAGGATGTATCATCTTCCAAGAAATTGTCTCCCTTGGAACGTCCCTCTTCTCACCGCTCAAACTCGCGGCAATCACCATCTACGGGTGGTGCAAACAGACCGTACTCTTCTCCTAGGTCCTCACAAGCGTCGCTCAGTATGCCTATGCCCCCTGGAGCCGACTTGGACTTTCTAGCATCAGACTCTGATGATTACCCTCCGCCGAATTATAAGTACCCCACCAGTTCCAAAGAATATTGGCAGCCACCTACGTTTCAGCCTCCATCTTCAAGTGATTACCCCAAGCGCCCATTTGGCTCATATCGGCGTTACTCAGAAGACATAGAAAGCGGCAATGCTGCTCCGTTGGCACCTTGTCCACGAACTACCTTCACTCGAGGCCGTAATGACTGGCTAAGCCTGCGACAGTGTCGGAATTTCAATATCTGTTCATCATGCTATGCCTCAACCATTGCACCAACCCAATTCCGGAACCATTTCGTTCCAGCTCCATTCCGTCCTGCAGACGTAGAAGTCCTCTGTGACTTTGGCAGTTCACCGTGGTACCGAATTGCATGGCTTCTCACTCTCAAAGAGGGCAGAAAAGATTTAGGTCTGTTTTACCAGCTCGCGCAAATTACGGAAAACACAGAACCATGTCTAGGGAAACATGAAGCAATTCGACAATGGCATTCTATAGTCGACCCTAAAACAGGACATCCAATCCGAAATTTCGATGTATGCTATAGCTGTGCAAAAACCGTGGAAGCGCTGCTCCCTCCTCTCAAAGGAATATTTGTACGAAATGATGCAATCCCTGCAGGCTCTCCACGAATCTGCGATCTCCGCTTCGACAGCAAACACTTTATTCAGTACTTTGACGCTCTGGAAACAACTGCTGACGCAGCCGAATCCTCTTATGGCAAACCTGACACACGGCATCTTGCCAATGTCATCCGTAGGCTGTCCATGATAGAAGAGTGTCAACACGATGAGGATCTCACGGACTGCTACTGGCATATCATAACTCAGCTTCCGGAGTTTACTGTGTGCCCAGAATGCTGGGACGAAGTCGTCCGACCCGAGCTAGAGAAAAGGAAAGCCATTCCTGCGATGTTTAACAAGACGCAGCAGCGATTGTTGAAATCGAGTTGTCAGCTGTATTCCAAACGCATGAGGAATATATTCAAGACGGCGGTCGATAACGATGATTACTTGTTCTTGGCCAGTAAAGCCCGGGAGAGGAAGGCTATTGAAGCTGGTTACAAAGCGAACGTGGCAGAGCTGCGGCGGCTAGTTCGGGCTGCTGGACCCAGTGCTGCCGCTGCTGAGAGAGAGATAGAGAGGCTCACTGACGAATGGAAGAAGTGGGAATAACTTAGTACTGAAATTGGCTGATACCATCAATAAGAGACGACTATATGAATTCCATTTTGTGTTTATCTTGCGCTAATACGTTTGAGCTCTTTCTGTGCGCTACGAGTCCCATCACCCTGGCTTAACGAGAACTGCACCTCTTGAAAGTGCAGCGTAGAATGATGGCGGAACAGCTGCTGCCATGTACTGCCTGTATATAATTCTAGTAACTGTCACTTAGTGGCCGCAGACAGTGGATTGTAGCGGTATTGGCAAGGACTGGTATACAAAGTGACAAAAAACGTTGAGCCAGAGATCTAAATCCGAGCGCGGCCGCGTGCAATGCAGTATCGTGGCCAGCGAGTGACGTCCGTGTCCACAGCGACCTAAGCTTAGCTCGAAGCACTATCGATCGGTAGGGGATTAAATGTCTCGCCAGTATTTCCAAAACGTCTAGGCCCAAACCTTAAGGTCGATAAGCTTACTCAGGAAATCTAGGGCTGGAAAAGAAGGGATTTGTCGGAAATGTTTGGCGTTCTTCTCAGCCCATCGCGCCCTCGGGTAATAACTGCGTAACCGTTTCTTCAAAACCCCGCGCGGTTAACTTTTCAACCACGATCGTCAACTAACGCTCAAGGCTTCCTATCTAAATTTCTGTTAGTTTGCACACTCTTCCCAGTATCCATCGCTATTCTAAACCCAGTTCTGGCTCTATCAACGATTGATATCGTTATCACAACCACGTCTGCCACCTGGCGATGGGCATTGCTCGGCATTACGATGTGCTCGAAAAGGCGTTGCTAGCAGTGCCACTTCAGCAATAACCCCCTTCAGTTCTCCAAAATGGCACCTAAGAAGAAAGACCGCCAACGGAGCAGTGCAGATTCAAGGCCGGCCTTCCAGTTTATCCAAATCGATGAGCCGCTTCAACGACGGACAGCAGATGTCGAAAGAACGGTGAGGACACATGTAACTTCGAGATACCATGAACAGCAGCGATCGCGCAAGAATCTCTCCCAGCAAGATTCCCCACCCATTGCTCCAAAGCCGGAAGAGACCTCAGACTCAAATGAATCCGAACAGCTCGAGCAGGTAAGCTAGTATTCTGGCAATAGTATCCGACATGTCGCGGGCAACACTCATCCTTATGTCTTTCTGTCTGCCAGCAGTCTTCAGTCAACATCTGCCCAACTTGCAATCAGCCCATTCCATCCGGGCATCTACTCAATCATGAATCGATCGCGCATTCACAAGCGGCGCCGCTTGGTGACTTCCCCATTCGAGTGAAAAGCGACGAGGAAGAAAGTAGCTCTCTAGATACTCAACACATGGGCACACTAAATCCTTCCGGACATGGAAGAAGGCAGTTAACGCCTAACCCTGAATCTAGCGGCAGAGAATTAATAAAGCGACTAAAGAGCGATGTAACTCGTTCTGATGATGAAACATCAGTCCCAAGATCAAGCTCAGAAAATATTGATGGTTACTTCCCGATGACAGATACACGCAGGCTTGCTAATCCTAGCTTGGTAAATCCATTTGATGTTCAGGGATGGGCTAGTGTTTCTAGTGATATGTATCAAGTTCTCCAGAGATGTAAGTTCCAAAGAATCTAAAATAAGAACACCCCTACACCCCTCGATACGGTGGAGCGGCCCGAGCCTTGAACCACCCTGGAGGTAGTTGCACCAATACCACCCCGAACATGGCGATTCGTTCTCGCTCTTACTGCTGTACCAAGCTATTCAATCGTTGGGCACATTTATGCCTAAATCGATTAATTACCCACCGCCTAACCCCTTCAAGCATACGGGGGGCCAGGACAGAGGGTGTCACGCTGTCCGGGGGCATATTCTCCGACGACGGCCCCACGAACTCTATTTTCATTTTCACGTTGACAAACTAACCTTGTCTATGACAGTTATTAACCAGAATTTCGAAAGCGCTCAAACCAATAAAAGTCCCTTATGGAACACGATCATACCAGCTAGTATGAGATTTGCTGGCCTCTTCCACTCTAACATATACACGGCACTTGATAATGAGGCCATCCTGACTGACCAGCCCCTCGGACAAGTGGCTTTCGTACATAAGGGCTTCGCTATGCGATATATCAACGAGTGTTTGAGTGATGAACATAGACGCCTCTGTGATGAGCTCATAGTGGCAGTCGTAGCTCTCTTAAATAGCGAGGTATGGGGTCCCTTTCTGAGCGACCCAATCCCAGCTCGCGATAATTATATCAATTTTGTTACTAGAATTAACTTTTGACGGGATTGAGCAGACAATTCACGGCAATTTGGAAGGTATCAAAATGCATTTCCAAGGGCTGCGGCAGATGATCAGTTTACGTGGAGGCCTAGACCGGCTTGGATATGAGGGTCAACTGAAGAACATCATCCTAGCGTAAGTGGAAGTGCAGCTTTCTTTTTTCGCCTCCTTTTGGACAGTCACCGGAGCAGGGCGCAAACCATGCAGTGTTACCTGTGCGGGGTGAAAAAACCATTCTGAACGCCCTCTAATCCGAAAACATTTTATAGGCACGAGTATGTGCGTTGTGCGATCACCTCGGAACTGCCTCGTAAATTCGTAGGCGGTGAGGTTACCAGCAGTAATGACCGAACCTCGGGCGAATCATCCAGACTGGCGGCGGATTTCCGATGCTTCGCTCTGCAAGACCGTTTTATCGAGCCAAATTCCATTGGCGAAATCAGTCCGGAAATCATGAGCCTTCTGAATTACATGTATCGGCTCGCGAGCGTATATAAGAGCTGGAATCAGGCGACGTCCAAGGGTTCGGAGAGGGACCCGAGCTCGAGTAGAGAGAAGCTGGCGATCCGATGGTCATCGATCCGCTCATCACTGCTCGGCTTTCCTTCTGCATATAATGCTTCCGTTCCCCATGCCGGTATCAACGATTTTACGTACGAATCCATCCGTCTAGCGGTCATTATTCTCTCTCGGAAGGGAGTCGCGGCCATGGATCCGACGCACGTCACGATCAACACCAGCGAATACTTCCAAGAAGATGCTAAGCAGCTGCGGGCGGCGCTCGAGAAGACCAGATTATTCGAGTTCTGGGAGCCCCTTCCCGGGGCGCTGATCTGGTGTCTCGCTATCTGTGTGAATGTGTGCGAGAACGGCACTTTGAAGAACTGGTTCTTGGCCCATTTGTCGCGGACGGCGGTCACCTACGCATTGATCAGGTTTAAACAGTTGCACGAGTGCATGATGACGATATTGCACGGTTTAAGGGAGTTGAAGGTGGTACACGAATAATAAAGAGACGGAAGGGGCGGCCATGGCGCCGGAGTTCTGGGATCTCGCAGCTCTTTTATAACCACCGCCCGCCTCTAATAAGTTATCCATAGAGGGGCCGCTCTATGAGTAATTTATGACTGAGTCGTGTAACCCGTATAGCAGCCAGTAAAAATGTGCCCAGCGAGGGTCTGTTGTCTAGCTAACAGCGCGTTGGCTGGTACAGTTTATCCATTTCTGGTATGGGCAGGATGCAGAAGAAGGCGCGGTTCCAACGAGTACGGGCACGAGAAACATGACAGCTCGGAGATTTTTAGAAAAGTTACTCCTCGGAGAACAGTTAAGCACGGGCAGAGCCCCAGGTCCAATCGTTTACGAGTCCACTGACTCATAGACAGCGGAGCCTAGGCCCGGAACTGACAGCGGGAGTACGGTACGGTATGTACCGGTGCTTATGAGTGCGTCAGTGTGAACTCGAGTCAGACAGAACCTTGGCTGTGGTACGGAGAGAATGTGCAGTGTATGTTTCTGGTTAGATCGCAGGCGCACTTCGCTAAGAGAACGGCAACGCTGAATTCTCATTGGAGAGCTTCCGAAGCTATTTCCAAGAATGTCATTAAGAAAGTCACGTGGTTGACAGTACGCTCTCCTACCAACAGTTTGTTTTGTCGTACGAATGAGTGAATATATTGAGGTCAGCAGTCCAAAAACAAGTCATCTCTTGAGGGAAATAAGTTGGATAATCAGGATATGGCTTCTGTCACTATCCTTAATTGTTCCACTAGGCGCTCTTTCATTGGGTGATGCGTAACTACCCTGCGTTATGAAATAGCAATACCCTCATTAGACCTAATGGTTAGCTTTTATCTAATCTACGTCATTATTTAGCATAGATTAATAAGCTAGCTCTGTTTCCCCCTCTTTTTGCTTTTGGGAGGTTAAGTTTTGGCGGCGCCTGATGATCTGCCATTTAGTTACTTTGTGATCTGTCACCCGGAATAAGAAAATGCAAAAACTCGTCGCGACGCTAGTAACGTCCATCGCGAAGTGGGACTTCAAAAGAGCACATCCGTCGTTTTCATAGCTATCAAGTAGACATTCTGGAACGGAAGAATATACGCCTCAAGAATTTATTAAGAGATTCAGGTAGTTTGCTGAATGAGACCCCAGGTCTCAATGCATAATACTGGTAGTTAGCGGTTATTTGCCTAAGCTCTCACCAGTGTGTAAATAAGTGGACTCGGCTTTTTTGTTGAAACGTAAAATGGTATCATATTTTCTTTTTTGAAATATACATGGAGACAAACATAAAAGTACTGATATACAGTTTGTCATTCAAATGTGCACCTCGAAACGCCAATTCCCAAGGTTGCCCTTCCTCGAATTCCCCACGTTCTTTCCGTTCCCTCCTCCAGCTGTGTCCTTATTACCTGTTGCCTTGGCCCACCGTACCCGTACCGATCCAGTGCTCTTCATTATAATCCACATTTTCTAGTCTCGCGGAGTAAATTCAACAGTTCGCTCTACTGTTGTTCCCTTATATATCCCCGTTGTCGTGTGCGGTCTTCTACCAGCACCCTGGCCAGATGCATACCCGACCACGCCTGGGGTCAGAGCTTCCTGGCTTCCGTTGGGGTCTCGATTATTCCCCACTCCACCTTCGCATGTCATTATAGTTCCGAACCCCTTTGAATCTGGGCTTGAGCTCGGCCTGAAGTCAGCGTCGAGACTGTCAAGGCTGTCCAGTCGGTGGCCATGTTCCAAATCGCTGTCAGCTTCCTTGTTCCTTGAAATCAGTGTTGTGACGCGAGACTGTGAGCGATGCGACTGTGGATTAGTTGGGTTCTTCGAACGAGATTTGCCGGTAAAAGAGGATCCAATCAAAGACTTTCCAAAAATCTTGCCGAACAATGGGCGAAGAGTAGACGCAGAGCCAATGATTATTCCCAAACCTGGTTCGATACAGCTTACAATTGCAAGCTGAGATGTTGCCACTGTGGGAGATACAAGTTAGCAACAGTTCCACGCCTTCATTATATGAACATGGTCCGATGGAGCAGCGTACCAAAGAAGTTGCCATTGTTCTCTACCAGAGATTTAATATATGGAAGTCTGATCACCGATGAAATTCCGGCACTGCGGGATATGGTTAGATATCATTGATGGATCTCTCAGACAAGAAGGATCTGCTTACATGCTACCCATACCCATCAACGCCGCAACTGAGAACTTCATGAAGCGAGACATCTGAAGTTTCCGAACAATAAAGAGAGGTAAGATTGCCATGGAGAAATCCGTCGCAGCAATGACAATACCGTGTGTGAGGGAAATGCCGAGTACCGTAGTTGAATCAAAACAGGTTCCCGGGGCCAGAATATTCCACTGAGGCTTGTTAGCATCACAAATATAGTAGAAGTGATAGGCTGCACGAAAACAGATACTTACATATTTGTCGATCGGACGGCACTGGAATACGGCCATAAAAAAGAATATTACACTAAGGACAACAATAATCACGAGCATTACGTAGACAGCGATGATCTGAGCTCGTTCTTTGATGATTCGTAACATGAATGCGATTAGCGACAGTTTCAGTACGAACACTGTCAAGATGCTGTAGTTGGTCAGTGGATTGCTGAGATCAAGATTCAGTAGGTAGGACATACAAAAAGAGTTCTGAGAAATAAAAGGCCTCTAGTGCCGGTGCGATGTCTGTGAACGGGATCTCGTCCGTTGGTTTCCCGAAATCGATCGTCTTCCCTCGGATACCCCATCCCAGGAACACAATGTAGAGAGCCTACGACAAATGTGAGTAACGTCTTTACTCAAGACCATATGATCAAGTAGAGGACACAAGCAGTCGGGGGCAAGGCCTGCTCACCAGTGCCAACAGCATAAACCAATCATCAAGCCCAAAGGACTTGACGATAAAAACTCTGGTGTAACATCGCAGCGCCGTGGTTAAGATGGATAGAACCCCTAAAGTACCACCGATGATGAAAACAGCGAGGCCCACATTGTCCGTCATTTTCACAGCAGCATCCCTCGAGGGAGAATGGAAGGAGTTGGCATAAGATGAGAGCGCCTCTTCGATAGCAAAAAGGAATGACTGAAGAGTTTCAAAAGAGTGTGGAAAGGCAGAGAAAGATATGAGAAGCAGAGGTCGGGAAAAAGAGCGAACCATGCAGAGTTATCTGCACGAGATGTGGAGAGTACCCGAAGATCAATATGTGGAGTGAAGGGCTAAGAAAAGACCACCTACTCCTCCCGTGGATTTGGGAAAGGCATCCCAGAAGCCTGTACAGAGGCAGGCAGCCCTGGCATCGACGCACCCTAAGAGCGTGCTACTGTTGCATCCTCGATCTTTGCCCCGCCGGGTTCCCGTCTCTTACGAGTGCCGTCCTGGTTCCGTGAGTTACCCGCGGCAGGGAAGGTACAAAAAGAGAATTCCTCCGAAGTTTAGAAGACCCATACTCACGATACTAAAGCGTAACTGTGGCCTTGGTTGGACGAGGCTCAAGGACGGGACAGTTCCCAGGCCCCAAAACACTGGGCTGGGAAGAAGGGTGCCTCCACCAGGACAAATCTAGTAAGAACACCGATGTCCAGCATGGCATAGTGTGTGAAGTGCCAACTTCCTTCAGGGGTGCAGGCTTCTATTCACGCTATTGACTGGCGCATCTGGCGTGTCTGGCCAGCGGGGGAGGCGTCGATGTGGCTTGATGAAGTTAGTGGGTTGGAATATACTCGTGATAATGCTGATGGCACCATCCAGAAGAGGACGGCACAGTAAGACGATCATGAGAGAAAAAGTATTAAGTGGAGCACAGAAAGAAGGGCAGGAACGGAGAGTCGGGACTCTGTTTCTTGCACCTGCATTTTGTTGCAGAGCACCTGCATATTCACACGGCTATGAAAGAGAGCTTTGCCGGATGCAGGAGGCGGATCTCCACTTCTCTGACTGCCGGGTACTTTTCTGGAAAGAATCTTCCACGCAGCCATTCCATGCTATCTTTTAGCACAGCTCGGTAGGTTGGGATCAGCAGTACAGAGATAACATCAAACTATTAGCCTGAGACATTTCGAGGCGGGAAGGATGGGAAGAGTTGTCACAACCATCAAAGTGCGCCGAGTCCAAGAAAATGGCGTTGCCTTCTCCGCGGTTCAACGTTGGAAAAAAATTGGGCTTGCAGGAGTGTGTCATGGGCCGCGACTCGTGCGTCGGTTGGCTTCGGAGTGGCTCTCTCACGAGCAGGACTCGCCCCAGGGCTCTTCTTCCATTTTTTTTCTACACGAGCTCCAGTGGCAGTACGTACTGCAGAACCCCAATGATTGGTGATCCCTGAGAAAATCTCTAGGGTAGGATCAACCCTCGTGGAAAGACGGCATTGCACAGACTAAATTGCCATTGCCACCCCGGTCGGCGAGAGAGAAAAACCCAACTTGCGTGGCCCGTCAGCGACGGCCCCTTGATTTATGCGTTGCGAGAAGGCGACGGACTCAGGAACTGGAGCACACTAGGTGANACNTCTGCCAAGGCGATGAGACGAACTGAGACAAAATGATGGTGGAATCCACAGCAAAGGAGTCGTCTTTTGGGGCCAGCGGAACGTGAGGCAGTGGACGGTTTGGTGAAAGTGGGTGACGAGGCGCGTGCTACCGAGGTCTTTCGTGCGTCAACCGTCGTTGCTAAGCGCATCCGGTTCGAGAACCGACGTCGCTCCTCCATCGTGGGCCGATGTCTCCCAAGCGCCAGTGCGCAATCGGCCAGACTGTGCACATTGGTACCTCCACTTCGCAAGTCCACTCTGCTACGACTGTACGCGAATCCCCAGTGATACAGGACCGTCTCGCGATCCCCGGCCGACACTAGCAGTGTTATCAGCCTTAAAATTGGGACCGGCGTGGTTGCTGGCCCCTGGATCCAGGAGCATCACCCAGGAATGCTCCCAAATGCCCAATGGGACAGCATCCCAGGGTCACGGCACTGCCCTCTTGTGTCTGCATGTTCTCGCTGTCTACAATCCGGGAGGCTAAACCACCCGCTGTTGCAATGGATGGACCGATATAACACTGCTGGGTAACCTTGTGCACATCACTTCCAGGCGAGCAAAGAGCTACTGCAATCCAACACTACCGGTACAACACTGAGTGATCCGCGTACTCATTTCGACCTGCCTGCATTAATTCAGCCTGCACAGCAGACAGTGCCAAACCTTCGTTTACTGAGAACGGCCGCGGCTGCATAAGCCACCAATATCCTCCTCCGTACGGCCGGACACTGAAAGGACACTTTGCCTAGGTATTTCTGTTGGATGTGTCCGAGCTGCGAATATCTCGCACTTGCTGGCTTGCTTTGCATGAAAATGAGGGGTTCCTCGGCCTTTCCCCTTTCTCGTGCAGGCCCTGGAAAGGGATCTATCGTCCAAGCTGGCTGCTGGTTTCGTTTGGCCCTCTCCAACATGGTCCCTTCCTAAGGAAACTCCTCTCAGACACTGCTCAATTGCGGCATGAGTAAGGGTATCGTCCCGGTAGTGCTTTCGACCCTGCCGTCCCGGCAATTATCTGCGGGAAATACATGTTGCGACCAGATGCGAACCTCAATCATCAATGAAATGCCTGTCCCAGCCGTGTTGTGGTTCCGCAGTTCCGTGATCTACACAACTCCAGAACACTGACCAAATGCTGCCTCATTCTCTGAGTATCGAGCGATCATCCGCGGAGGCGGATACTACTCCATCTGTATCCCTGAAGCGTTATCGTCCTCTCATGATTGTGCTGTGCTGAACATTCATGATGGTCGTCTAAATTATAGTGTCTTCCATATCGCTAGTTTCGAGTCGATACCTGCTGGTTTCAGACGTCTAGCTTCCATCTTACGTGAAGATAGTGAGTAGCCTTCTGTCACAGTTACATTTTTCCTTGGCCCTTGTAAAATGAGGTCCACGTCGGAAAAAAGCTGTGTATCCCTAGACATCCTTCAAGGAATTCTAAATTGGGTACCCGAGTGTCGCTCAGTAACCAGGCTGTATCTACCTGAAGAGAATGTATGTGACTCTGTATGATGTAGAAGAGGTTGGAGAATATCATATTCCTTTTGATTTTGCCCACAAACGGTGCGGATCTGTGGGGGTGGGAGGGTCTGATCTTCCCAGTCGAGCAGCCACCAAATATTTTACCCTCATAGAACTTGAAATATTTAAGTAGTTATGAAAAGTGGCGCATTTGAATCATTTGTTAATGGTGAATATGGAAAAGTGACAACCTCTGACAGCGGGGAAACATACTCCCCCATTGCGGCGCTTCAATGTGGAGGGAAAGCTTTGGGGAACGCTCAGAAAAGGATGCCAAGAAAGCGTCTGTACTGGGTGGGCGATAAATTTCCGAAGCCGCACATCAATCCACGTGGAAAATTTATCTCCACCAGAGAATGATTGTTGGTAACGTAATTCCCGGTCCACTCGTCATCCCGGTCCACCCGTCACTCAAAATTTACCGCAAAATCAAGCAACAATCACGTCTCAATAAATTGATATATACAACACCAAATAAAATAAAAATTTGGAAATAAGTCAATTATACTAAGATAATATTGAATATTAAATTTAAACCCTATTAAAATGTTTTAATTTATTATAAATTTAAATATTTTGTTTTCAGACAACAAAATTCAGTTTATATCCT